>CM041635.1:22927615-22991442 GCA_023333625.1 Bothriochloa decipiens
TCTAGAAAACTAGACCAGTTTTTATGTGCTAAATTTGTCCAGTAAAAAAGTTGAAGGTCGCCGTGTGGTTATGGACAACTAGTAGCATAATCATCAGCAGAAAGTGTTTTGATCAAATATGATTTTCTTTCAAGTTTAAAGATGAAGACATATTGCATTACAAACATTAGCAAGTGAGAAATTGAGTTTTTTTTTCCTCAACAAATCAAAGTTATCTTTTCTCACCTAAATGGAAAGTTCTAGTTGATGGCAAAATTGATGTTGCAAGATCTGAAAGAGCAAGCCCTGCTCTAAGAATAGGTACAATCTGAAACATATCAAAAGAAATTCAAGATTAATTAAATAATAATACCAAATTTGCATAAATATATACTGAAAAGAAATACAAACCATGATTGGTTCCATTTCACTGACAGATTCAATAACCGCAGTGCCCACGGGTGTCTGGATCTCCCGTGTTACTGTTGGCTACCAAAAGAAAGCGGAGAACTATCTCAATGATAACATACTCAAGGAAATAAATTCATCATTACTGTTGCCCACAATAAAAATAGACTGCATGTTTCCTTTTCACATTGCATCGATCATTATTTTTTCGAAACAATTTTTCTTAACATCAAACAATTTTTCGAAAAGTAACATCAAACACTTGCATCGGCCCCACCAAATGCAGTATTTCCATCTAGTTTGAAGTAAGAATTAGGAACATACCAACCAATCCCGAGTTGCCTCATAGATTAGCAATCTCCCTAGCTCCCCCATTGCACTCCCTGTAATTAATTGTCACCAGTAAAGCACGAGACGATGCGGCAAAGAAAAGATTAATCAGAACCAGCAGGCACCACCAAGACTAAGGACGAGATTCAGAATCAAGAAAAGCACAGCACTCACTGAAGGCATGAGAAGGGGTGGAGCGATCGCGGAGCACTGAGACCCAGTGGCTGATCAGCGGGTGCGCCGGCACCACAACCTGCCAACGGCACAATAATAAGCCACCAACACCTTGATCTCCGACAAGTAGTACCAATCACTAATGCAACCTGCGTGCGGGTGCGTTCGTACCTTGAAATCGTCCATGGCCGTCGGTCCGCTACAGTTCTCCATCCTCCCTGCTTGAGGTTGGGACCTTTGCTGGAGGCCTTTAGGGTTTTATAGGATTAGGACGAAAAGCAATCGGCGACGGCAAGGGTAAGACGGCGGGGATGGGTGTGCAGGATGTGATGGCGGCGGGGAACAGGGGATGTGCGTGCGAAGGTCGGGCGTGTTTCTGCAATTGTGCGCGCGCGTGTTGGATGTACCATAGATGGGTCAGGCCAGGCTACGGCCTTGTTTACATTGTTAAATTTACCATCAAATTTACTATACATAATTTTTATTTTCTATCGTATTAAAATAACGATACATACCTAAAATACTAAATGTAAATATAGATAAAATTAAAAACTAACTGTATAATTTGGTTGTATTTTATGAGACAAATATTTTAAACTTAATTAGTCAAAGTTTAGATAATTTTTATTAAATATAAACGAAATGCTACAGTACGCTGATTTAACGCGGCACTGTGCAGAATATCAAATTCGACCGCAACAAGGCCTGCGTTTTCTACTTCCTCGGTTAAAAAAAATTGTCGAAGGTTTATAAAGGTTATATAAACTTATATTAGTTTAAATTTTTTAGATAAAGGCACGTTCTCATCGGCGAGTCAATTATATTAGTTTAAATGGGATAAGTAAGTTTATATGATCTTTAAAATATAAGTTTATAAAAAATACTAGTAATATTTTTATCTATTAGTTATAATAAACTACAATCACATAATAATGTTTTTTCTTACTTTTTTAGTATTTTTGTTTTTTAATAAACACGGTTGGGCAGAACTTGTGGCGTGTCTATGCTTAGAAATAGATAGAGAAATATTATATTTTTGAATTTAAAATAGATAAAGCTAATCTTGGTAAATTTGTAAACTTATCTAGTTCGATATGTGGCTAATAATCTTACTGTGTTATTATGATATTTTTAAATTTTTTATCTCATCTTTCCTAAAAAATGTTTTTAAAATTTATAATACATGTCAGCGAAAATAAGTTGGTCGGTCCATGCTACCTATTGGATGAGTGAGGCCATAGCCTTTAGGTAAAACTAGAAGATACTCCATGCATTATCGTGGAAATTGCAAAACATTAAAAATAAAAATTAAGTAAAGGTGACATGTTAGGCAACAGATCAGGTGCAAATCACACCCTTGGTGAAAACCTGTATAAACCATGGCAAAAAGTCATCTAAATTTACCCAAAAAATCATAAATGTAGATGATATGATGATACACAACCTTATAAAATATCTTGTACAAACTTGGCTTCGTTTGTGAGATATAAAAATAACAGATTTTGAGCCAGAAAGTTGTCTGATGATTTGTTAGAAATTTATTATTTTTATATCTCACAAAAGAAGTTAAATTTGGACAAGATATTTTATAAGTTTGTGTATCATCATATCATCTACATGTGTGATTTTTTGGGTGAATTTAGAAAATTTTTTGCCATGGTTTGCACGGGTTTTTACGGAGGGGTGGTTTGCACCTGATCCGTTGCTGACATGTTAAGGTTGTATTAAGAGGTTAAAAGTTAGTAACATGATATGTCTATTAGTGAAAGGTGATGTGGATAGTTGGTGAAACATGATGTGATGTCTGCTTGCATGTTGAGAGAGAACCTGAGATGACATAGGTAGTTTGCATTAAGAGATTGGAAGTTAGTGATATGACATGGATAATAGTGGAAGATGACGTGGATGTCTTGTATATTGAGATAGAATTTGAGATGACATGGATAGCATGCATGAAGAGGTTGGAAGCTAGTGGCATGACATGACTATTAGTGGAAGATGATATATGTGGATGTCTTGCATGTTGAGAGAGAACTTGCGATGGCGTGGATAACTTATATCAAGAGGTTAAAAGTTAGTGTCATGACATGGCTATTAGTGCAAGATGATGCGTATGTTTTGCATGTTGAGGCAGAACTTGAGATGACATGGCTAGCTTGCATTAAGAGGTTGGAAGTTAGTGGCATGACATGGCTATTAGTGGAAGATGATGTGGATTGATGTCTTCATGTTGAGACACAACTTGAGATGACTCAGATAGAACTTGCATGAAGAGGTTGGAAGTTAGTGGCATGGCATGGTTATTGGTGGAAGATGATGTACGTGGATGCCTTGCATGTTAAGAGAGAACTTGATGATGTGGATAGTTTACATTAAGAGGTTGGAAGTTAGTGTCATGACATGGCTATTAGTGGAAGATGATGTGGATATTTTGCATGTTAAGGTAGAACCTAAGATGACATGGGTAGCTTGCATTAAGAGGTTGGAATTTAGTGGCATTATATGGCTATTAGTGAAAGATGATGTGGATGTCTTCATGTTGAGACAGAACTTGAGATGACGCGGATAGAACTTGCATGAAGAGGTTAGAAGTTAGTGGCATGACATGGCTAGTGGAAGATGACGTATGTGGATATCTTGCATGTTGAGAGAAAACTTGAGATGATGTGGATAGCTTACATTAAGAGAGGTTGAAAGTTAGTGTCATGACATGACTATAAGTGGAAGATGATGTGGATGGTTTGCATGTAGAGGTAGAACCTAAGATGACATGGCTATAGCTTGCATTAAGAGGTTAGAAGTATGATATGGATGTGGATATTTTGGCATCTAGCATGTTGAGATAAAACTAGAGATAATATGGATAGCTTTCATTAAGAGGTTGAAAGTTAGTGGCATGATATGGCTAAGTGAAAGATGACGTGGATGTCTTGCATGTTGAGATAGAACTTGAGATGACATGGGTAACTTGCATTAAGAGGTTAGAAGTTAGTGGCATGATATAGCTATTGGTAAAAAATGATGATATAAATATAGCAATGATATGCGGCGGGATGCTCCTATGGCCCAGAGGACCCCTTACTCTGCCGCCCTACACAGTGCCCCGCCTCCTCCTAATTCCCTTGGCCGGTCGGCGGAGGCGAAGTGGTGGCTATGGAGGGGGCGGCGCCACAGCAGAGCAGAGGGGTGGCTATGGAGGGGGCGGCCAGGCAGCGAACCAGAGGGGTGCCTGGGCGGCTGCGAATGACGGCATGGGGACGGGCGGCGATGACGACGACGGCGGTGGCTTGGGCGCGCTAGGAGAGAAATAACGAGTGAGGCAGGGAAGTAAGATGGGTTGGGTTGGGCCGGGCCTATTTCAACCTGCGGCGCTAGAGCTGCGCCACCATGTATGGCGCTGCAGCGTTGTAATGTGGCGTCAGCATGACGGTGCCATCAAAACGATTAGTTTAAAAAAAAATCACTGTCTTTTTTATCAGACCCGAAAGAAACTCCAAAAATTACTCTGCATCGGAAGAACGCTGAACGACTTTCCTGAACATGTAGAGTCCTTATTTTTAATTTCGTTCCCGGTCACCTAAACGGCGCTTTGTTAATACGGCCACAACTCTCTTGATTTTCCGAGACATTCGTACTTTCACTAGCTGGCTACAGTCTAGACATATGATTCGCTGCGCTGCTGCTCGATTGGATGGCCACCAGCCTCGATGTTGATGATGTACTCGATCTCCTCTGCGACCTCCTTCATGGACGGCCGGTTCTGCCGGCGCTCCTCTAGGCATCCCAGAGCTAGAAACCCAAGCGCCTTCATGGTGTCGAGTTCGAGCTGCGTGGCGCCCTCCTTGATCGCCGGGTCCACGACGTCCATGAGCCTCTCCTTGTCCGCCACCCGCTGCACGTGCACGGTGAGGTTGACATCGTCGGCGCCACGTCCGAAGTCGATGGCGCGCTTGGACGTGAGCAGCTCGAGCAGCACGACGCCGAAGCTGTAGACGTCGCTCTTGTCCGTGAGCTGGTAGTTGCGGTAGTACTCCGGGTCCAGGTACCCCAGCGTCCCCTGCGCGCAAGTGGAGACGTGGCTCAGCCCTGGCTCCGCCAGCCGGGACAGCCCGAAGAGACCTTGCCGTCGAGCCTGTCGTCCAGGAGGATGTTGCTCGACTTGATGTCGCGGTGGTAGATGGGCGGTGAGGCCGCGAAGTGCAGGTACGCGATGCCCTCCGCCGTCTGGCGCGCGATGGCCAGTCGCTGGCGCCACCCGAGCGGCGGGCGGCTCAGGCGGCCGTACAGGTGGTCGTACACCATCAGCGGCTGCTCCAGGTCGACGCAGCAGCCGAGCAGGCGCACCAGGCTGCGGTGGTTCACCTGCGACAGCACGCGCACCTCGTTCAGGACCTGGTCCGTGGACTTGGTGTTGCCGAGCTTGGCGCACTTGACGGCCACGACCGTGCCGTCGCCGAGCACGCCCTTGTAGACCTCGCCGTAGCCACCGGCGCCCAGGAGATTGTCGCGGGAGAAGTTGCCCGTGGCGCGCTTGAGCTCGCGGCCGGAGAAGTTCTTGGCGGTGCGCCCGCTCGTGTTGTTGGCGTTCAGGATCTCCTCGCGCTCCTTGGCCAACCTCTCTCGTGCGAGCCGGATGCGCCGCTGCCGGCGGTAAACGAACAGCCCCGCAGTGGCAACCAGCAACGTGCCGCCGAGGCCACACACCAGCCCTGCATCGCAATTTGCATGACAAACCATCAGAACATTTAAATCGATTACTGGACTTTTCTTCAGGGTGAAGAATTTTAGTTGATTCAAAAGCCTTTGACTGTCCGTGTGCGAAATTCCATTGGAGAATTGTCTGAATCATGTGAAATTTGATTTCCTAATTGGTACGTAGAGGTGTGGTACTAATTGTCTCTCTCGCAGAGATTTTTTGGTTCATGTGCCCAAGCCGGCTGCAAGTTTACGACCAGTTTCTTCTCTCACTCATTCCTGTCTTCTACGTGTTAGTATTTAGCCGGCTTAGAGCAACACCAGCATAAGCCCTCAAAACATGGCCCTTACTTTAGGTTTGAGAGCTTCCCCTATTTTTGAGGGTTATATTTTTTCGGCTGTACTTCAGCAGTGGTCCTTAAAATAGGGCCCTCAAAACTATTCTAACTGAGAATGACACGCGGGGCCTGCTTGTCATCCTCTTTATCACCTTCTTCTCGATTCCATCTGCTGAACGCGGTGCTCCAGGCGGGGCCATGCCCACGAGTCTCCCCGCCGTGCGCCTGCGCTGGGTGGGGCCCGTGCCTGGCCATCAGCCGGCGGCCGCGCGCCGTCTACCGGGCCGCATCAGGGGAGGCCACGCCGCCGCCTAGCCGCATTGCGTCGAGCCGCGCCGCCGCGTAGAGGCATCGCGTGAGCCACGCCGCCGCGTATGGGGCTCGCGTCTCCCCGCGCCACCACGTCCTGGTAGCCGCGGGGGCCGTGCTTGGAGGGACGAGCATGTTCCCATGCTCACCGAAGGGACGAGCTCGCGCCATGGCGGCTCCTCCCGTGCGTTGAAGGAAGGGATGGCCCGGCCGGGGCTCCTCCCGCGTGGTGGCCTTCAACGCCGAAGGGGAGTGGGCCGGCACGGCACGAGCAAGGAGACGCAGGGAGGAGGGGCGCGCCGCGAGCAGGAGACATAGGAGGAGGGGAAGAGCAGGTATCGATTTATTTGAGGGCCTTGCGTACAGCCCCTACATTGAGGGCCTGTTGGGCCGATTTGAGATGCTTCTCGAATATGAGGACCGTAGTAGAGGCTCTACTGGAGTGAGTTTTTTTACTTCTAGCCCTCAAAAGTAAGATAAGGGCTGAAGTAGGGGCTCTGCTGAAATTGCTGTTACAATCTTTTATTATACTTACTCTAAGATATGTTAACTGATACACTCCTAAATAAATTATAGACAAATAAGGACATACAGAGGTTGATCTGGAATTCTGGATCTGATAGGCTTTGTCTGCTACCAATGCCGGCCGCCAACTTTTGCAACATTTCATGAACCGAGGGATACGTAGATAACAGTACTAAAATAAATGGAGAAACAGTCAAAGCTTATCCTGAGTATGGACTGGACTATGAGCCCCCAAAGTTGACCATCGGGGTCGTCAAAGGGCCTAAATTGAGGCTGACATATACCTACTTTCCCTTTATTATGCCATTTCCACTGCGGATGTGTTTAGTTTCCACGAATTTCGAATGAAAATGTCACATCATGTCACCTCAGCGCACTGTAGTATTTTGTTTGTATCTGGTAAAAATTATCCAAACTTTGCGTAACTAGACTCAAAATGTTCATCTCGTAAAGTACAACAAAACTGTGTAATTAGTTTTTGATTTTATCTATATTTAGTACTCCATGCATGTGCCGATATTTTGATGTGACGAGTGATAGGAATTTTGCATAGTGAATTTTAGGGTGATTTTAGGGGAACTAAACACACAGCCTACCTCCTTTTATCCAATGAGTCACATGAGGGATTTGTACTACGTTGACTTGAATGGTAATCTAGATTGTCGTTGAAATTTTAGCTGGTATCTGTACCTTCACGTGTGAAAGGAGGAAAAAAAAGAAGAAGAGAAAGCAGTGATCCGGACCGTTAAGAACGATTCATTTTAACGACTGCCTTTCTCCTTCCTCAGAGAGTCAGGAGGTACCAGGAGTCCAGGGACTATCAAATATATTCAATTCAATCGGAAGAGGCAGGGCTGCTAATCATTCGTGTCAGGCATTCACTGATCAATTTTTAGGCTACGAGATTTGTTGAACAAATCTAATCTAAACGACAAGAAGAGGAACGCAAGAAACAGCTACCCGCAACGAGAGGCGCATGGTTGGATCCTCCGCAGTTCCCAGCGATCTGGCAATCCGAGGGATCTGCATCAAATCAAACAAGTACAGGCGTTTCGTTTAATTCAGGACCTGTCCTTACTTGTGTCTTCAAAAAAAAAAAAATCCAAGAGCATGATGCAGCAGCGGAAATAAATTACTGACTGATGATTAAAAAAACGTACTCAGCTGGCACGCGCCGGCGAGGGGGCTCCACGTGAGCCCGGACACGCAGAAGCATCGCAGGACCGCGCCGGCGCCGGACGGGTCGTCGGCGCAGGTGGCGTTGGCGCCGTCCTCGCAGTCCGCCTGCGTGCGGCAGAGTGGCTCCCTGGCGTTGCCCACTGGAGCTCCAGCCCGAGGCGGCTGCCCCACGTGTCCGGCGGATGCGTCGGGTCGAGCCCCACGAAGCTCCGGTACGCGCTGCAGAACTGCGGGGACACCCGGATGCTGTACGACGTGGAGGAGCCGCCGGCGACGAAGGTGCAGCAGAGCGGCAGCGGCGCGCAGGCCGACGCCGTGGACCCCGTGGCGTTGGCGTAGACGTGGCAGAGCGAGTTGGCGGAGCAGTTGAGCGGTGACAGCAGGAGGTCCTTGGTGCAGTTGAGCAGCATGATGGGGTTGGACGAGCTCACGTTGAACGGCAGTGACGCGTTCAGCTGCACGCCTCGCCCCGCCGGCGCGCCCTCCGACACGCAGATGCCCTGCCCCTGCGGCCGCAATAGGAAAGGCGCCGGGGAGACCACCAGCCGCTGCGCCGCGGGGGTGATGGACGTGATCGGGTACGACGTGCCGTTCAGCGCGTCAAACAGGAGCGTCGACGAGTTGGCGCACCGGACCTTGTACGCCGGGTCGCCGCAGCCGTCGCCCGTGCTGAGCGGGTACGGTACGGCCGTCGAGCCGCACGGCGGGCACACGCGCGCATGGCTCGCCGGCGGCAGCACCAGCAGCAGCAGCGCGAGCATGGTGATACCCAGCTGATTGGAGAGGAGGACACGGCTCAACCTCCTTGTGCTCGCCATTGCTGAATGCTAGCTTGTGTTGCGTCTCCATGCGCTTGTCAAATGGATGATGGATGATGAAAGCATCTAGGCCCCTTAATGTGGTTTCGATGATTAATGACAATATTTACCATAACTAACGTGTGTTTTACAGAAACATTGGTAAGTTAGGTTATGGTGATGGATACCGTGGGTAATACGGGTTTCATGCTCCCTTGACGATTAGTCGTTAGGACTTTGTTTTTCCTTTGGCCGTACTATTAAGGGGGTGCAAACGGTTAGCTTGACCTAGATAAGTCTAATGGTTTAGGTGTGATGCACACTTGTGAAACTTAGCACTAGGTAACTACAAAAAGGCCCTAAGGTACGTTGGAGTTAAAGCCGTTCACAAAGATCGTCGAATTCAAAGTGGAACGGTTGTTTTAGCTGCACCGGACGCTGGACCGAATAGGACCGGACGCGTCCGGTCTATTCATTTGCGTGTGCAGCAGAGTGTTTGAACGCACCGGACGCTGGGACAGTGAGTCCGGTGGTAAGCACCAGACGCGTCTGGTGCAACGCCGAAAATGATAACGGACCGGACGCCGGCCCGGACGCGTCCGGTGCTACACCAGACGCTGTCCAGAAGCTATGTTTTCAGACCGAAACACCGGACGCGTCCGGTGTAACTCACCGGACGCGTTCGGTGGGTACGTAACGGCTAGCTGAGTTCGTTTGCGTATTTGAAAGATTGAACAGACCGGACGCGTCCGGTGCTGGGGACCGGACGCGTCCGGTGACCCCGAAAATCGTGGTTTAGAAGGTAACGGTTGGATTTGGTCCATGGGGCTATAAATACATCTCCTACCCCTCCATACCAGATGTCTTGCCTATTATTTTCAGCAGAACAACCTCTTTAGTGTCCAAAGAGAGCAAGAGCCCTAGTGAGGTGCTAGTGATTTGAGAATCCATTGATTAGCACTCATTAGTGAATCAAGAGTAGCAAGTGTGCATCCATCATCTCATTAGGCTTTGCGAGGTCAAGTGAGAGCTTGTGCTTATTACTCTTGGTGATCGCCATCACCTAGACGGCTTGGTGGTGATTGGGAGTTTGGTGATCATCCGGCGGAGCTTGTGGATGGCCCAACTCGAGTTGTGAGCGGTTCCGGCGATTCACCGCGACGGAGTGTCAAAGAATCAGCCCGGAGAGAGCACTTGGTCCTTGCGCAGATCAAGGGGGAGATATACCCTTGCGCGGGTGCTCCAACGAGGACTAGGGGAGAGTGGCGACTCTCCGATAACTCGAGAAAACATCGCCGTGTTCCTTGCCCCTTTACTTTCCGCATTTACTTTCTAGCATTTACATTTCCGTAATTTACATTCTTAGAATTGCCATGCTAGATTAGGATTGGAACTAGGGTGCAAAACTTTTCTCGGTATAATCCTTAGGAACACACATAGGCACATAGGGTGAAATGGGCTAATAGGTTTTAATTCCGCAAGAAATTTTAGAATTAGCCCAATTCACCCTCCCTCTTGGGCATCTTGATCCTTTCAAGTGGTATCGGAGCCGAGTTGCTCTAAATTAGGCTTAACCGCCTAGAGTAAAGATGTCTCATGGGGATGGACCACCGCCTATGTTCGAAGGCGATGATTTTCCTTATTAAAAAGTCCGAATGGAGTCTTATTTAGAAGCTCAACATGCTCTATGTCTTAGAGCCGCCACCGAAGGTTTTCCAAAACCTAAGGAAGGCGTTCGTCTTACACCTAATGAGGAGGAGCAAGAAAAATAGAGTGCAAAAGCCAAAAATCACATATTTAGAGGCATTTGCAAAGATGTGTTTAACCGTGTGCGAAATCACAAAAACGCCCATGAACTATGGACGGAACTTTGTGCACTCCATGAGGGAACAAAGAGTGAGCGTGAGGAGCGCTATCATCTTGTTATGCGCAAATTAAATGCATTTGAAATGAAAGCTAATGAAAGCGCCAATGAAATGTACTCACGTTTGAACATTCTTGTAGAGGAACTAAATGGACTTGGGCTTAATCAAATGTCGCCATCCGATGTTGCAAGGAAGATTCTTTGTGTTCTTCCCATTGAGAAGTATGGCCACATTGTCACCGTGCTTCACCAAGGAGATCTTTCCAATGCCACCCCGACACAAATATTAGAAAAGATCAATGCTCATGAGATGTACATGCACCTCACTCCCGAGGATGGTGCATCATCCAAAAAGAAGGACTTGGCCCTCAACGCTAGCCGTCAAAGAAAGGGCAAAGAAAAGATCTCCTATGATAATTCAAGTGATGGTGAAGTTGATGACTCAAATCTTGCTCTCATGGTCAAGCAAACCACCAAGATGATGAAAAAGCTAAACAAGAATGGCATCAAGTTTGATAGCAAGAAGAAGCAGTTCTTCACAAGTAGCAAGAGAAAACCCATCTCCGAGATGGAGTGCTATAATTGCCACAAACTTGGTCATCTTTCTCATCAATGCTCGGAGTCTCCAAGGGACAAGTACAAGAAGAAGGGCAAGAACAAGAAAGATGATACAAGTGATGATGATGATGAGCAAGAAAAGAAAAAGAAAAAAAAGTTCCACAAGAAGAAGGAGTATCACAAGAAGAAGAATGGAAGGGCTTATATTGTTGGTGATTGGCTTACCGATATTGAGTCTTCTTGTGGGTCATCCGATGATGATAGTGATGATGAGAAGGTTGCTGCCATAGGCATTGGTTCTTCACCGCCACCACAACCACTACTATTTTTCTCATCCTCTACACATTTTTGTCTTATGGGAAAAGGTGACCGGAAGGTAGATCCTAAACATGAGGATAGTGATAATGATAGTGATAGTGATAGTGATAGTGAAGATGAATTTAAATCTCCTTCATATGATGAACTTGTGAAGTTGCTAAATAAGTACACTAAAATCATTATCAAGACAAGAGCTAAAAACGATGAACTTGATAGTGAAAATGCCTCTCTTATTGAAAAGTATGATAAATTAAAAGATACTAGTGATGAGCTAAATAAAAAATTTGATGTTGTATCTTCCAAGTTTAAAGAACTAAAAGCCTCTAAAAGGGAGCTAAAAGAAAACTATGATAAACTTGAGAAGAAATATAATGAGCTCAACACTAGCTATGATGCTTTAAAAGAGAAGTATACAACTATCAAAATCAATCATGATAATGTTGTTGTTGCTTATGATATTCTTGCCGAAACACATGATGCTTCTAACAATGTTGTTAAGATTGATATAGCTACATCATGTGATGACTTACTTGTGGAGAGCATTGAGCAAAGCTCTAGTGACAAGGGCAAGAAAGTGGTTGAGGCCAAGAGCTATGATGACTATGCTAAGCTCAAGAATGAAAATGATGAGCTCAAGAAGAATCTTGAACAAGCTAAGGCCATCAACACAACTTCCATGAAAAACCTTGATCATGACAAAGAGTCAACACTTGAGTACAAGTCACTCAGAGAAGAGAACAAGAAACTCAAGCAAGAAAAGGAGCATCTCAAGGTAGGGTTAAGCAAGTTTGCCAAAGGAAAGTCACTTCAAAGTGAACTCTTGATGAGCACCGTAATGAAGACCGATAGAAGTGGCATTGGGTACAAGGCACATCAAGAAAAGCAATTGAAAGCCAAGCAAACAAGTCTACACAAGCCAAAGACAAAGCCAAAGAGATGCTTTTGACCTTTGCTCATGATTGCAAAACTCCCTCACCATAATCCTTGCCCAAGCATGCTAGACCTTTTGCTTTCAATGCTCACTATTTGCTAAGAAAGGATGCAAGTGGTAAAATGAAAGTCACATTCTTAGGTCCCCTCAACAAGAATAGGCCTAAGAAAATTTGGGTTACAAAGTCACTAGTTGAGAAAGCAAAGGGCCCTCATCAAGTTTGGGTCCCTAAACAACAAGCTTGATCTATTGTGTGTAGGTGAACTACAAGACCGGTGGAAGTCATTGGGTTATTGATAGTGGTTGTACACAACACATGACCGGTGATCCTCGTATGTTCACCTCACTTGATGATGGAGACCAAGATCAAGACAAGATTACATTTGGTGATAACTCAAAGGGCAAAGTCAAAGGGTTGGGCAAGGTTGCTATATCAAATGATCACTCTTTGTCAAATATGCTTTATGTTGCACCTTTGAGCTTTAACTTGCTATCCGTTGGTCAATTATGTGATCTTGGCTTCCAATGCTTGTTTGATGAGAATGAAGTGATTGTTACCAAGAAAGAAGATGCTCAAGTGATATTCAAGGGTTTTAGATACAACAATCTCTATCTAGTGGATTTCTCCTCCAAAGATGCAAGCTTGAACACATGTTTGTTCACCAAAACCTCTCGTGGTTGGTTGTGGCATAGGAGGCTAGCACATGTTGGAATGAGTACACTCAGGAAGCTCTTGAAGAAAGATTTAGTGAGAGGCTTGAAAGATGTGAAATTTGAAAAGGACAAACCTTGTAGTGCATGTCAAGCCGGCAAGCAAGTTGCAAACACTCATCCAACCAAAGCCTTCTTGTCAACATCAAGAGTGCTAGAACTTTTGCATATGGATTTGTTTGGACCAACCACATACAAGAGTCTTGGAGAAAATCTATATTGTCTAGTGATTGTTGATGATTATTCAAGGTACACTTGGACATTCTTTCTTCATGACAAAACCGAAGTGGCAAGTTGCTTCAGGAAGTTTGCAAAGAGAGCTCAAAATGAATTTGATGTCAAGATAAAGAATATAAGAAGTGACAATGGGAAGGAATTTGACAACACACACATTGAAGCCTATTGTGATGAAATTGGGATCAAGCATGAAGTATCATCCACCTACACACCTCAACAAAATGGCATAGTAGAGAGGAAGAATCGGACGCTCATCACACTTGCAAGAACCATGCTTGATGAGTACAATACACCGGAGAACTTGTGGGCCAAAGCAATCAACACCGCATGCTATGCATCCAACCGGTTATATCTTCACAAGTTCCTTTGCAAGACCCCCTATGAGTTGCTAAATGGGAAGAAGCCGGACGTCTCATACTTTTGGGTGTTTGTTTGCAAATGTTACATCTACAAGAAAAGGCAACACCTAGGGAAGTTCCAAAGACGTTGTGACATTGGTTTTCTTGTTGTCTACTCATCAAAATCCAAAGCATATCGTGTATTCAACCATGCCACCGGCTTGATAGAAGAAACATATGATGTGGAGTTTGATGAATCTAACGGCTCCCAAGGAGCAATTGAGAATCTTGATGATGTAGGTGATGAACCATTGAGGGAAGCCATGAAGAACATTCTCGTGGGAGACATCAAGCCTAAAGAGGATGATGAAGATGATGTACAAGTCATTCACAAGCCCTCTTCCTCATCAAATGTGTCTCAAGATGAAGATAAAGATGGGAGACACGAACATGAAGATACTCATGTCTCCCATGAACAAAGAGAGGCACAAGCTCAAGATGTTGATGCTCCCTGATCATCTCCTCAAGTGGTTGAAAGAAGAAGTGCTCAACTTCAAGCTCATCCTCAAGAACTCATCATAGGGGATCCAAAAAGGGGTGTTTCAACTAGATCTCAAAATATGACTAACTTTGTTGAACATCACTCTTTTGTTTCTTGCATTGAGCCTCAAAATGTAGATGAAGCTCTCAAGGATCTGGATTGGGTGAATGCCATGCATGAAGAATTGAACAACTTCATCCGTAATCAAGTATGGACACTTGAAGAGCGTCCCAAAGATGCAAGAATCATTGGAACCAAGTGGGTGTTCTGCAACAAGCAAGATGACCAAGGCACCATTGTGAGAAACAAGGCAAGGCTCATGGCAAAGGGGTTCTCTCAAGTTGAAGGCTTGGATTTTTGAGAGACCTTTGCACCGGTTGCAAGACTTGAAGCCATTCGTATCCTCCTTTCATATGCATCACATCATGATATGAAACTATTTCAAATAGATGTGAAAAGTGCTTTTTTAAATGGCTTCATTAATGAGCGTGTCTATGTTGATCAACCTCCCGGTTTTGAGGACCTAGATATTCTAATCATGTTTATAGGTTATCGAAGGCGTTATATGGGCTTAAGCAAGCTCCAAGAGCTTGGTATGAGCGCCTTCGGGACTTTCTTATTGAGAAGGGCTTCACAATTGGGAAAGTAGATACTACACTATTCACCAAGAAGCACAATGGAGAAATCTTCATTTGTCAAGTGTACGTTGATGACATCATCTTTGGTTCAACAAATGAAGAAGAATGCAAGAGATTTGGTGACATGATGTCAAAAGAGTTCAAGATGTCCATGATTGGTGAACTTACCTTCTTCCTTGGGTTTCAAATCAAGCAATTGAGAGAAGGAACCTTCATATCTCAAGAGAAATACACTAAAGACCTTCTAAAGAGGTTTGATATGAGGGATTGCAAGCCAATCAACACACCCATGGCATCAAATGGGCATCTCGATCTTGATGAGGGAGGTATCTCGGTTGATCAAACTCTTTACCGTTCTATGATCGGTAGTTTATTGTACCTTACCGCATCTAGGCCCGACATCATGTTTAGTGTATGTATGTGTGCTCGCTTGCAAGCCGATCCTAAGGAAGCTCATTTAAGTGCTGTAAAAAGAATCCTTAGGTATCTTAAGCTAACCCCAAGCATTGGCCTATGGTATCCCAAAGGAGCAAGATTCCAACTTGTTGGCTATTTTGATTCGGATTATGCCGGTTGCAAAATTGATAGAAAAAGCAGATCCGGAGGGTGCCATTTGCTTGGGAGGTCACTTGTCTCTTGGTCATCTAAGAAGCAAAATAGTGTTGCTTCGTCCACCGTCGAGGCGGAATACATTGCCGCGGGGGCTGGTTGTGCACAAATTTTATATATGAAGCAAACCCTCCTTGACTATGGAGTCAACCTCGGTCAAGTAACACTATTGTGCGACAATGAAAGTGCCATTAAAATTGCTAATAATCCGGTTCAACACTCTCGTACTAAGCACATAGATATCCGCCATCACTTTCTTAGAGATCATGTCTCTAAAAAGGATATATCTCTAGTAGTTGTGAGAACCGAAGATCAATTAGCGGATATCTTTACAAAACCTCTTGATGAATCCACGTTTTGCAGGTTGAGGAATGAGCTTAATGTGCTTGATTCAAGCAATTTCATAAGAAAATGATGATGTGTTGTCAGTTGCATTGCATATGTATTATATGTCATATTTACATTCTTGTTATGCATGTAGGGCTTGTCTAACATGGTTAAGATAACCCTCATTGGGAGGTGTGAAGAAGCTTACCCTTGGTTCAAACTTGACAAGTTGACTAGATTCAAATTCTTATCGCATTGCATATGCATGATTGTTATTTGTCGTTTTGGTTCCTCGCTCGATCTTATTGCCTATTTTCATAAAAACCTAAATATATGGTAAGCCTATGGCAAAATAAATAAAAAATTGAGGGTTTTCGAGTGAGGTTCTCATACTTGTTCCAACTAGTGTTTATTTGAATCTTATTTGAGTTGGAACAAAGTTGGGAGAAAGCGTCGCGATGTTTGGGGCTCAAAATCCGTAAAATTTGAGCACCGGACGCTGAAACCCAACGCACCAGACGCTGCCCCCGGCGTCTGGTCAGTTCAGCGGCCAGCGTTTTTTGAAATCTAAAGACCGAACGCTGCACAGTAACCCGGCCGCGTCCGGTGCCGAATGACAGGACGCGTCCAGTGTGGTCTAGCAATAGTTGTAAATTTTTTCAACGCACCGGACGCCGGAACCCCGCGTCCGGTGCCTCAGACCCGACGCGTCCGGTGCTATCGAGACTTCGCGGGGCTCTCTGGACCGCGTCCGGTGCCCGGCCATGCGTCCGGTGCATAGGACCGGACGCGTCCAGTGCTCGGTTGACGGGCGGATTTAAACCCGACAAGTGGGCCCCTTTCGCGCTAGGGTTTCCACAACACGCGTCCGCGCCTCCGCCGCACCGCGCCTCGCTATGCCGCCGCACCGCGCCTCGCTGCTCCGCCGCGTCGCGCCCGCGCCTCCACCGCACCGCACCCCACCGCGCCGCCACCGTGCCGTCGTCGCGCGCCCGCGCCCCACACTCGTCCGCGCTCCACGCCGTCGCGCCGTCCACCACGCCGCGCTCGTTCGCGCATCGCGCCGCCGCGCCGTCCTCGCTCGCCGCGCCTGTGCACTGCCCCGCGCCGCGCCCGCGCACTGCTCCGCGCCCGCGCACCGCCTCGCGCCCTCTCGACATGGCTCGTTGCAAAAGAGTCGGTCCCAGTGGTGATGGTGGAGACGACAATCCTCCTCGTCCTTCTCGCATCCCTGCGACGGTAAAAGGGAAGTCAAAGATGCTTGCCACCAAGAAGAAGAAGAGGACCAGAGAAGAGAGTGAAGCACAGATAGCAGAGGCAGTGGCAGATGCAGCTGACAGAGCTCACCTGGGTGGCAGGCGTGGAGGAGTTGTGATTCAGGAACCATCAGTTTCTCCACAGTCATAGCCAGAGCAGCCAGAGGAGTCGGTTCCGAGACGGTACCCTACTCGTCGTCGCTGGCAGTATGATCGACCTGCTTCAGGTACACCTCATCAGCGACAGGAGTCAGTCCCTTCAGTTTCACCTCAGGGACGTGGGGGGCGGTCAGTTAGAGTCCCTGCAGTCAGGCATCTAGACCTTACACATCAGGGCACCAGGAAGATCAAAAGCCTACGATGTGTCCCTCTGAGCGAGTGGTTCCCCAGGGAGAGGCAGCATGGAGTCGAGTACTTCCACACTGCCCTGCACGAGGACTTCTATAGGGCCTACATCAACACTCGTGCACCCTTCACTGCCATGAGAGAGATTTTAGTTCAGGACTTTGCCAGGGTTGTCGGCGACCAGTTTCTTGAGTACCTCTCAGCACAGCCCGGGCTTCTTGACCTCATTGGCAGGACTGGCCACTACGTACCAGAGTGGGTCAGAGAGTTCTATGACATGGTATGGATTGCACCAGATCATACAGCTATTCACTTCAGTTACTTGGGTGAGAGGCGAGAGCTCAGTAGTGCAGAGGCCCGTCGGATTCTCAGGCTAGAGTACCAGCCTGTCCGCCTGCACCAGATCTGCTTTCCTGATCTGGACCCTCCTCGTCGACCACACGCCGGTGTACTCCCCTCAGCCGCAGATGTCCGAGATATCTTTAGGGGAGACTTTGGTGAGGGATCCAGCAGGATGACCAAGGACCTCACCCCTACAGCTCGGGTCCTTGAGTCGATAGTCAGGAGGACTGTTTTACCCGGAGAGGGACAGAGAGAGTCACTCACACGTCTTCAGCAGTGGGTTCTGTCTCATCTTATTCGGAAGATTCCTTTTGACCTCTGGGACTTTATACTCTATGAGATCGAGGATGTGATCTATGAGGGTTTCAAGACCAAGAGGAACATACACTATGCACACTGGCTTACCTTCTTGGTCTACCACGGCATCAGGCCCACTCCTCCTGCAGCAGTTGAGACGTACCAGACCTCCACCAGCGCTTTCCCGAGGTACGACGCTACCCAGCTCCTCAGGTCAGCCACTGTAGTGCCACCTATCCGGCAAAGCCACAGGCCACTAGTGCCAGAGACAGCCGCAGAGCAGGATGCTACGATTGCAGAGGTTGGAGCTGCAGAGGAGGCACAGATGGCAGCACAGGAGGCAGCGGGGGTCGAGTTTGACTCTGATGACTCGGATGACGAGGACTTCATGATTCCTGAGTACGTCCCCCGCAGTCACGACACAGAGGCCAGTGGATCTAGGTCAGCTGTAGCTTCACTACTTGAGCGTCTGACTGCACACCAGGAGCGTGCTGATCAGCGGTTTGAGGCAGCCATGGCCCAACAGAATGCAACTATCGCCAAGATTCGTGGCCGACAGGATGCCTTCCAGCAGGAGCAGCTACGGATTCAGAGGGAGCAGCTTGACTTCCAGAGGCAGCAGGCCGAGTTTCAGAGGCAGCAGGCTGAGACCCAGAGACAGACGATACTTTCTCAGCAGCAGATGTTTGGTTTGATAGCCCATCTGTTTTAGCACACTGGAGCTCAGCTGCCACAGGCTCAGACTTTACAGCTGCCACCACAGTCTCAGGCACCCGGACCTTCTTCTCCAGCTATACAGGTGCCACAGCAGTTCCAGCTCTCACCCCTGCACCAGGGCTTTTCACCGATAGGGTCTGGACAGCTTTTCACTCCAGCTACAGGGTCAGATACTCTACAGGCTACCTTCAGTGAGATCACGGGCCACCCTTCACCGACATTCACTTCTCTGGGCCCGTCGACTTCTACAGTATCTGTTCCTCAGCTCCCGACCCAGCCAGTGCCAGTGACAGAGGCAGGTACCACTGAGACGGTACCTTCGTCGATAGCTTCCTCAGAGGCTCCCCCAGTGCCTTCAGTACAGCAGCTTCCAGGCATTCCAGAGCCTTCTTCTCAGACAGCTGCTGATCCTTCCCCCGAGGCCGTAGCACCGACCCAGACCGCTCCTCCGTCAGCTACACCGTCAAAGGGTCAAGGTGCTACAGGTCAGCTGAGTCCCGCGTCGAGTTCCGATGATCCCGATCAGTACGTTGTGACACCTCGACCTCCGGCGACTGGCACGTCTTCTCCTCCTCCTTCCTCAGTTTTTTAGTTTTTGGTACTTGATGCCAAAGGGGAGAGAGAGAGTATGTCGAGTTTCAGGGGGAGTTAGTGATATAATTATGTATTCTTGCACTCTTTATGTTTCTGGTTGTTTGTGTGATACTCCCATCTGCATCATATTTGCTTATGCATTTGTTTATGATATATGTGACATGGTTATGACTTTCTCATGATATTTATATATGTCACTCGTTGTGCTTGACTCATATGTGTTTTTGCTTCCGCGTTTGTACTCCGATTCCATATGAGCTAGCGATATATATGTTGTACTAACTCTTCATGCAGACAATATGAGTACACTATGTTGGCTTGGTGTCACATGAGTCACTCTAATCCTTTGTTCTTATTCTCAAAGGCTCATGTGAACCAAGCATAGTTGAAAACCTCACTAAAAATCTCCATACTCAAGAGGTTGTCATCAATCACCAAAAAGGGGGAGATTGAAAGCATCTAGGCCCCTTAATGTGGTTTCGATGATTGATGACAATATTTACCATAACTAACGTGTGTTTTGCAGAAACATTGGTAAGTTAGGTTATGGTGATGGATACCGTGGGCAATACGGGTTTCATGCTCCCTTGACGATGGAAATCGTTTCGGTTTTCAAAGGATGGACGACAAGGTCAAGAATGGTTAGTTCCGATCGTCCATGGTGTTGGGTGACGTCGGATTAGTCGTTAGGACTTTGTTTTTCCTTTGGCCGTACTATTAAGGGGGGTGCAAACGGGTAGCTTGACCTAGATATGTCTAATGGTTTAGGTGTGATGCACACTTGTGAAACTTAGCACTAGGTAACTACAAAAAGGCCCTAAGGTATGTTAGAGTTAAAGCCGTTCACAAAGATCGTCGAATTCGAAGTGGAACGGTTGTTTTAGTTGCACCGGACGCTGGACCGAATAGGACCGGACGCGTCCGGTCTATTCATTTGCGTGTGCAGCAGAGTGTTTGAACGCACCGGACGCTGGGACAGTGAGTCCGGTGGTAAGCACCAGACGCGTCTGGTGCAATGCCGAAAATGATAACGGACCGGACGCCGGCCCGGACGCGTCCGGTGCTACACCAGACGCTGTCCAGAAGCTATGTTTTCAGACCGAAACACCGGACACGTCCGGTGTAACTCACCGGACGCGTTCGATGGGTACGTAACGGCTACCTGAGTTCGTTCGCGTATTTGAAAGATTGAACAGACCGGACGCGTCTGGTGCTGGGGACCGGACGCGTCCGGTGACCCCGAAAATCGTGGTTTGGAAGGTAACGGTTGGATTTGGCCCATGGGGCTATAAATACATCTCCTACCCCTCCATACCAGATGTCTTGCCTATTATTTTCAGCAGAACAATGGTGTCCAAAGAGAGCAAGAGCCCTAGTGAGGTGCTAGTGATTTGAGAATCCATTGATTAGCACTCATTAGTGAATCAAGAGTAGCAAGTGTGCATCCATCATCTCATTAGGCTTTGCGAGGTCAAGTGAGAGCTTGTGCTTATTACTCTTGGTGATCGCCATCACCTAGACGGCTTGGTGGTGATTGGGAGTTTGGTGATCATCTGGCAGAGCTTGTGGATGGCCCAACTCGAGTTGTGAGCGGTTCCGGCGATTCACCGTGACGGAGTGTCAAAGAATCAGCCTGGAGAGAGCACTTGGTCCTTGCGCGGATCAAGGGGGAGCTATACCCTTGCGCGGGTGCTCCAACGAGGACTAGTGGAGAGTGGCGACTCTCCGATACCTCGGGAAAACATCGCCGTGTTCCTTGCCCCTTTACTTTCCGCATTTACTTTCTAGCATTTACATTTCCGCAATTTACATTCTTAGAATTGCCATGATAGATTAGGATTGGAACTAGGGTGCAAAACTTTTCTCGGTACAATCCTTAGGAACACACATAGGCACATAGGGTGAAATGGGCTAATAGGTTTTAATTCCGCAAGAAATTTTAGAATTAGCCCAATTCACCCCCTGTCTTGGGCATCTTGATCCTTTCAGATGACTTATTATTATATCTTTTATTAAGAAGGAGGAGGGGTTTGACTTTTCATTGGCCTGCCCGTCTCCTTCAACCTGCATGATTTTGGACTTGTCATGAATGCGAAAGGAAAAGCATCATGTGAGGCTATCTCCAAAAATGAGAAGACAAATTCGATGCCTTGGAGTCCTGCACAGTGAAACCACCGCCACCCAAAAGTTACTCCTCTCCAACAGTGTCGGAAAACCAGAATGCAAATCTTGTCGCCACCCCACCCCTCCTTCGCCTCGCCGTCCTCTGGCCCTATGTCGCCGTGCCCGCGCGTCCGACGTTATCGTACGCTCGCTCCCTGCTCCTCTCGGCAGGGAAGGCGTCGCGAAGCCGCCTCGCACCACCGCGGACCCGGCTCGCCACGGGCAGGCCTCGTGTACCGGCTCACCGCGTCGGCGGGGCTGGGAGCGTCGGTGGAGGCCCTGCGAGCTCGTTACGGGAGTGGGGCTGTCCCCGCCAGCGGATGCCTCGCCGTCGTCAGGCCGTCGCTGCCCATGGGGGAGACCTTGAGCGCGAGGCGCAGGGGTGACGCTGTCCGCGCCGGCGGAGGCTGTCGCATCGGCGGGCCTGGGAGCGCCGGCGGAGGCCCTACGAGCTCGCTGCGGTCTGCGCCAGCAGATGCCTCGCCGTCGCCAAGCCGTCACTGCCCACGGCGGAGACCTTGAGTTCGAGGAGCAGGGTCGCGTTGTCCGCGCCGACGGAGGCTGTGGCTGCGAGCTCGCCGCGGGGGTGGAGCTACCCGCGCCGGTGTCTGCCTCGCCGTTGCCGCCCACGGAGTGGACCTCGAGCGTAAGGCGGTGGGTCGTGATGTCTGCGCCGGCGGCTCCTCGCCGCGACTACCTCGTCGTCGCCACCAGTTGGGTGGACCTCGAGCGTCGCCCCTCCCGGCCATGACAGCGGCGGCCCCAACCTCCGGCCGCTCGCTCACTTGGGTTGGGGAGAGAGAAGATCGACGCTTGGGTTGGGGAGAGAGAAGACCGATGGAGGAGGCAAATTGCCTTCCCTCTCTGCTTAGAATGCAAAATCGGTGCTGGATTAGGTACTCTGTTGGAGGCATTGTTTTTCCCGTGCAAGATCCAAAATAGGTTTGGGTTGCCATATGGGTACTCTCTTGGAGAAAGTCTGAGAGAAGGTGTTTTGCCTCTCCTCCCGTCTTTTTTGCTTTCTAGCCTTTTTTTGGAAAGATTTTCTCAAATACACCCCTGTCAAAAAGATTTAAAAAAAAATAGACTCTTAGCTTGACGCCGTTCATGCCGACGCAAAGCTAACATGTCTTGGCGAAGATGTTGGGTGTGGTGGTGACCTAGACAAGAGCTTGGCGCCATGGATCTTGACATCATGCTCTTGCGTTTAAAATGGACAACCCTTTATACCATAATATTAGACGTTTTGGACTTCAAATTTATCCCAAAAAAATGACCTTCTCTACTCCCAAAGTAACACGGTACTAGTCTCAGTGCCTAGGCGGTCAGACGCACTATGCTTTGTCCCCTCCACATTCCATTGTTTAATGATACATGTTGCATGCAAGTGTAGCCTGGCCGTTCGTATGTTGTATGCACGAGTAGAATCAGCAGTTAATGCATCCACTCACTGATTACAGCTGTAAGGGCAGCAGGTGTTTTGCCTCTCCTCCCATCTTTTTCGCTTTTTAGTTTTGTTTAGAAAGATTTTTTTAAATACATTCTTGTCAAAAAGATTTTAAAAAAATAAACTCTTAGCTTGACGCCGTTTATGCTGACGCAAAGCTAACATATCTTGGTGAGATATTGGGTGTGGTGGTAACCTAGACAAAAGCTTAGCGCTATAGATCTTGACATCATAGTCTCGTGTTTGAAATGAACAACCCTTTGTACCATAATACTAGACGTTTTGGACTTTAAATTTATCCCGAAAAGAATGACGTTCTCTGCTCCCAAAGTAACACGGTACTAGTCTCAGTGCCTAGGCGGTCAGACGCACTACGCTTTGTCCCCTCCACATTCTATTGTTTAATGATACATGTTGCATGCAAGTGTAGCCTGGCCGTTCGTATCCACTCAGTGATTACAGCTATACGGGCAGCAGGGTCATTGGTTCATCTCCTTGGTAGTCACGCCTAATCCTAAAACGTCTTACGTTCTGAGATAGAGGGAGGTGTTGCGAGGAGCTTGAAAGAAGTTTGTTTTGATTTAGTTGGTTAGGACGCGCGTGACTTCAGCTAGAGGGCCTGGCCTCAATCCCTAGCCTCAATTTTTTTTATTTTCAACATTTTTTGGACAATAACAAGAAAAATTATTTAAAGAATTATGTGATGACCCGTTGTGGTTTGGACGTGCTAGTATAAATGTGAATGTGACACGTACGTACTTAAAAGAATATAATATTTATATATGATATAAAATATGTTTAAATACAATTTAATATGCATTAAAGGAATAATATTTCTTGTTATATTGCTTATAAAAGTAAAATGTAGCAAAATCAAATTACCGCTGACATAGTTCGGAATGTTGAAAAAAATGATTGCCACTCTATTGCCGTATTTAATATACAATAGAATTGTTGCTTTTATTCTTTAAAAATGCTGCAAAATAAAAAAATGTAGCAAAATCAAATTACCGCTGACATAGTTCGAAATGTTGAAAAAAATGATTGCCACTCTATTGCCGTATTTAATATGCAATAAAATTGTTGCTTTTATTCTTTAAAAATGCTGCAAAATAAAAAAAAGTAGCTCTGGAGTTAAGGCTCCACTCACGCGCGACCAAACCAACTGAACGGAAACAAAGTTGTTATACAGGCTTTTCAGTAATTCTACTTATTCACATTCCAACGCTAGAGCTTGGCACCAAGATCCATAGCGTAAGCGCTACATTTGACGTCTCACCAAGATCTCGGCGTCATTTACCATGGCGCCAAGACGTATTAGCTTGGCGCCATCATGTTTGTTTGCTCTGTATCAATCAATTTGTTCTCTTTTTTTTTAAAAAAAATAAAGCACTACGAATTACCATATGAATGTTTATGATTTAAAAATCGACAAGCCTAAGTTTTTTTAAAGCATGTTATATCACGTGCTTCATTAAGGGGGTAAAACCAACTTTTAGAAATATTGCACTAGAAAAAAACACATTCAGAGGGGAAGAGGCCACCAACCGTATTTCATTAAGAAAGCGATTTTTCCTGATCACGGAAAAACACTCGAACCCTGGCTATACTAGCAAAGAGATTTTTATTATCCCTAGCATGAAATTCGCTCCTAGGAGGATTCGAACTCAGTATTTGAGGAGTGCCGCCTGAAAGCTCTAACTAATTGAGCTAAGTTTTAGACATATTACTCTAGAAAAAGTTGTTTCAAACGTTAGTTTTATGCAATGCCATATATATATTTTTTTGACCATGATATAAGAAAAGAGGAGATACGAGAAGAGAACATCATTATTGACGCTCATCTATCATTTTACATGTTATAATTGTTGGAGGCCCTAAAAAACGGCCACGCACAACCATCTTCAACCTCGCGTGTATGTGCTCTCTCTACATATTATTCCTCCACTGCTGCGTTGGCACCTCTCCTTCACCCTCCTTGCCAGTGGTCCTCTACCTCGACCTAGCCTGGCTGCATGCACCACCATTAGGGCCACTAACCATCCTCTACCCATCCGCATCACCTAGCTGCCCTTCCTCCCCTTAAATCTTCTCTTCTAAGCTCGCTAAAGTTGGGAAAGGTGAGAGGAAGAGCTCAGTTGAACTCTAACTCAGAGATCAATCAAGTTGTTTATCTTGTGGTTTAGCTCGCCACAAAGGCTTGTCTTAGTCCACGTTGTTTAGGTATCCACAAAATGATTGGCTCGCCACCAAGGCTTACCTTGCCCTCGTTCTCAAATCAAGAGAACGAACTCTTAAAGTGAGGGGGTGATAGAATAGCTACAAGATGAGGTTACAAAACTCCCTAGGCTGCCACATGAAGTTGGCAAGCTCTAGGGCGACACCTAGTCGTCTAGGAGCAAGCTCCAAGAGAAACAAATCCTAGAACCACTGGCCAAACGTGAACCAGATACTCTTAGACTTTGAAAATTAGTAGATTTGCTCTCCATCAAGTTTTTTTTGCCTTTTCTCTCAAGTTTTGATGGTGGAAATCAAGGATTTTCTTGGAGGTTGAAGGACCAACAATGGAGGTGAGAAAGATGAGCTTTGGTCTAGTCAGTATTGATCTGAACCGTTGAAGGAAGAAGATGACCGTTGTGGGCCGACCCAATTGGTATAATTACCCCTTGGGGGCCAACGACCATCTAAAAGGTCGAGATGGCAGACTAGAGGGGGTGAATAGTCCTTTCTAAAACTTATCATACCGGATTATCAAAACAAATATGAAAATAAAACTATTGGTCTAGCCAAGACTTCACCCCTCTAACTATGATTCTAGATGCACCTTGTAAAATATCCTAAACAAGGTGCCAATCTAGCTAGTGCTCTCCTAATCAATTATAGCTTGCAAGGTTATACAAACCTAAGCAACTAGTGCTTTCACAAACAAGGGAACACCTATACAATTATAATGAGAAAAGCACAATGCCAACCTAAGCTCACTAGATGCTCAAGAACAAGGTTATACAAACCGAACCCAAGATCTCAACCTTACTTAACTACACAAGCCAAGCAAAGCAAGAACTCTACTCCTAGCTACACAAGCAAGAAGATGATTATCAAGTTACACAAGCAAACTAATCACTAGAGCAACAACATAAGCAAGATAAATATGAATGCAAATACAAGCTTGTGAGAGAGATTGCAAACCACCACGAAGTGTGGACACAAGATGACATGGCGATTTTTACCGAGGTTCACTTGGTTGCCACCAAGCTACGTCCTCTTGTGGCGATACACCCACTTGAAAGTTTACTCGCTAATTAGCGTCACCTAGCCAAACCCACAGCCACGGGTGCGATGAAACCAATACAAGATGGGGATCCTCCAAGCCATGAGCTCAACTAGAGTACCCAATTTGTGTCTCCCATGGGGAAGGCTCAAGAACCCCTCACAATCTCTTCTCCGGAGCACCGCATAATCTCCTTGTGTTCTTCGACGGAGTCTCTTGCCACCAAGCCGTCTAGGAGGTGGCAACCTCCAAGAGTAACAAGTCCACCAGCTTGCAACACGAATACCTAGTGCCACTCGATGTAAATCTCTCAATGCAACGCAATAGAATCACTCACTAACTCAATCGGATGAACACTATTCTTCACATATGAGTTAGTAGGCTCCAAGCACTCTCTAAGCAAGGACAAAAAGTCCCGAAGGTGATCAAAACCGGCCAAGGCTGGCCAACACTCTTATTTATAGCCCAAGGGTCTCAACTAGCCGTTACGCATTTGAACAGCCATGGACGACACCTCTGGACACGTTCGCGGACCACCTCTGGACTCTCAACCCCGCGTCCGCATCGTGCAAAGTCACCACAGCCCAAAGACAATTGTCAAGGCTCCGGCGCGTGTAAACTCGGCGTTGCCCGAAGAAGACCATAAGGCTCCGGACACGTCCGTAGTAGACGGCCGGACGCCCCTGATCACTGTTCAGCGTCCACACCGTTGATTCTTCGCTCAGCTCGAAAACGACCGTTGGAGGCTGTTGGCGGTCCTTAGCAACTAAATACCCACATCATTTTAATACTAAAATAAATAGAAGGTATGGCTTTTATCTAATCTTTCCATGAGTTTTGTTGTTTATGTGACATACAGGTCTGACACGTGGAAATGCATGAAATTCACAAGAAAGCGCACTTGAAGAAAACGTATTCAGAAAAGGCGCAAACCAAGAAAAATGAGAAAGCCCACCTCAATACAGAACTGGACCCATCCGTAACCACGGGGAAGGTCCAGGCCCAGGGAGCAACCGACCACCCGAAGGCGGTGGCCAGCGGGCCCAGCCAGGGGACCGACCGCCCCCAGGACCGGCCGCCCCCTGGTGGGGCCTCCCGGGCCTAGCCTTCTCAAGCGGTGCTTGGGTCGGTTCCCTCAAGGCGGTTTCACCTCCTTCCAATTGAGGAGATGCCCGAACCGTCCTACTTGAGCTATAAAAGAAAGGCTCCTTCACCATTCAACACACATCAACATTTGGAGCACTACACCTCACATTTCATACTTGTTCTCTTTAGTTTAGTGTTAGTAATTGAGCAAGACAAATATATCAAGGAGAGCTTGTCTCCTTGGAGGAATCAAGAACATCTTGGTATGAATACAATTCAGTTTTCCTCTATGAGCAAGTTCTCATCTTATTTATATAGCAATGCATCTGAATTAGAGTATAGTCTTACTCATATTATGATCATAACATATAAACTAGTCTATAGTCTATGTGTTATGTTCTTGATATGTTCATCAATGTTCTTCGTTGTTCATCAAATTAGTATGAATAGAGGAAGAACTAAGGATGGGATAATGGTTCGTTGTGCCGTCATGGTTGCTCCTAGCCGAGCCTGTCAATCCGAAGGGTTGGGGTCCCGGGATGTTAGGAGTTGTTTCCAATTACACAAGCGTGGTGCTCGGGTATGCGGAGATCAACGGATATGTCGGTGCCCCACGGGCAGAGTGGTAGGTGGGCAGGTGGTCATAGCCCTGTCCATCCCTAGCATTCCCCCACGTTCGGGTATTGAGTAGGAGTTCGTAAAGTCTCTATCAGCTGGCAGACCAGCTGCGGGGATCTCCCTATCATTCCAGACTTAGTCATGATTCTAGTCATATTAGTTAGATGTATCTTATTATTCTTTTCATAGCTGTATACGACCAATGCCTGCTCACTTAGTTATTCTTTATTCTTTATTTATCTTTTATCCTTGAGGTTGCTCCGATGTGTGTGTCCACTATCTTATGAACCTGATTTAACCCCTGTTTATGCTATGACTACCTATGCATTCAATAAGTAATCATGTTTATACCAAAGCTAGATGCATGCATCATGCCCTCCTACGGGAAATTATAAATACGACACCCTTGAATACTCATGGGTTGAAATGCTGCAATGATAGTTCTGTGCGCTTGCAGATTTAATCTAATATCTTACTGAGCTATCGATTGGCGTACCTAAGTACCGTCACTTAAGGATTGTAATTTTTGTTGCACCCCATGGCGCCGTGCCACAGTTTTGCATATCGTAAGTAATGATGGTTAGGAAGGCCAATCTGGCACTTCTAACTATTCTTACCAGAATGCATTACCTAGGTCGGTGCCATTAAGGGCCAAGGGTTACCTTTCTGAAGTAATGATGGTTAGGAATGTCAAAGCACATTTCTAATATTATTATTAAGGACGGACTTATAGTCTATCTTTAGTAGTAATGTTAAGAAATGCCAACAGAGGCTCCGGACGCGTCCAACGCTTTTGTCTAGCGTCCGGAGCTCAGTGTCTAGGGCTCAGCTCGAAATACAACCTATTCTGAGTCGCGTTCGCGCTCTCCGGACGCGTCCGCAGCTCTATGTCTGCAACGTTGATTTTCAGGGCAGCAGACCACCTCGCGCTAAAACGGGCATATCTCTTAGCTTCGGACTCCGTTTTTGATGTTCTTGGACTCGTTGGAAAGCTTACTCAGAGGACTACAAACCCACATATCCTCTTGATCCATATCACAAAGGATCAAAGTAGTTTTTCAATCCAAGAACCACCATCTCTCTTTTCCAACACAAGAGTTCGTCTAATCTTCTCCAATAAATTCTTCTTTGCAAATGTGCCAACACCACCAAGTGTACATCCCATGTGCATGTGTGTTAGCATTTTCATAATCATTTTCAAAGAATTTTCTCTTACTCTCACAACGCCCCTCGATCCTAGCATGTCACAAAGTTAGATCGCTCAAGTGACACTAGATGACCGATAGGCAAATAAGTTTGCCCCTCTTGATAGTACGGCTATCAATCCTAAACCCGGTCATCAACTTCTCTACACACCTCATGACCGATGAAATGAAATGCCCTAGGTTATACCTTTGCCTTGCGTATTTCCATTTCCACCGTCTTCCTCCAATGTGCCAATGCAATACATGCACCGACACGATCATCAAATGATATGATCCACTTCATATCATCACATGACCTTCTTGGTCCATCGATCTTGACCTCACTTGCTCTTCACCGTTGAGTCGGTCCATCGGCTCCAAGTCTTGCTCAAGCTTCACCATCTCCTAGGTCCATTGCTTCAAATCCTTGACTTGCCCTTTCACACATCCAACCGGTCCATCGATCTAAGCGTCATCTCGATCTTCACCATCTTGGTCACATGACTCCATGTCATGTCTCATATGCAATGAGCTTCTTCATCACATAATCACATGTGGACTAATATCCTTGTGTATTCTTAATTTAACACATTAGTCCAACCTAAAGTTGTCACTCAATTACCAAAACCACATAGGGACCTTTCACCGTCTAAGGGCGGCACTGCAGCCCTAGCAATAACAAGTAATATTTGGAGATTTTTGGTTGGATATTTTGGCTACGTATGAGGATGTAAATATGAGATTTTGAGCATCTGGTTCAACAGTTAACCAACTATCCTTGAGTCCCCTTAGCATTATAGCTTTTTCCTAAACTCAATTTTAATACATAAAACAATGTAAGTGCCTTTAAGCTGGCTGCCACTTTATTTGGTAATTGGGGGCTCTACCATCGAATAATGTTTTCCCCATTCTCAATACACCTTGATCATGTGACTTGAACCACTTACATATTAGTTCATCTCAATGGCTTAAGTCACATTCACTAATGATCTGATCCTCAACACAATATCACTCCTCATAGCTTTATTAGTTCCTTGACTCAATGCAAGTACTCTCTTCTTCACCTTAGCCACTGTACCCGGTTCCCAAGCCGTTGCTTGCCCTTCATCTTCGCTTAGCACCTTGAAGCCCTTTCCTTACTATCTTCACCTTATCAAGACATAGTCAAGTCACATCACATTAAGCATCCATTTAATAAACATTTCTTCAATATTGTGATCCTTGCTTGAATATCTTCTAGATATGAACGTTGATATCAACCAAGCTTTAGTTTGACTCACATAGAGACATATATGGATCAACATCAATATGGTTAAGCCAATTCATGATTCCTTATATGCTCTTCATTTTGGCTTGACACTTAACACCCACTTAAATCTCTATCTTCATACAAGCAAATCAATGTAGAGAACATCTTATATCCATTATATATTGTCTCCTTTATCATTTGCTAAATGTGCTTGCTTTCACATAATGTTATGATATCACACAACACAGAAGTCATTTCATTGATCCCATTTGCATTGTTGTCTTTTGCTTCAACTAGATTGTTTCCATAACCTTCCAATACAACAATACACAATTTTGGCCTTCATTTGAACCCTATGCGGAATACCATCACGTATGCCTACTTGTCAAACCTTATATATACTTGTTAACACACAATCCACAAGTATATGCAATAGACTTAATTTCATGTTCAACACTTAGCAAACTTATTAGACCATTAATTATGTTATCTAATTCACCAAAACCCACTAAAGAGCTAGATATACTTTCATGGACCTTGTTATTTTTAAGAAGGTATGGCACACCAGACGAAGCATATTGATAAATGCAACAAGGTGGTAAGTCATGGTTTATGTATGACAGGTAAAACAAAACACATCTATGATGTAGAGCATGTTATTATGGTTTCACAAATATAAACATGACATGATGTATAAAAATTAAGCATGTTAATAAGTACCACAAGGATAGCAAAATATGGTTATATAGGAATTAATCTTAGCAAGAGCTCATACACCAAACCATGGCAACAAAAAATTAATATGCTTGCTGAAATTCCATATTACTAACACCAATACGCAATCCCAAGGCAAATAACATGAATCTAAAATTTTATAAAGCATATTAATTCTTGGTGAAATTTTATATGCATTTTATGTTATTCAAAAATTTTGTGAAAATTAAATGATTAAAATCCTTATTGCATCTAGTTTACTTACAAAGTTTTTGGGAAGTTTTCTAAGCTAGGATGATGCATTTTAAGTCTATGTGTACACTAGTGTTGGTTTTTATTAACGCGAATAGAAAAGATCCACAAGCACATGAATACCGTTGTAGCTTTCACTTGAAATATCGTATCCACAGGGAAACAGGTGAGTCAACTATGTGTTCTAACTTAATTAGAAAAGGTGACTGAATGAAGATGGAAACTATGGTGGAGATAAGTAAAGGTGGAAACAGGATAAAAGTATTTGGGAGAATCAATCTAGTCTGGGGTTGATAGTAGGAGTATAGAGAGAGGATAACTTGATTAGGGTTTCTACTTCTAACTTGGGCAGTCCACATCTTCTACTACTCAATTGGGGATTATGTAGGAGTCCATAAACAGAGTATGAAATCTCCTAGGTAATATGTTCCTGCTTGGCCTACAGACGGGAGGTGCACTACAGAGTGTTCAACGAACTACCGATATATAGTTTAATCTATTTATCATAGCTATCACACTCGCGAACCTACCATCGATCTGGACTGTAGGGTACATCTACGAGTAACTCGAGTTTAAGCACCATGCTTACACGATGAATTTACTCTAACCTAGTGCACTAGTTTAGAATACTCAAAAGAGACTCGTAACCAGAAGAATAATATAAACATGAATCTTACTTGAATCAGAAGTTGTTTGCTAGATCTAGTCTTCTCAAGAGGCCCACGTAGAGCCTAATCCCGCCAAAGTACAATTGTTGAAGAAGCACTAACGGACCGGCACCTCCTCTGATTTCCTCCCTCGCTCTCCATCTCTTTACTATCTAGAAGACTAGATCTAATCTAACTCGGGAGTTGAGATAACATCCATTAGAGGGACACCTCTCTTCTCCAAACCCTAGCTTTGGCTCTTTATGATGATAATGATGATGGTCCTTGGCGTCTGGGGTCCTAGGCTGTATATATGGGGGTGCCTGGCCTCTCCTCCTTCTCCTTGGGCTAGCGATGTGGTACTAAACTTTCCACCATATCTAACTAAAATGCACATAGACTTTAATGGGCCAAATTCTGATTTAGGCCCATTTAATCCCGCAGCTCTATGACGGAGGGCTCTTCCTTTATTTGTGGAATTAATATCTTTTTATTCCGAGCTCCAAATATAGCAAATAATATATCTGTTTCGATCGGCTTGAAGAGACCTTCAAAATGGTGTTCTTTATTTTGTCATTTGAGATACTTTTATTCAGTGAAAAATTCAATCTCCTACAAAACAAGTGAGAACATCAAAACTCATGGAACTTGTTAGAATCAAAACCTACAACTATGCGTTATAATTAATTTTATATCATATCAAACAATAGTTGATGGTTAATAATTGACATTAAGGACCGTCAACAACTAGCCGGGTGTACCCAACATTATCTAAAGTGTAGCCGGCCATGTGTTTGAGTGGTGTGAGTGTTTGTGTGTGACAGGTGGGCTCCATGGCCACATCATCCTAAACGGCGTTAGGGCCATGGCCCACGTGATAGATAGAGGAGAGAGAGGGGAGGGGTAACGAAGACGTCGTTGCTCACCAGGCCTCCCAGTCAGAGAGGGAATAGGGGAATGAAGGGCGAAAGTGACCGGACGATGACCATCAGCGGTGCCGAAATAAGGGAGGCATCCACGGGCTTGCCGGAAATGGCCTCATCGATGACGTGGGCCCTAAGGAAGGCTACAGATAGGTGGACAGTGTTCGGGGTGACATGTTGCGGTCGGTCGTGGACTGGTGGGTCCCACACGGCTGTCGATACAACGGTGGCGCCTCACTGGAGCCAGTGTGGTGGCGGGCGAACGGGGCTGGTGCTCCTAAACTACTTGTACTACCTAACTACGTTTGCGTGCATGCGGGTCAACGCAAACGGGTCAACGTGGAGTGTAGTGGGGGAAACACTAGGGCCAACTAGCCATCGGTCATGGTGGCTCGGCGGTGCACGGGGCACGTGGCCAAGGCAATACATGGAGACTTGGAAAGAAAAAGCTATGCCAAACGATAGAGGAGGCCTGAGGAAACTCACTTATATATTGCTCCAATTGGCCGGGAACGCAGCTAGAAGAGACGAAGAAGGGAGGGCTCCAATGGAGTCGGTGGAGACTCGATTGGAGGAAAATCGACCTAGCGAGCTACCGAGAGGTTGGGCTATTGCTCCAATTGGCCGGGGACGCAACTAGAAGAGACGAAGAAGGGAGGGCTCCAATGGCGTCGGTGGAGACTCGATTGGAGGAAATCGACCTAGCGAGCTACCGAGAGGTTGGGTGTGGAAATGGTGGGTCAGTTAGCGTGTTCCGGCCCATTTTCGAGCTCAGAGTGGTGGTGGGTGAGGCGGAAACCCACCGACGATATTTCTCGTCACGCTAGTGGATATTTTCAACCTCATGCACGTGGTCGAGCTTGGTGGCGATGATAGCACCAATATTTGATGCACTAATCTCAAAAGTTAGCCTCAAGTTTATTTGATGGATTGCCTCTTTGCAAAGTTAGCTTCAATCTTTGATGTACTTCACTAGATATAAAGTTATATTTGTCATGCATAGCCAAGCCATTTTCCTCAAAAAAGAAAAAGAGAAAGAGCTGAGGCCTGCCACAGAGACTTGATGATAGCACCATGCACCTACATACACTATATAGACTACAGTTTACAGACATGCTTCTTTTCATGTGGCTGTCATGTGGGGCATGCAATATCAACGTGGAGGCAAAAAAAAAAGGGTAAGAAGCTAAGCTAGATTACATGTGTGGCTGTCATGTGGGGCAAGCAATATCGGCTGTCTTGTGAACGGCTCATCTAAGGATATATAGTATCCCAAGAATTTCTGGGAATAGAGGGAATTTAGCCCCTGGCTTCTGTTGGCTGGGGCTTGTGTTGGCTGGTGTCCTTATAAACCAAGCCGATGTACTCAGTGGGGATTTATTAGGAAATAAAATATTTTCCTACCATTCTCTCTTCTCCCTGATCCTCCTCTTCCACTACTGTTTACCGAACTGATGGGTGAGGAGTCCCCATGATCAATAATCCGATGTTTTCCACTATCTCGGCCTGAAACAGACCATACCATCTCCATCTGTGTTGCTATACTACTGTTTACCGAACTGATGGGGACTTATTTTAGGTGTATGGTTGCATGGAAGACGAACTTATTTTAGGTGTATGGTTGCCTGAAACTTGCCAATGGTTGCATGGAAGATGAACTTATTTTAGGTGTAATTGATTAGTGGAAGCGCCGCATAAATAGAGGCAAGAACTGATTTATAAAGGTAATAACTACTATCAGTTCTTGTTTGTTTGATATATGGAGTAGACTAGAGCCATCTCCTCGGGTGTGCAAACAAAAAAAGAACACGGTCTGGAAAAAAGGAAAACACACCAGGCCTCCGTTAGCTTTCAACTTTTGCCAAAGCAAAAATCATGACACGAAGATTTTTTTTTATGATTTAATATTAAGGACAAGTGATCATATGGAAATTATTTGAATTTGTAAGAACTCATTATCAGGTGTGTGCCGCATGTTCATGCCCAGTGCCCACTAGTTATGGCAAAATGCTACAAACATCTGGGCTGAATAGAGCTAGTTGATCTAACAAGGCATATATATCTACTCTATATCAACACACCCTGGAACACCGTTCCTTTCTCACGCTCAACTCCTACCGGCATGCATGGCAGCCCGGACAAAATCCTCACATGTTGCATAACCACTCGAAAATACATCCGTCAATGCCCCCATGACATCAAAGGCCTCCTGCATATCATCTGATGAGGTCATGTCTTCAAGCCAGGAGAGCAGGTTCTTGGACAGCCCCACCATCTCCTTCATGTTGCCCAGTTTCTCTTTCATCTGGATCTCCCATTTCTCGAGGCTGCCAGTGGATTCATCTTCCTCACCCATCTTGCTCATGCTGGATGATTTGCTCTTCTTGAAGAACTGCTGTAGCTGCTCAATCAAGCCAGTGTACACAAGCATCGGCTGGACGATAGCGAAGAGCTTCCCGTCACTTGTATCAGAGGATGAACCTTCGTCTGACCGAACTGCCAATGATGACGAATCAGACGACAGCTTGAGGGTTGACCGCCCATGCTTATGTTGCATGTAGGCATGGTAGATGCCCCTCTGTAGGAACATGGGGCGGTGTTGGAGCCAACTCTCGTATGACTCCGACAGAAGAGAATAAACCATCATGAACTGTACAGTCTCCTCGGAGGACCCTGAACCACGGGACCCAGAGACAGATGCTGAACCTCGAATAGGAGAATCAAATGTCGATGCAGAGCCGGACAAGTACGTGGTGACAGCCTTGGCCATCACATGACGCTGTTGGTTGGCACTTCCATCTGCAAGATAAGAAGCCATCTGGACCATGAATGGAAGAAACCGGGAGTTGCTTTCCCTTCCCCCACCTTTGCAGTCTGTGCTAAAAGAAGCGCCTGTTGCAATCCTCGCTAGCATCTGGAGGAGCAAAAAGCACCATCTTATGAGAAAAATTGTGTGTAATATGAATAAATAATCCAAAAAACGTGCTGAACAAAGTAAACTGCGGGTGGTACATTGAAATTTATTTTAGACCGAAGTACGATCTGTTCTGCTTTAGATATCAACATGGCTTCAAATACTCCATCCCACAAAGACTTCCACAAAGAGTGTCATTCTGACTTCCCCAGGAGTCAAACATTTTCAACTTTAACCAAACATATACTAGATATTGTTAATGTTTATGATACATAATAAGTATCATTAGATTAATTGTTAAATATATTTTCATAACAAATTTATTTGGAGCTATATATTTTCTATAAAGGTTGCTAATATTTTCTACAAATTTACTATAACTGAAGTCAGCATTACATACCAGCACAATGTCATATGTCAACAACCGGAGACGACTCCCATCAGCTCGTCCAAGTGAATTCAATTGGTCCCAGTACTGATCAACACACCTAGTGTACTGCCCAAGAGGAACAGATCGCCCCCTCAATGGAAAGATACAATTACACAATGTCTCATTGTTCCGCAAGGTAGCACCATCCCATTCCTTTTTTGGATTCTTCAGTGCAGCATCAGCTCGTTTAGCTTCCTGATGGCATTGGTAGTGTATGATGTTGAAGTGGCTAACAGTGGTGTAAACACAGTCCCCACGGCCACTACCAGAACTTGTTGCACCTAAGTTCACTCGTTTACTGAATGCGTAGACTCCCAACATGTCTGTTGGTCTTAAGGTGTACCCTTCTCTACAAACCATACACGCTAAACCATCCTCCTCTTCTTCCACATCATCCAAACCTTCAATTGTAGGCTGAGATACAACAATACGTCTAACTCCATCAGAAGAAAATTCTTGTCGCATTCCCATTCCCTGGTATAGGGGAAAAAAGGGCAGTGCCCATTAAAATATGCATATGTAGAACCGTGACTTAACAGTAATTATGATTAGAAATATCAAATATCTGCAGAATAGAACTTCTGAAACAGGATGGATGACATCAGAAACATGGGTGAAACTGTAAGACTTACCTTTAGTAGCATCGCTCTTCTCTCAAGAGCACGGCGACGCATCTCATCCCTTGTAGCATGTCGCAGCTCTTGAATCTTCTCTCCTAGGAAACCATCGCCATTATTTTCATTATTAGCTAGCGTATCCAAAAGATTTTCTGCTCTTGCACCAATTTCATTTTCACCAGACACCCCTTCCAAAGCATGGAGCAGTGGTAATATGCCTTCTTCATCAATGCATTTCTGTGTAGACAGATGGCCCTTGGCCAGCCCCTTCAACATTGACAGAATGGGTGGAATAGATGGCAGTTTCAAGCCAGCTGTCCATTCTTCACTTGTTCTAAAGCCAGTCTGTCCTGCAGAAGCAAAGCTTTCCTTCACATGCTCAACAGCAGCTTTTGTAATGCCCTTCTCCAGAATAATATCCTTCAGCCTCTCACCACACGAACTAGTCTTGAGTGACTCTGATACACGAACAAAGTTTTCCACAGCAGATCGCTGGGTTGATGCCTTTCGGCATATATTATCATCTTTGGGATTATCTTCATGTTGCTTCTGCAATTGATCAAATTCAGTCCAGTCCCTAAGGTAGGGCTCAAAATGTTGAATAAGAGCTTCCATAGCTGCTGGCTCCCCATAGGTCAAGTATGGTAGGATCCTTGCCACCATCTCCTCATTCCTTTGTTGCTTGTTTGATTTTTTGGCACCTGAAGGATGACATATTCTCTCCAAAAACATGAGAACAATTTTCCTGGCCTCCTCATCCGCACCAGTCGCCTCAATACTAGTTGTAAAAACACTTTGGGCTATGCTTATGTCACTCTCATTAGCTTCCATAGTAAGACTTTCTACAATTAGTAGAATACCTTCAGCTGGTTCCATTACATCCGCAGAAAATGCACATCTAGCTGTCTCAAGCAGCAAACCCAAAGCACCCAGACGTAATAAGGCACATCTATTTTCACGGATTTTGCAACAATACTTGAGAAGGTTCAGAACAGAAGCCAACTCTTCTTGATTAGATCTGAACCCATCATCACGCAGGCTCTGCCGAAAAAATAAAACATAAGAACATTAATAAAAGAAATGGTCAATCTCAAACCTTATTAACAAAACTGGAACAAATTCACTTTTTTTCAAGTTCATGTGGATAGCTGCTCAACAGATTGGAGAGCAAGGGATGAAGGTAAGGAACCAACTCAATGTATAAACTTAAAAAGTGCATACCTGAATCATGCTCAAAATAATCTCAAGGCCGCCACATTCCCTAACAGCACCTGCTATAGCAAACTCAATTTCAGGATCTTGTGATTCCTCCCTTTCCTCATCCAGCTCTTTAATCATAGGCTCAGTAGCTTCACCATCTAAACCCTGATCATAAAATACGAATGTCTTATGAACATTAAACTGAACCAATGTTAGCAAAGTCAGAACGTCTATGAATCCATCATGAATTGTCTGAAAGTGCTTAACCCAAAGATGCAAACAATCACAACAGGCACAATAAATACTAAGGGCGCGTTTGGACGGTATCCAGAAACTGTCGTGCCGAACGTGTGGCCGCGCAGTATAGCTTCTTTGTATAGTGGTGTTGTTTCTTTTTTGCTGTTGATTTCTAATAAAATCCTTACAGTGGGGAGTCTCCCCTGCTGTAGTTAAAAAAGGTTCAAAAAAAAACTTGTGGCCACGCCGCAACTGCGGTGCTCAAATCGGCCGCCGCGCCTGTGGCATGTTTTGGCGCCCAAAATACACTACGAAGACCACAGCAAGGTTGCGGCAACCACAAACGAGACAGTGAAGCAAACACATGCCGCAACAGTGGCACTGAAGTTGCGGCATGGCGCGGATCCTTCGGACACAAACCAAACACGCCCTAAGCAACAGAAAGAAAAACACTCTCCTCCAGATTAGTTTATTATAGTACAACAATTTTATTTCAAAAACAGAAGGAACAGGATTTGACAAATCTGTATGCAGGCACACAAGAAATCAGCGTCTTATTGAGTATATGTAGATGCACATCCATATAGCAAATAAGCGACACACAGAAGTTCCAAGTACTAGTGGACATTATACTAGTTTAGTTTTTTTGCTGCTAACAAACAGTTCATATACACAAGCATCATCGTCCCTTTGGACAAAATAGGTGAAATAAAAATAAAATATTAAAGTAAAGAAAACAGAAACCTTGATCCCCATAGCTAACCTGCAGTCTGTAGGTAACTGTCATTGGCGGGCAATCTCTGATAGATGAAGCAGCAGTTATCGCGCTGGCATTGGACAAAGAATGTTGAGTTTGACCATGGTGCTTCCTCCATACTTGCTCATAGACTTGGGAAATGCTCAGATCAAGTGAGATTATACTACCACCAACTAATAATTCCATACCATAATCATCCTCCAAAAGTCCAATTAAATCAAGCTGGTTACATATTTTGTTTTTCACATCCCGCATTAGAGGGCCAACATCCACACTGGAGTATGGGTTCTTTGTCATAGAACCCCTAATGAACTCCTCCTGAGTATGCGCCTTGTTCAGTATCAAAAGATAAACAGGCTCTGGTTTAACTGGGCAAATCAGATTGCAGAGTTGCTCCACAATAAACTGCAAAAGAAAGTTTTTGATAAGACAAAACGGCAAGATAATAAATAAGTTATTCCCTCCATTTCTTTTTTATAAGGTGCGTTGAGTTACAATTTGATCATTTGAGAATTTTTGTCACATATAATCCCTGTGCCTACTGATTATCTAGGTAGTACTAGTAGTATATGGTCTTTTACTTGACAGTTAAGCCTTAGTGCTTCTCTCTAACTTAACTAGTTATCGATGTTAAAGCTGTACCCAGCTTCTATCTTGGCATCTAGAAAATGCTTAGTATCTACTTTATGCAATTAGAATATGCTGTAGTAGTTGGGATGCTTTTCTTATGTACCAAGTTTACTTTTCCTATATAATGACAATAAAGGAAGCAATGGTTAATTGCTGCCATCTAGATCCTGAGTCCAATTCCCCACTTGTATGTGTTACCTGGCCAACAATACTAGCTGCCAACATATGTAAGTCGATTCTTTTATTTAGGCAGTAAGAGCAGAGCAGCTGTCTCTGACTATATGCAATGAAAGCAAGCTAGTTTGCTTCAAACAGAACCTTCCTTCTAAACTCCAGCTACTCTATTCACCTCTGCTCATCCTATAGGTGCTGCATTTCTAACATTATCAAGAAGTACTTTGACCATTAATTCCTCGTACAATTATATTATCAACTACTACAATAGAACATCTTACTAAAATATGTCAAATACAAATCTAGATGTGCACTAAACCTACATATAGTTTGGCTAATTGATTGATGACCAAAGTTTATCATGTTTAACTTTTACAATTTATAAATTCTAATTCACCCTACATTCAAGTTTACAATGTTTACCTTTTATGAATCCTACATTCTGAAATGGGTAGTATGCATACTATGTTTAGAGTTGCTATCAAACTATGAGCACAATATCAAAAAAAAAGTGCTCATACCAAAGACGTCCGTCTCTTTTTTTCCTTCACATGCTTCTGCAATCCAGAGATGCAAGCACGAATAAATTGACGTTTGTTTTCAGTACTCTCAACAAGCAAGCTATCAAGAAGATCTTTCAAAAGACGATTGCAGTCATTAATTAACTTTGTCTTTTGCACAACAAGCCCACGGATCACCAGAAAAGCTTCCAGCACCTCAGATAATAACCTATCACTCATAAACCTGCAGTATGAGGGAAAAATGGTAAGGACATTGAAAAGTAACCAGGCATATTGGTAGCTTAATTAGGAGCTCAAACAAGAGTTTTACCTTCCTCTGATATTGGGAATTTCAAGAAACTTGTTCAGGAGCTCAATAAGCTTATGGAGAATGAATCCCTGTGATATATCAATGCTTAGGCTTCTCTCCTGTGATTCAACATTGGAGACTTCTTTTGTTATCAAAGAACATAATGTTTTCAAACAACCACGAACAGTTACGAAAAGACGAGAAGACTCTGAATCAATCAAGGTCCCAAGTAACTCAAAGTACTCTGCTGCACTGTCACCAGCTGAGAGTGTTCGAGGAAGTAGTGACATGAGCAAGTTCAATAACTGAAATTGTCTAGGAGTGTTTGATGGGCATAGCAAGCTTATGAGAGTGCATATCTCAGATCTTATTGACTGGGAACACGAACTTAAGATCAAGTCTGACACCCAGTAGCCCAAGGCAAATTTCGAGAAATCACTCTTACTTGACTCCAGACATGCACGACGCTTCCATCTGAGTCCATATTTGAGAACCAGATAATCGGACTTATATGAATCATGACGTGCCTTCTGAACAGATCCTTTCACTGCCTGGGATACTTTGTACTGCCTCCGGACGAAATCTAAATATGATGCACCATTCTCCCATTCAGAATAGCTCAGAAGTGGAATATCCTGGCCTCTTCGACTTCCATCATAAATTTTTCCAGATATATCGGACTGAAATTTAGCACTGGGGTTAATAGATGTGTTTCCAGTTGTATCATCGTTCTTAGAGTGCAACGTCAAGCTAGATACTCCCAAACCTGACTCTTTGTCCCCACCATCAGATTTTGGAGGTGTGCAAGCCTGAGAAATTATCCTCAAACAAGGAAGAATAATATGTTCCGAAATTGCAGGATGTTTTCCTCCAACCTTAATAGAAGAGAACAACAGTTGAAAGGTGACACGTAATCTTGACTCCCAAAACTCATCCACAAGAGCACAAGTCTCTGATAGCAGCAGTAACTCTTCACGTGTTGATTGTGCAATGTCCATGGAACGATGGTGCTCAAGACAATACATCACCTTCTTCTGAATCAAGTTGTTTAATTCCTGAACCGCATCTTCATCACTTTCAGAGAATGAAGATAGCACAGCCCTAGCAAGAGTCCGTGCTGTCCTAGGGCCCTGATGAATGTTGTTTTCAAATAACTCTGATAAAATTCCAGCACTGACAAGCTGCTTCCTGCAGTATTCATGTTTTGAAAGCACTTGTAATAACTCTAAGCATTGTGTAACAAATGTAGTACTACACCCATAACAACTATTTGGGGACCTTGGTATTGAAAAGGCCGGTAATGCATTGGTATCACTAGAACTTTTCTGGTGCAGATATGTCATTAAAACACGTCGCAGCCCTTGCAATGTCTGAACACTTTTGCTCACAGAATCAAAAGCTGCTTTGCATTTTTCACCATATAGAACGCCAAGAAGTGCTATCTTGCGATTTACCTTGCATGTGGGCCCAGGAAAGGACACCATCATCTGCTGGACAGCATCCTTCTGCTGTGAGTCTATCTCGTGTTCACCTATGCTTGACACAAGTTTGATGAGAGGCTTTTTAAATCCCATAAGTTGCTGGTACCGCCTATGAGCATTTTCCGATTCTGACTCTATTGCTGCCAATCCTTTTCTCATGTCATCATCATTTTCCATGTCGTCAAATGAAAAACTGGGTTTTGCCATGAAGTGGAATTCAAAACGACCATATTTGCTGTATCCACACTCATTGCAGAGGAAAGAATCAAGATTTTCATAGTTAATATTTCTACACTGCCGGCACTGATATGCATTTTCATGGCAATTACTACATATGCCGTGCTTATCAGTGACAGACCTGCTACACCGTGGGCATTGCAGTGACTCAAGGGAAGAAGCTTGAAGGTTCTCATAAAATGAATCAAGCTCAATCATGAAATTGCATGCTGTAATCGGAATGGGAAATTCAACCTTCAATTCTGTCTGATTAAATGTAAGATGGCAGCTCTTAGCACGCTTCCAGAGAGTCCAATTATTCTTCAATTCTGACAAGTCAGTCACAGGCCTGTTGCTGTAATACAGGTTGAGTACTTTCACTGATTTAGACTTGCGAGCATCATAAACATTCATTGTAACTGACTGTATAGTAAAGCTTCCAGTGCATTTTATTATAATTCTGTTGTCAGTAAACTTGGTCTCAGACTTGAGGGTTTCGAGCTTCGTCCTTGAATATGGAACATCTGGACAGCTGCAGGTAACACAAGGCTCACTCTCTAAGTAATAGCCATCAAACTCCACTAAGCAACTCAGTGTGTTGTATATACGAGAATTTGGATGATTTGCCAATAGCTCATTCTGTGAATGGAGCGTGTCAAAGATGCAGCTTATGACCTCAGATGTCAAAGATTTATTCACAAGTTCAGAGTCATTCTGCTTTGCACTCAAGTCATTCACTTTCCCAAGTAAACAGGTCATGAGGTCAGTGTACTCAATAATGTTTTGTCCATACATGGGAAGATGTATCACCTTCTGTAGTAGAATCGATAGCATTCCCTCCCTAAGTGGGTTTTTTGCATGGTACCACACTCCAAATAGAACACATTTAGCCTCATGACGGACACCTGCGGAGTTCCATTCTAGCAAGAATATGTCAATAAAATGTTTCAACATGTCACCTTTCTTGTCACTGAACATCTCTACAACCTGTTCCATGTCTGCGCAAGATTTTTCTGAGGAACCTTCAGAACAGTCATCAGCCTTCCGCTTCTTTTTCAAATCTGAAGATTGTGAGGTAGTTCTTGTAGAGGCCCCGAGATCAATATTCTCTGTTTTTTGTGCATTATGATTGGCATCTTTTCCTGAATAGAAAGCCAAATTTAGAAGTTTGAGAGTCTGAATAACACACTCTTCACTGAAATGGTAAAAATTGTCCATGAGAAATGGGAGCAGATCCATGTGCTTCAAGCAGAACTTTTGCCAATTCTTTGGCCTTGCCGCGGCCACATCACAAAGAGTCGACAAACATTTTACGAGCTTAACACTTCTTTCATAAGGCACAGGATTTCGGAAACCTCCAGACTTGTTTATGATCTTATGAAGTTTCTTAACTTCATGGGAGTATTGCCACGAATCCCTCACGCTATAGTAGTGAGTCTTGCTGCCACATAAATGAAGGAAGAGCCTCCTTGCATACCTCCGGACAAATGTAGTATGAGGATTGCTAATATAGCTGCAAAGCACATCTTGATATCCATCCAACTTTAGATCCTTGGTGTTGGGAACCTTGTAGCATTTATCCTTCTCAGCAGACTTCTCCTTCTCTGGTCGAACCATACTATATACAAGCCGAAAAGTATTCTCCAACAATAATTTGTAGTAATCCATGAACAGATCAGTTGGATGAGATTTAGCGTATGAATCTGAAAAAAAGGGAGAGTAATTTCCAGCTGTTAGCTCTCTTCTTATTGTCAATAGGGATCCACAGCCTGAACCAGAAGAACCAGCTTCTCCATTTATGGATGATGACTTGAAAACATGAACAAGTTGTTGCAGAATATCCATAAGATAATTCAAAAATGGCTGCTGCCTGAGGGCAGAACAGGCACGGACTAGCTGGGAAGCAAACTCATTTTTATCCTGCTCAGCACTGGATGATGGGAGAGTTACTGTTGTCGATGCCAGAACCTGAGCCGGACCTTTCTCTGTCAAATCAGAGCTCCCACTTGACTTTGAATGAGAATTATCACTCCCAGGCTGATGCCAGTTGCGGAACATAAGTGTGAAGAACATGAAAACAAGGATCGATACTTCTCCAAAAGTGCATCGTGTTTTGGCAGGGAACGGTTTATTTACGTTGACTTCATCCATAAGCCACTTCACAAACTTCTCCAAATCCAAATTTTCTGGCTTTGAACTATCCATGAAAGGACCACCAACTGCAGAAGAAAGCCTGTAGAACAACTGCATTAAAGGTATGGCTCGGGTACCAGCAGTGGTCCCCATCCAGCCTCTCAGCTCTTCAATTAGATGGTTAAGTACCAGGGAATTAATGGCACGTTTTGATGCAGAAATCGAAACAGTTCTCTGGTCTGTAATAGTCTCAGGTAAGTCTGCACACTCATATACATGAGTTGACGATGGGGAGTTCTGAACACTCCTATCAGCATGAAGAACACCAGAATCTGTTAGCTCATCGACAGAGAAATGGATTTCACTGCCTTCGCCTCCAAATGTATCAACTTCAATCGGTATTGCTGACATGGGATGATCTTTTGAATGGGGTGCTGGTAGGCGATCTGCATCAAGTATCTCATAGCAAGTTTCACATAGGTCAAAATCTGGACATATGCTACAGTGCCACCTTTGCCTTAGTATTGGAACGGTGGAACAGCCATCACAACAGTATTGCACTGATGATGTGGCAGGATCTTCTTCAACCATAACCTGAGAGTTTGCACTGGTGGAATTCATAATAGAAGCACTTGCTTTAGCTTGGTTTTCAGGAGCATCATCATTAGCTATCATTGTCTGCTTGGGGAAAGGGACTTGGAGAAATCGGGATGAGATAGCCAAACTGAAAACCAGCAATAAAACACAACTGAGAAAATGGTATAAAAAAAGGAAAACTAGCAAATGTTATAGTGGTACTCTAATTGATTTATAAACAATAGAAGACAAAACCACCTGCTAGAAGTCTGTACTGCTTCATATGGTGCAAAGAGCAGCTTCTTTAGCAGAGCAACTGCAGGTCCCACTGAAACTCTAGGATTTTCATGGGAATGAAGAGCCAGGCATTCAGCGTAGCTATAAATAAATTCCACACAGGGCACAACAAGACTATTTATCGTCTGTGTGTCTGGCCTGTCTAAATCTAATATACCCCAGAAAACTTGCATAAGACCATCAACTAGTTCTGTACCTGCACAATATATAGTCATTTTATAATAGATATTTTTATGTTAGAAAATATTTGAAATAAGAAATGCTTCCTAGCAGATACGAATGTAGGTTGGAGAGTCAAGTTGCCCAATAAAGGAGTCCACAACACAAGTCGACAAAGTTGCACATCAAAAACAACAAAAGCTGCAGAGAATAATTGCTGTGACATGACATCTTTGCATTTTCATATAATTTAAACTGTAAAAGTACTCCTGTTTACACATGCTAACCAGCAGACAAGGATAGCCTTCAGAATCATCTAGCCAACCTTCTTGCAAGACTTAGCATGCAGGTTATCTCCAGAACAGAAATAAAGGAGGCAAATACAAATACAGCAAAAGAAGACAAATAATTGCCACATTGAGAAATATCACTACATTCCAGAATGAATTTTCATGTAGGGCCACATAAATGCAGCCTATGCCATTATACTGATTGGTAAAACTTAACATAAATATCTAATCCTGAAATCAACATGCAAAAGGTGAACTAAATCAACAGACAACAGTAGTTAAATATCCCTTCTAAAAGTCAACATGTAATAGACAAGCAATACAAATTTGGTTAAACAAACAGAAGTACAATTAATACCATGAGTTTCAAGAAAAGAGGCCAGGTTTGATTTCCTATGCAATGCAACTTTGGAAACTGTATGGATCTGGCCTATAAATTCTTTTATCACCCAGCTAGATGCAGCGCCTCCAACTCCAATTCTTGAAGTTATTGCTGGGAGTGATTTTATTACCCCAAGGAGACGCATGGTGTCCTTAACCTGTACAAACATAATCCATAAGTACACCAAAAATGGTGGAACAGAGGGAAAAATTGACCCATGAGCAATAAGATAATAGACAAACAGGTATTACATGATAGTACATGTCCTTCTTTGGGAACAGAGCCTGAAGGACACGACATGCAGCAGAATGTAGCAGAGGTTCCCTGTCACTTTGAAAAATGGTTTCCAATAAATCTCGGCACTTCATCTTATCAAGTTCCATGCCTGCGTCAACCATGTCAGTAAAGCAGCTTGGTTGGCACAGCAGGTATATGTGTGAGAGAATCCTAAGTGCATCTGCCAGAACTTGCTCCTGGATAGGAGCAGCCTTCACGTTTTGTGGTCTCTTTCCTGATCTACCACCAGTAGCATTACCACCCAGTGCTTCCATATCAAGCGCAGCATCCATTTTTTCTTTCCATCCAAATTCATCTTTGGCTCGACCATAAATTTCAATACAATCTATCCTAGGTATAGATGAACCATCGAACGTTTGACCAACAGTAATTGTGAACTCTTCGTCTGCCAGAAGTGATTCAGCAGTAGTAAATGGAATATCATACCATGATCTCATGCCTTCATCAAGCTTAATGACTCTATGAAAAATTGTGATCTCAGAAGGAATGCTGCTAGCAGATGTGTTGCCCACATGGATCCGGCAACCAACCATGACTATATCAGGGTTAGGATTCGAAATAACCACCTACAAACAAAAAATGGAGTACCAAATGTTATTCTACATCAATTGGTTTAGGCCACTGCATAAAACAAAATCACAGTACATACAAACCAGAACATCCTACCTTGAAGCCAGCAGGTGTCAGACTCTCTAAATATCCATCATCTGATGTCAATCTTTGTTTAATGCCTTCAGAATCACTACTCTTGGTTGTCTCACTATTAAACTTTACGTCACATGTAAGGCAAGTTGTCTTCTCAAAGAAATCAAGTGGAAATTCTGGTTTTGTGCCAGTGTAAGCTCTACTGCTGAGTATGCTGCTGCCAAGTTTCTTTGTTTGCTCTGCTGTAAGGTTCGTTGAACCATCACCTCCACTAGGTGTATGAGAGTAAATATGAAGGCTTCCATCATCATACAAAAGAAGACAATGTGTTTTGTCTTTGGATAAGGGCTTATAGGCAGTAACACCAACCAGTGAGGAATTTGCACCAGTACTGTGCCTCATGTTTTGTGCAACCAATTCATGAGGACCCAACGACACCACAAGAGGAGCATTTGATTTAAATTTCGATAGGCAAGTAAGGATACCACTACCAGATACTAGCTCTCTCCAGCAGTAAAGTCCAGCTGGCTTGGATTTACCATCATGATCCTCACTTATATATGATAATTCTGTTATTGATGAAGAATCAGCATTCAAGCGCCCCATGAAGGTTGTACCATCTTGATGAGATACAAAAAGAAACCTGTAGGTTGATGAGAAGTACAATGACAACCCTTTATGCATGGATATGACATCTTCGACCAAGACTGTTTCAGTCAATATCTTGGCACCAACATCACCCTCCAATGTAATATTCAGCCTATATAAAAGGCCCCCTTCAGATAGAACAAGTAGCACCAATTTCCCCATTGAGGAGGGGACGAGGGTTGCATCAACTATCACATCATCAGCTATAGTAAAATAATGCATGGGGCTAATATTATCCTGTGAGAGATCATATATCTTCACAAACAGGTTTGTTACTACCATGAGCTGTACCTGAGAACCTTGAACCCATTCCAAACGACGAATATATGCTCCTTCCAGAGCAAGTTCTATAGCAAGGCGATCAGTAACTTCACCACGACTATTTAATGTTAGTACTTGGCAGTCCCCATATCCAGCAACAGCAAGGTAATGGTCCACCAATGGATTGTAAACTAAGTGGACAATTTCAAAGCGAACAATATTCCTGGAAAGGGGCTTCACATTGGTTTTGTCTGCAGTAATAGGTACTGCAGTAGGCTGTCCAATGATTTGTCCCACGTCAAATATAGCAACTTTATCGCCTTCTCCAACAGCAAGCTTACCTCGAGTGCTGATACTGAGCAATAATTTAGCAAGAGAACCATTAGCAAGATGTGACTTAAGCTCCCTGGAATTTGGATAATCAGCTTTTATCTTCAGATCCAGCGATCCACTTTTAAATACTTTCTTTAGTTGGAAGAAGTCAAAGGAATGTGACACCAGCACATCACCTCCTAACAAAACTTTCCTGTCTTTCAAAAGATTCAATTCCCTTTGGCTGAGTATAGTAGGCAGCAATTTTTTGCAGATTTCAAGCACCCTAACCTCAATATCCTGATTTTTAAGAAATAAAGGAAGCCCATTGCTGAATTCTTTTGGCACAGATAGCTTCATGGTATTATCAGCATCAATAGAAATGTCATCTTCAAAATCAGAACCACTATCGAGAACCTGCTCCACATCCTCGTGATATGGCAATATGGGGTGGAAGTTGCTTGCGGCAGGTGGTGGTACACTAGAGGTACCAGTGAATTTCCGAGGTTTCAGACACTGACAGCTGCTACCTCTCACACCTCCAGCCCCACAGTCGCAGAAGAAACGGCTTGATCTCGAGTAAACAACACGATGCCCTCGATGACACACCTTGGCACAGACTGAACAGCAACCTTTGGAAACTGTTAAGTCACATGTATAGCAGAAGTACCAATGCTGTTCCATGAAATTACTTCCACTGGATGTAAATGTGCACACTTTTGACGCTAGAGCTTTATCACTGTTTCCATCATCTTCGTCATCTCTATCAATGCTCCCTAATTCCCCATCAGATGTACCATCATCTTCGTCTTCCTCACCAGAGCTAGCATCACAATCAACAGCAGTATTACTTACTTGATTTGTGCGAATGACAAGGTTTTCTGAATTTTTCAACTGTTTTAGGATGAGAGATCCAGACCCAAAACTGCTTCCAGAAGTTTTTGATGAAAGTCTCTTAAGCTCACTTATACTTAGTCCAGTATCACCGATTACTGCCTCCACAAAAGAAAATAGAAACTTCAAAGTTGGCAGTTTACCCTCATCCTCAACCATTGTCTCCATCAGCATCAGTGTGTTTTCAAACAAGCGTTTGAAGTGTGATTCCTCACTTGATAATTGAACAAGAAAATGGAAATATGCTCTAGCAATCTGGATGTCATGTGACAAAAATGCTTGATCAAGTAATGGTAGCATAGAGTTGAAAAGGTGATGTTGAAATTCTTTGTTCAAAGTTTCATATGGAGGACAAATGAGATGCTTGAAGAAATCCACTGTCAGTTCTCTAATTGCAGGATTAACTGTAACATTTGTGCTTTCAGCTTTTACAGAGGGCCCCAATATTGTAAATTCTAGCCACGATGAAAAGCAGGGCACATCCATTCCAATAAATTTGTTTTGCAACTTCTCTTTAAGACCAGGACAAAGACCATTACTTAATATATCAGTCAATAAGTGGATAACCTTCAAATTGATCTGCTCAGATTTGCAATCCAAAACATCAATAAAGACTGAAATATCAGCATGCCCAGATGCAAAAATACGGCTTGCTCCTTCAGGAGCTCCTTCTGCATCACCAAGGAAAAATTTGAACACCTCTGATTTAGACTGAAGGTCCTCCACTACATCAACAACTATAGAAACCAAAATCTCTTTTACCCCACTATCCATGCTACCATTCAAGTTTATGTCAGCCAGGAAACCTTCTAGCTGCTTCAGGACAAACAATTCACTGTATCTCGCAAGATCATTCCTGTTATTAATTAGACTCATAAATATGTTATCACAGTCTCCATGAACAGGTCCAAATATATGATCTGATCTAACTTCCATCACCATACCAAGCAATTTGGAAATAGCGCCCTCATCAACTTGGTCTCCGTCTCCTGGTTGTGTGACCTTTATATATCCATTAAAGGTTTGCATGATCTCATTTATCACCAAAATGCAAGAAAGGAGAGCACTGTTGCTAGAAATGTAATCCGATGGAAATCCATGTAAAAAGAACTTCTGGAAATAATATTTTCTCTGCCCTTCACATAGTTTTGTGGTCACTCTATCTATCCTTGATGAAACCTTACATATGGGTTCCAGCATTTCCAAATATGAACCAAATTTCTCAAAAAGAACATGGTGCATTGATTTGTCGAAGACAGAATGCTTGAGCAGCAGGGAAGGATAACAAGTATCCAAGGAAGACCTTTCAAGAAATGACAGATAAGCTTTCTTAAAAGTACGAAGGTAGGTCTCCAAAAGAGAAGATAGGATATCCAAACAGTGCCCACTGTTCTCAGTTATGTAGATAGACAAATTCTTCCCACAAGTAAATAGGTCCTCGCCATGAACCTCCTGTATTCTGTGTGAATCCACCTCAGATTCTCCACCTGTCTGCTGCCTCCGAAGAACAGAATTAATGTGAGAGAGAATAAAGGAAATCCATGCTCCTTTCCTGGTAAAATCCCAACTCTCCAGTGTACTTGAACCAAGAATATCAGAGTGCAATAACTTTAGGAGTTGAAATATTAACACAGGTAGATCAACACCAACATGAGATGAAACACCGTTGCTGATACTAAGAGCAAATGTTAGGAAGGCATTGACATCAGCAAGGTCAGGCTCCAGGTAATAATTATTCAGAACAGAATCATTGCTATGACAGCATATACCAGAGAGAGTACTCCAGCAAATCAAAAATATATATCTTTCCACAATGAGATCATCAGCAACTTCAGGGCTCCTGCCGTTCCAAGAACCAAGGATTTGTGACATAGTTGCACCCAAATAAGGCAAGTTCACGCCCAAAGTTTCAACAGCAGCTTTATCGAAATAGAATTCGGCATGAACTGGAGTAACATCAATTAACTGAGGGAGCAAGTTACTAGCTACAGAACTCCTTTTGACAGAACCATCAAACAATTCCTCAACAATAACAGTGGCAAGGGATGGAAAGCAGTCATTCGTGGAGCATGACTGGCCTTCCTTCAACTGGATATCCCACAATCTGGATCTTAACCTTGTAAGCAACCATGATGGGTGTGCGAACGGGTACAGCAACATATGGCGCAGGACAAGCAGAAGCCTTGATAGGAGCAATGCCCATCTTGTCAGCCCAGCCACAGTTACACCAGACATGGGCTGTTTCATTTTTTCTAGGGAAGAGAGTACAATTTTGACCAAATCAGCCTTTTCTGACTCTGTGGTTAAATGGAATGCTGCCAAAACAATTTCCAGATGAAAAGGACACGGGAGACTTGCACAGAAATCACTAACATTTAATGAGCTGGATGATGTATCATTTGCCTTCTCCAAAAGATAAGTAACATACTGAACAAAAATCTTTCTTCCCAGACTAAAACCTGAGTTTGATGTGTAACTCATAGCATGCACAACGAGAGCAAGTGTATAGTGGTTATAGGTATACTTCCCACTTTCAACATTAAACACTTTTTCCACAAGATATTCCCTTAAAGAAGCAGGACATTCATCACAAACAAGAAACATTTGTAGAAGTTCAAAACAAGCTGCATTAATGTGTGGTGATTTATTTTCAGAAGAAGACATCATATTTCCAGTGCTGCTTTCATCAGGGAAGCAAGCTTGGCACTCAAGTATTGAAAGAAATTGATCTAGATGACAGGTACTGAATTTTCTGCATGCATCCATATATATAGCACTGGACCACTCAAGAGATAAGATGGATGTTTTCATAAAGCACATCAGATCAGCAGCTAACTGAATAAACCCCTGCTGGCTGTTTGATGGACTGCTCCCAAGAGATGTTGACTGTTCAACACTTTCATTTAATCCTGCAGGATGTACTTCAGCAAATAGATTCCCAAAAAGTGCATCTTCCTCATGACTTACCACAGACTCCAATTCTGACACAACAGCTTGTTTTGTGCAATTCAGATGTTGCTTCTCACATGTCAATGATTTCAGTCCTTCTTCATGGAGGAAAAAAGTGAGATGTACTAAACCACTCAACCATTGATGTCCTGAAGGGAAGATAAGCCATAGATACTCCTCACATGTATATTTCTTAAGCAATGGTACCTCCTCTGAGCGGATATGACAAGACATGTCACTTGTATCTTTGTTGCATGAATAATCCATGACATCTTTGTCTGGTTTGTCCCTGTCAATACGACTTGTCCATCGTTTGGCATCTTTTAAAAGTTTCAGCACAAATTGAACAACGTGAGGAGAGTAAGCTAAAGGAGGCACCAAGCAAGTACTACATTTTTCATATCTCCATATATTTGGACTGTAGATTTCCAGCATGGATGAAAGAATGCATACTTTAACTGTACAACAGATATTACTGTTGCAAACACTGATGTTTTGCATTACCTGTAGAAATTCTTCCAGTATCTGCAGCAAGATAGTGCCAACACCATCTACAGAAAAGACTTTGTCATGATTAGAGTACTTGAACTTCATTCTGAACAACGCCGGAAGACTATCAGCACATCTTGCTACCAAAGATAACATCATGGCATCAGAGGCATCAGGAGGGAACTCCATAGTGAGACCACAGACTAACTTCAAAATTCTTTGGGTAAAAGACAACCTCAAGTCAATGTTTATATCTTCAACCATTTCCAAAGCAGGAAACTGGCAAAGCTTCTGCACCAGTGTAAGAAGGCGTGGCATACAATGTAAGTGAGCAACCGCAAAATGCTGCGCTAATGGCACCATGGCATTTGGAGATACTGCACTGCATGATTGGGTATTCTCTAAAATAACATAATCTCGCTGCAAGTATTCTGGTAATAAGGCCAAACAAAACCGCTTAAGGTCATCTTCGCTTTTCGAGCAGTTGAAGCCTGGTAACGAAGAATTGAAGATAAGTGAACTCATCAAATGAAAAGCTGTGCATAAAACATTGATTCCCTTTCGAATGGGAAAGGCCCCAGAAGTTTACCTTTTAGATAGCAGAAATATTTCTCTTGTGGGCTCATGCGCTCAGCTTCAGCTTGCACAGATGTCCACTGTGCAATGATGTCATTTATAATGCTGGGTTCCAATGAGGATGTCTTACTGAGAGTACCATTAAGCAGTACAGATTCCACAAAACAGGCAATCTCATTCTACAAACATGTTGACATAATTGTTAAGAAATAAATAACGCAACAGACTTTCAAGAATCTATGCAGATTTCTGGCTCAACAAAGATGGAAACAAAATGGTAGCAGCCTATCAAATTATTCTTAAGATAAACATCTTGTCAATTTTGAGGGTTGCAAACTCAGACGAAAATGATGCGGTGCCCAAGGGGGCTGGTGCCCTCTCTATTTCAGCCGTTGCATGCAATTGCCCCCGTCAACTTTAACGAAAAGCAGGTTAATGGTGGCATAGTAAAAACAATACAGCAGATAGAACTGGTTGTATATTGGATTTCTGTGTAGTAGCAGATGATGATGTGTGCAGATTGGTGTATACCTGGTTTTTTTGTAATATAACTTTGTATTCCAGATCAAATTGTGCTTTAATTAATGTATTACAAAGCTCCACTTTATGGTTTTCATATTACTGGGCCCTACAAAATCATGTGTCTTATAGCCATCATGCTATCTGTATATGGAATGCAGGTACCATGGTGTGAAAATGAAAATTATGGAACATGCTTATGTTGTTGAATCCCATACAACAACATAAGCACATCATTTGATTCACAGAAGTTATACAAGTACATATTTCATTTTGTTTTTACTGGATGGTCAGCCTTCTGCTGTCGTTAGTGTATGTTTGAGCAACTTTTCAGAATTGAATCCAACGGTGTGGATAAGCAGAGCACCAGCCACCAGGGTGCCAAATGCATACTCAAACTCAGAATGATAGCTCCAACTATTTAAAACCAAGCCAATAGAACTTACCAGTAAGCCAAAATCATCACACACGTATGATGATTTTTCTAGATGTAAGAGACAAAATTCCAAAGCTCTCTCCACAATCTCCACAACTGTTGGCTCCACTTGCTCCACTGATAACAAAAGGTGGGAAAAGAAAATAGAAGTGAGAAACAGATCATATCCTAACCTCTAATGGTTAAAGGACAGGAAACAGCAGAAAAGAGAATAATATTGGGGGCAAATCTATTAATAGTAAACATAGGCAAGAAAACAAAAGTGATTTCAAAGAAAGGCAACTTTGCAACAATGATGTACAAGTTCTACCATTTTATTTATTCAACACCAAGCATCAGAAAGGAGTTGAAGCTTCCGTGCTTTCAGTGTCATTCAGAAGGTCACTATGCTACTAAGGGCATGCCCAATATCAAGGGAGGGGGCATGCCCAATATCAAGGGAGTGACATGGAATGCAATAGAGATTGCTTCCTAGTATCTCATCGAGAATCCTGCCAAGATCTCCATAATCAATACTCCAGTCTGAGCACCATATCTGATATAACAATCTATTTTTATACATTTCTCATCAATCAATAAAGAGAATTTGGACTGCTAGGGAGGAGAAATGATACATCTTGATAAACCCACTGTCTAAGATGGATATTAAATACTAAGTGCAACATAGACAAAAATAAAACAAGGCCTCCAGAAGCAGCAAGATACACTGTACTGAAGAGCAGAAACAAGAAGGCAACAATCCATACGCTCAAAGTGAGGTACAGGAATGCAATAAAAATAGTGTTTCTTCTAGGAAGGAGCAGAGAAGTACCCAAAACACAACCAAAGTCCCTCACTAAAGGATAAGAGAGCAGAAACAGAAGGAACCGCAAAGTATACCTGCCAGTTGGGAGGATTTGGACAAACCCATCCTTTAACCACACCCAAATCCATATCCCAACTACCCATTTTACACCCTCCCTAAATTTGTCCACACCCGTTTCCCCCATAGCTATGGCGCATGGGTAATTGGGTAGCGTTAGTGTCCAGCAACAACGACGACCTGTGCCTGCTTGTCGTCAGCAGAATCAGGGTATGTCGAGGCAATGGCAAGATTGGGACTTGTGGTTATGGGCAGTGTTTCAAGCTTGTACATGGCATCCTTGGCGTTCTTGATAAGACAGACCCCACTGCCATGCTGAACACAGCAGGGAGCAGGCACTGGAGCTCACCGAGCAGCTGCTGCAGCACGACAAGCTGAAGGAAGTGGCCCATGGTATCGGTAACGACCACCTCCCCTGTCATCGTGCGCTTCATGTACTCCACAATGCCGGGAAGCATCACGAAGTCGGCCTTCGCCTGGACGACAGTGCATGGCACTGTCTCAGCATCGTGGAACCCTCACTGGTCATCTAGAAAGATTATCCGGGCCACTTCCACTGCCACGCCCAAGCGCATATGGGCAGCATGCTCTTCTTGAGTGCTGGAGCAAAGGAAAGAGTCACTAGCGGCATTGGGGACGAAGCCCATCATCAAGGCATCAAAGTCCAACGACATGGCATCCACCATGCTTCGATGCTCTCCCGATCGAAGCCGCCCACATACCCCTTCTCCAACAGGTTGATGTGCCTGGGCGCAGCCGGCGTTCCATTTTCTCAGAGCTTGAGGGGCGGCGATGCAACACTTCCCTTGCATGCAGGCAATGGCAGCAGGGAAAAAAAGGGTTTTCCCCTCCCCATACCCTCTTACAAGTGGGTACGCCCATATCCTACCCATTTCTTTTTAAGATACATTACACAGTACAAATGGGTGAAAATTTTTTCATCCATACCCTACCTATTTAGCCTAGATATGGATTTGGCGATGAACATTGGATGCCCAGTGACAGATATACCGCAAAGTAAACAAGGCTCAGGTCACCAAGGGGCTAATCCACGAGCTTAAAACAATGCTGAAAGGGTGACAAAACAAATGCAAGGTTCAATCCAAATCTGAAAAGTTCTCTCCAAACATTAGAAGTCTTAGGGTTTCAAGATGATAGAGATCACACTCGAACAAGGGAAACATGAGGAAACTAACAAAGTCATTACCCTTGCTTGTGACAGAGAATAGATATATTGGTAAGACCTTTACATTTGGAGCACTTGAACCCTAAGAACAATCTTTTAATCCAAGGAAACTATCTCTTCACACTAGGTATATATCTATAAGGAACTTAACCGAGCATGTTCATGCTGTTCTTGTGTGTGTGAATTCCTGGTGATCTGTTGGGGGGCTATTTTCCTTTCATAAATTACATAGTGAAAGAGAAATCTGATGGAGAATATCATTCTGAAATCAAACAGCAACCAGACAATAATAGCTGTTAACCTGAAATGGCAAATCGTGGTCTGCTTGTTCATGGAACAAAATTTATATAAGATTGGCCCTGTTTGGCACAGCTTAAAGTTAGGAAGAAGGTAGCTTTTCTCAAGCTGCCCACAGCAGCCGCTTAGTGGAGAGGTGCAGGCGGAGGGTGAACCAAAGGGGGTGCAATCGCGAAGGAGCTGATATGCAATGAGAAATCACTCACTGTAGAAGGCAAGCTCAGTGGTTCCAGCAAGTGTCATAGTAGCACCGACGGCTGAGATCTCACGTCAAAATAAAACTATCTTGCAACGGTTACTCAATTTAGGAATTATAACAAATTATGATAGTAGGACACATCTTATTCTATACCAACGTGATGCACCATAATACTTTCACGCCTAAGATGAGAAGTCAAATCATAAAGGACAATTGACAAAAGGACTAGCTGCAGTCATATAGGAAGCTTCTGCCACTCATCCAAGGTGATCAAAATCCCTCTGTGAGCATCAAGTGGCCACATTAGCAGAGAGGGGCAGAAGTCCAATATCACCTCTACGAGGCGCTCTGGAGGGGAGTCAAAGGCAGAGGGGAGGTCAGGGCTTAGGGGACTTGAGGGGGTCACAAGGCAGCTCAATGCCACCAGAGGAGAACTTGAAGCTATTGGACACAGTGAGGCTCATGGGAAGTGGCACAAACAGGGTAGTGGAGGCGGAGGCTAGCGCGGTGGGAGGAGACGGATGGCACGCAGCTATGTGCAGGGCTGGGGACCAAAAAGCACAATAGAAGCAACGTGTTCAGCTGCATGGAAGCTTTTTTTTATCGGATGCTGCTGAATAAGGAGATCTAAACAGGATTTTAGTCTTGCTACTTTCTGCAGTGCTCCAAAATCTAAACACCAGCTCCATAGTTGGCAAGAAATGGGAACCACGGATCACCACTGCATCAACTTCTACCAAATGATAAATATCGGTAAAGAAAAAATGTGTCCAATCTACACTGACTGCTGATCATGCAGTTCAGCCACTGTACCACTGAGAACTCATCATCTTGATAACCAAGCAACAACCAGTCCAATATTAGGTAAAGGTAAATAATGATCCGTCAACCACAGGGAGAAGTATAGTGAACCTGATCCATGCATCAAGCATGCATTTTTAGTGCAACTGTGCATATAAAGTTCTCAAGTGGCTAAAACTAGTTCTAATGGGTCTCTTCGTAGTCATTGTATCAAAAAACTCACAAAAATGTATAGAGAAAAGGAAAGCATTTATGACCTCATGGCACCCAAGAATGACGAAGAACAAGTAAAACTATAAACCTCACATCACACAAACATAACAGACTGAAGCAGAATGCATAAGTGGACCATGCCCTAAAAGAGTGAAACAGAAAAATATTCAGGATGCCTAAACCTTTCTGGCAAACAATTTGAGACTGATACTAAATATGAACTGAAGAAAAGCTTGAGTTATAGCTTTGAACTTTAAACAATAATTACAATGTTATACAGATCAACTGAGAGAGTGTGAATTATAGACTAACATAGTAACATCGTATCAAATTCCGAAAGAAAAATCAAGCAACTAAAACATAATATCAAAATCCAATCGAGAAACAAAGCAACTTAAACATCCTATCAAAATCCAAAAGGAAACAAATCAATTAATCAACTAAGGATATCCAAGTTGCTTCACAAGAATGAATATGAAGCTTTCATCGATCAAACAGAAGCGATATGTATCCTACTCTCTAATATGCATAATCAATTTAAGATCACTCAATAAAAGGTAAAGTAGCAGCATCGATGATAGTATAACACCCTAACAGTTATAAACCTACAACCCGCGATAGTAACAGCAAAGCTACCACCCATGGTCCACACTCCACAGCCACCACCATGGTCCACGGAATCCATCTTAGACGGAGAGACGGGAAGGAATTAGCGGGCGGGATCGGGGGAGCATACCTGAGGCAGGGAGGACGGCAAACACGACGGCCCGGGCGGCAGCTAGAACGGTGCGGGCGGCGGCTGGGTCAGCCAACTGACCGGCGGCGAGGGCCCCAGCTAGGGCCTCGAGCCCCGGGCGCGCCGCGGGCGACCGGAGGCGGCGTACCAGCGGCTCCGGCTCCCCGGAGGCAACTAGGAGGTCCAGCATCGCCGAGATCTCCGCCGCCGCCGCCATGGTGACTGCGATCGGCGGCGGCCCGTATACAGAGAGGAGCAGGCGTCGGATCTACGCCCTTGTGATGAGAGGGTTTTGTGTGATGAGTGAGAAATAAGAGAGGAAAGAGGTGTTCATGCGACTGCCAGGAGGGAGGTGATGCTGTGAGTGGTTTTTTTTATTTATCATCATGATATATGTCATCATACCACAATTGCTTTTTGGTTGTCTTCCTTCACGAGTAAGGTTAGATTTCATTGGACATAGAATTCCCTTTGCACCTTAATAAACTCCTCTGCTATATATATGAAAACAATTGAAAAAATTTGCTACGCGCAGGATTTGGTGTTGCCGGCGTGGACACTCGCGGCGGCCGTCCGATTCACGCGAGGTAGAAGGTTTGTCCATCTCTACTTGTGTATACAAACAATACAAACAACAAAACCGCTTACTACCGAGCGCGCAGGATTGCACACCCACGATGGCCGCCTAATTCATACCGAGGAATAAGGAGGCCATCCAATTCGTGCTCGCGCCCGCCCATGGCCCCTCCCTCCCATAAACAACAGAAACACTTACTATGAAGCGCGTAGAGAAATAAAGAGCCCATCCAATTTATGCTCGCACCCGTCGGTGCCCCCCTTCCTCTGTCTTCTTCCTCCATACAGTCTTCTTCCCTAGCTCTAACTCGACAACTTGGGTTCTGACAGCCCGCTCCATCCCCTGCTTACCCAACACCTACGAGCTCGTAAGAGAGGGGTTTAGGTGAGGAAGGTCGGTCGGGCAGTGGGGACAGCTACAAAGCCGATTTAGGGGCATGGCGACGATGGAAGCAGCCAGGACAGGTGGGGACAGGGCTGCTATGCCTAGAGGTCGCGATAGCATGCGGGAGGGAGGAGGTCGCCGCTTGCAGTAGTGGTAGAGGGTGGTGGAGGCGGGGTTGAGGGCGAGGGTGGTGTCACCATATCCAGAGCCGAGTGGATGAGTAGGCAGCAAGAAAGGCGGGGCAGAATGCGGGGCAGGAGGAATGAGGGAGACTGTGCGGGCAGAGTTTTTTTCTGCGTGGACATGCGCCTCCTAGCAACGTCTAAAAAACTAGGTTATCAAGTACCGCAAAATCATGTTTTTTCAACCTCTGTACCACTACAACTATCGTTTCTTTCTTTGTAACACTACAACTACCGCTTCTTTTTCTCAATTGGACATTAATTATGGTCATAAAAGATTAATTTGTCCCTATTTTGGCTGTTAAGGGGTAAGGGCATGTTCAACCTACACAGGGATGTCTACAAATTTTTGAAACATGGACATTGATAATTAAATTGACAGTTGACGGTGGTTTACAATCTTCTTCGCAAGCATTATATTTACATTCATATTTATCTTGCTTGTGTAGTTTGCTAATCTAATGATTAGTTTGCTTCTGTAGTTTGCTAATCATTTTCTTGCTTATGTAGATAAAAATAGAGTATCTTGCTTTTCTTAGCTTGTTTAGTTAAGTAAAGTTAAGCTCTTGTAATACCTGAGAGTCCAAACAGCTCAGATTCACTCTGTACGCTGAGCAAACCACACCAACCACCATCTCACATAAGCTTTTGTCCTTACTTCGCTTAAAAGGATTAATCTGAGAATGGTGGGATAGACTCTAGAAGCCTTATATGTTAGTCTATCTCACCCTAAACAACCAAGGTGGGACTAAACTCTCCACAATATCTCATTACCACATATGGGCCACTACCGGCCAAACGGGCCGAGTGTGACAGCTCTTAGGTTCGACTTGTGTAGCCTTGTCCTTGAACATCTAGTGAGTTTAGGTTGGCTTTGTGCTTTTGTTCATTAGAATTGTGTAGATGCTCCCCTGTTTGTTAAAGTACTAGTTGCTTAAGTTTGTGTGACCTTGCAAACTAGAACTGATTAAGAGAGCTATAGCTAGATTGGCACATTGCTTTCTTGTTTAGGACTTTTTACAATGTGCACCTAGAGTCATTAGAGGGGTGTGTAAGGTCCTAGATGGCCAGAGGAGGGTGAATAGCCTATTAAAAATTAAAAATTCTATAAATTCACTAAACAAAACTTGTTAGTAAAATAAATGGCGATAAACGCGGTTTTGCTTAGCCTAGAAGGTGAGCAAGCCTCCTATTGACAATTCTAGTATATGTATGATCTCTAGGTCAATCAAGGGCTAAGTCACTACTTTCTAATCTATTGAGCTAGCAAGAAACTACTTGTAAACAAGCTACACAAGAAATATACTAGAAAGTAATGTAAGAGGTAGGATGGTGATTTTAATACCGACGGTGTAGAGAAGATGTTGGCAAACACCAAGATGATATTCAATCAATCACAATGACAACAATATATATATATAAATGAGGAGCCAATCACTAAGACACAAAAGGATGACACAATTATTTTGTTCACCTAGTGTTCACTTGTGCACCGATAAGCTACGTCACTGGTTATGTCGACCAACACCTAGATGGTTCTTCAGTGTGACTCGCAAGCCACTTACCTCGCAAGGCACTCCCTCGCAAGGGAACCGCAAGACACCACTCTCAAGCGTGGTAACTCAATGACACACGCATTCTACTAGAGTAGTTTTTGGCGCTCTGCCGAGGAAAGCTCAAGAACCCCTTACAATACCATCGGAGGTGGGCAAGAACAATCACCAACTCTTTCTAATGCCTCCAACAATCTCCAAGCCGGCTAGGAGCGGTACTCTCCAAGAGTAACAAGAAATTCATTGGCCAAACGACTCGCAAGTGCCACTAGATGAATCAATTCATGCAATGCACTTCGAATCACTCAATCTCACTCAAGATTTGCAATCACACAAGAGAGATGAGTAGGAGGGAGAAGCTTTTGCTCAAAGGATGCTCAAGAATGAAAGAATGGGTGTGATACCTCCCAAAGGGCCAGCCACCACCTATTTATAAGCCATCCAAGCAATACTAGCCATTACCCCTCGATTCTCCCGAAAACGTGCACTATGGACGCGTCCATAGTATACCTCCGGACGCGTCCGGACCATTCATTTTCACGCGCGGGAACCAAACTGATTCAAAAGACAACTATGGACGCGTCCATAGTTTAACTCTTGACGCTCACTCAGCGTCCACACTTCACAAATCAATTCAAATGAAAACTAGCCGTTGCTAACCTTCGGACGACATGCTCTCTGAGTAGCGTCCGGACAGCTCAGGGTGCATCTATAGACAACTCTTGACGCGTCCACAGCCCACTTCGAATACGTCCACAGTCAGCGTCCACAGCTCAACTAGGCAGCATACCACCCCGCACTAAATCGGGCATCTCTCTTAACTCCGAACTCCGTTTTCCATGATCTTGGACTCATTGCAAATCTTACTTAGAGAGCCATACAACCCACATAGCCACTTGATCCAATTCATAATAGATCAAAGCAGTTTTCTAACCCAAGAGCCATCATCTCTCTTTTCTCACAAGAGTTCATGAAACCTTCTCCAACTTCTCCTTTGCAAATGTGCCAAAACCACCAAGTGACATCTCCATGTGCATATGTGTTAGCATTTTCAAAGGATTTTCATCGCACACTAGATCCTAAATGCAATCACATGAATTGATGGACCTAGTGGCACTCATGAACCGAATTACCGAAGATCTCCCCTCTTCATAGTTCGGCTATCGATCCTAAACCACTCATACCCTCTATGGTGTCTTGAGTGCAAAACAAAATAGCACTATAATATACCTTTGCCTTGAGCCCATTTTGTCGTTCCATCAACCGCCAAGCCTTTACATGACACGTGACACTCCATGTCATCATACAACCGTCTTGGTCCATTGATCTCGATATTACTTGCTCTTCACCATTGGTCGGTCCATCGGCACCAAGTCTTGCCCAAGCTTCACTATCGTACGGTCCTTCGCTTCGAAGCCTCAACTTGCCCTTCACACTTCCAACCGGTCCATCAAGCCAAGCCCATCTTGATCTTCACCATGCTTAGGTTACATAACTTCATGTCATGACTCATCATTGCGCTCCACTTGGCATGAACTACCTTTTTTTAAATCATCCACTTAGAAACAAGGTTAGTCCTAGGTTTCATCAATTATCCAAAACCAAACTAGGGACTTTCATTCTCCCCGTTTTTGGTAATTGATGACAACCTCCCAAAGATGATTTTATAATAAATATTTTGAGCTTGTCATGCTTCTTCAAGCAATTTGAGTCAAGAATAAGATTTGGACAACCATCAAAAATTCGGTTTTGGTAGGATTAGCTCCACATACATATGTGCATAGAGTTTGGATTTGAAGCTTTGCATATATGCATGGATATAAAATTTGTGGGAGAGTAATTCTACCAAAATGATGCTAAGGTGTAAGAAATGGACCTTTAAAGCGTGATACCAATCAGAGTTGCCTTTTACACCATCCTTAGCACCATTGTAGTACTAGACATTCATCAAAACTCAAGAACTCCGTGAGATCAACATTATAGCAAAGGCTCTTGATCCATATGTAAAAATAAATATGTCTAGTCACAACCTATTCATGCTAGTAGATTATTTCACATTCAAATTCTAGACTAGTATAACATCACACAAGCATGTATATGAATTTAAATACATGTGCAAGAGCAAGTCATATGATTAATGCACAACCAAATGCAACAACTTGTTCATGAGCTTGCTCCCCCTACTTGTGTGCTTCATAAAATTTTAACTTACCCCTTTCCATTGGCCTATCTTTATGACTTATCTCTCCCCCTTTGTCATTGATTATCAAAAAAGTATGGTCATGTTGTGGAGAGTAAGTTACATTAGTTCTTTTGGTGAGGTAGACTCAAATTTTATCAAATTTGGTCTCATCTAGCTTATTTTCTAAACACATTCAATTCGGTTTGAACCAAATACAAGCTTCTTCACACCTCACTAGAAGGGTCATCTTGTCTATGTTGAATTAAACACTTATGGCAATTATTCTAGATTCAACACTAGGTTGCAAGCTCACAAACATGGCATATATCATCACTAGATCAAATCAAACATAGAAGCAATAGTGATGCTATATATCCATAAAATTCATTTGATTTCTCATGAATGCACTTAGGAT
>CM041635.1:22991452-23045292 GCA_023333625.1 Bothriochloa decipiens
TTGCATAGTCGAAGGAGAGGCATGTCAAGAGTGGTGGGGTGCATTCAACTCATGTTTGAGAAATCAAGAATGTTCATCTCATTCCTTAGCTTGCAAAACCTCTTCTCATCAAGTGGCTTGTTGAATATATCAGCAAGTTGATCATTGGTACCAATACTTTCAATAGATATATCACCCTTTTGTTGATGATCCCTTATGAAGTGATGCCTTATATCCATGTGCTTTGATCTTCCATGTTGGACCGTGTTTTGTGTCATTCTAATTACACTTTTATTGCCACAAAACAATGGTATATTTTTGAAGTTGAATCCATAGTCCTTCAAGGTTGATTTCATCCATAGCAATTGTGCAAAATATGCTCCCGCACTAACATATTCGGCTTCGGCGGTAGATATTGTCACACTATATTATTTCTTTGAGGACCATGACACTAGTGATCTTCCAAGGAACTGACATGTTCCACTAGTGCTTGTTCTATCAATTTTGCATCCCCCATAGTCAGAGTCCGAATATCCAATCAACTCAAATTGTGACCCCTTGGGATACCAAAGTCCAACATCTTGTGTATGCTTCAAATACCTCAATATTATTTTTATGGCATTGAGATGACTCTCTCTAGGTGAGGCTTGATATCTTACACACATGCATGCACTAAACATGACATCCGGCCTTGATGCGGTGACATAGAGTAGACTTCTAATCAAAGACCGATATTCTTTTTGATTCATCATATTACCACTAACATCACTATCAAGTTCTTCATTTGTGCCCATTGGAGTTGATATTGCCTTTACATCTAGCATGCCAAACTTCTGCAACATGTCCTTAATGTATTTGCCTTGACTCACAAAGGTGCCTTCCTTCAATTATTTGACTTGAAGACCAAGGAAGTAACTAAGGTCTCCAATCATGGACATCTCAAACTCTTTGGCCATCATCTCACCAAATTCCTTGCAATAATCTTCATCGGTTGATCCAAAAATGATATCATCAATATATATTTGCACAATGAATAGGTCATTTTCAATCTCCTTGATGAATAGAGTAGTATCAATCTTTCCCACTATGAATCCCTTAGAGAGAAGAAAATTCCTTAGCCTCTCATACCCTACTCTAGGTGCTTGCTTCAAGCCATACAATGTCTTCTTTAATTTGTACAAATGGTTGGGTTTCTTGTCATCTTCAAAACTGGGAGGTTACTCAACATATATTAGCTCATTGATGATCCCATTGAGAAATGCACTTTTCACATCCATTTGATATAACTTGATATCATGGGCACAAGCATAGGCTAATAAGATTCTAATTGCCTCCAATCTTGCCACCGGTGCATATGTTTCTCCAAAGTCAAGACCCTCTATTTGAGTGTAACCTTGTGCAACTAGTCTTGCTTTGTTTCTCACTACTATGCCATCTTGATCTTGCTTATTCTTGAATACCCATTTGGTTCCAATGACATTATGATATTGAGGTCTTTCTACCAACTCCCATACATCATTTCTAGTGAAGTTGTTGAGCTCTTCTTGCATTGTCATGATCCAATCGGCATCCTTCAATGCTTCATCAATCTTCTTAGGTTCTTTGGTTGACACAAATGATGCATGCTCACAAATCATTACCAATATTGATCTAGTTTGCACACCACTTCTAATATCACCAATAACACTATCAATTGGGTGATCTCTTGCAATATGAGTGGGTTGGAGCACTTCAACTTGATTGCTTGAACTTGGTTGATCATTTGACTTGTCATCTTGGTGTGAACTAGCATGATGATCTTGCACTTGAGAACTACTAGCTTGCTTGATGGGTGATGTGAGAACTTGATCTTTGCTATCTTCAACATCAATCACTTGCCTTGCTCTAATGTCCCCAATGTCCATGTTTTTCATTGCTTCTACCAACAGAGGTCCACCAATATCATCCAAGTTGTCTTTCTCATCTTGGGACCCATTGGTTTCATCAAATTGCACATCATGGACTTCTTCAATAAGACCACTAGCATTATTCCACACTCTATATGCTTTGCTTGTAGTTGAATATCCAAGTAGAAACCCTTCATCATATCTTGAGTCAAACTTCCCAAATCTTGTACCCTTCTTCAAGATATAGCATTTGCAACCAAACATTCTAAAGAATGCAATATTGGGTTTTCTTCCATGAAGTAGCTCATATGGGGTCTTCATCCCAAAAACTTGTGACTCACATTGTATAGCAAGCCATGTTCATTGCTTCATTCCAAAACTTGTGACTCACATTATACTCATTAAGCATAGTTCTAACCATATCAAGCAATGTTCTATTCTTTCTCTCAACAACACCATTGGAGGGTGGAGTGTATTTGGTCGAGAATTGATGTCCAATACCAAAATCATCACAAAGATCATCAATTCTTGTATTCTTGAACTCACTCCCATTATCACTTCTTATCTTCTTGATCTTTATTTCAAACTCATTGTGAACTCTCTTGACAAAGGTCTTGAATGTGTCAAACACTTCACTCTTGTCACTAAGAAAGAATACCCATGTGAATCTAATGAATCATTAACAATGACAAATCTATACTTGTTCCCACTAATGCTTGCATATGTTGCTGGTCCAAATAGATCCATGTGCAACAACTCAAATGCTTTGCTTGTACTCATTATACTTTTCTTTGGATGTGCACTTCCAACTTGCTTTCCGGCTTGACAAGCACTACATAATCTATCCTTTTAAAACTCAACATCTTTTAAGCAATTGACATGACCCTCTATTTGAGTGTAACCTTATGCAACTAATCTTGTTTTGTTTGTTACTACTATGCCATCTTAATCTTGTTTGTTCTTGAATACCCATTTGGTTCCAATAACATTATGGTCTTGAGGTCTTTCTACCAATTCCCAAACATCATTTCTTTTGAAGTTATTAAGCTCTTCTTGCATTGCCATGATCCAATCGGCATCTTTCAATACTTCATCAATCTTCTTAGGTTCTTTGGTTGACACAAATGATGCATGCTCTCAAATCATTGCCAATCTAGCTCTTGTTTGCACACCACTTTTAATATCACCAATAGTTTTATCAATTGGGTGATTTCTTGCAACATGAGTGGGTTGGAGCACTTCAACTTGATTGCTTGAACTTGGGTGATCATTTGATTTTTCTTCTTGAGATGAACTAGCTTGTTGATCTTACACTTGAGAACTATTAGCTTGCTTGATGGGAGATGTGAGCACTTGATCTTTATTATCATCAATATCAATCACTTTCCTTGCTCTAATATCTCCTATGTCCATGTTCTTCATTGCTTCCACCAACTGAGGTCCACCAACATCATCCAAGTTGTCTTTCTCATCTTGGGACCCATTGGTTTCATCAAATTGCACATCATGGACGTCTTCAATTAGGCCACTAGCATTGTTCCATACTCTATAAGCTTTGCTTGTAGTTGAATATCCAAGTAGAAACCCTTCATCACATCTTGAGTCAAACTTCCCAAATCTTGTACCCTTCTTCAAGATATAGCATTTGTATCCAAACACTCTAAAGAATGAAATATTGGGTTTTCTTCCATGAAGTAGCTCATATGGGGTCTTCTCAAGCAATGGATGATAATATAGCCTATTGATAGAGTAGCAATCGTGTTGATTGCTTCATCCCAAAACTTGTGACTCACATGGTACTCATTAAGCATAGTTCTAGCCGTATCAAGCAATGGTCTATTCTTTCTCTCAACAACACCATTGGAGGGTGGATTGTACTTGACCGAGAATTGATGTCCAATACCAAAGTCATCACAAATATCATCAATTCTTGTGTTCTTGAATTCACTACCATTGTCACTTCTTATCATCTTGATCTTGATTTCAAGCTCATTGTGAACTCTCTTGACAAAGGTTTTGAATATATCAAAAACTTCACTCTTGTCACTAAGAAAGAACACCCAAGTAAATCTAGTGAAATCATCAACAATGACAAATCCATATTTATTCCCACCAATGCTATAATATGTTGTTGGTCCAAATAGATCCATGTGCAACAACTCAAATGCTTTGCTTGTGCTCATTGTACTCTTCTTTGGATGTGCACTTCCAACTTGTTTCCCGGCTTGACAAGCACACAAAGTCTATCCTTTTCAAACTCAACATCTTTCAAGCCATTGACTAGATCATGACTCAATAGCTTCTTCAATTGTTTCATCCCAACATGACCAAGTCTCCTATGCCATAGCCAACCCATGCTAGATTTTCATATCAAACAAGTTGATAGAGAGGTTTCACTAGCATTGAAATCAACTAGGTAAAGGTTCTCAAATCTAAACCCTTTGAATATCACATTAGAACCATCCATGCTCACAACCTCAACATCATTTGGTCCAAATATGCACTTGAAACCCAAATCACAAATTTGTTCCACCGAAAGAAGATTGAAATCTAAGCTTTGAACTAGCAACACATTTGATATGCTCATTGAAAGTGCATCTAGCCCTTTAGTGGATTTTGATTAATTATTGACAACATAATTAAAGGTCTAATGATTCTGCTAAGTGTTGGACATGAAATTGATTCTCACAAGTACTTGATTAAAGTGTATAAAGCCAAAATGATGTGTCGTTGTTGTATAAGCACAAGACAACAATGCGAATAGAATTCATATAAAGGCCTATCTATTGTGAGATTTCTATGATTCATCTGGAAGCAAGCATGTTGAGTTAGATAATGAGACATAAGGGATTGCATATGGAATGGTCTCATATTTAAAGCTTGCTATATTGAAATGAAAAGCGACTTGGTATATTTGGATTTATCTATATTTGATGAATAGAATCAAGTCACGTACTCAAGATGACATTGCTCAAGAAGAAAAATCAAAGTTGGAATGTTATCTCCCCTCGAAGTACATTGAAAGATTTGAATGATGATATTTGGTGATCCTAGCACCCCAAAGTTTCATTGGATGCAAAGCGTCTCAGCTCAAGTGCTTTAATTGTTTTTATTATTTACTTGAGTTATAGGAAACACCGAACTATCAAGAGGGATACAAATTAAGCTGGTAATTCGAGGTCTAAAAGTGCTCATGTCAATATTTAATGCGTTTGGAGAGACACCGTTGCACTCACGGCACTTAGAAAAAGTCCTTTCTTTGCCCAACCTGGCCAACCGGAAGTACCAGTTAAAAATGAATTATAGACCGGTAGTCCGATCGAATATTTTCTGAAAGTCGAATGCGCATGGTTGCCATCTGTGTACTACCGGAACTTCCGGTGCTCACCGGTAGTACCGATTAAGATCGACTTATAGACCAGAGGTACGGGTCCTATTTTTTCTCAAAGTCGAAAGCCTCGGGATGCAATTTATTGAACTACCGAAAGTACCGTTGGTACTACCGGTAATACCGGTTCACACCGGAAGTACCGAATGTATTCGAATTTTAGTCTGTAAGCTGCAACCAATATTTTTAGGCCAAGTCGAAGGTGCCCAGTTGCGCAGGAATGTACTACCGGGAGTATCGGTCCTACTTCTAGTCCTACTACCAGTAGTACCGGTGTGATATCCTGTGCACGCTCTGACATGCCACAACGGTCATATTTGGTGAGGTACCGGTAGTTCCGGTGGTTCCCATCAGTAGTACCGGTAGTTATTCTGGACAGACCATATATATACCCCTCACCTCTCTCCTTTCTCAAGGCTTGCTCATTTCACTCATTCCAAGCCCGAGAAACTCTTTCTCCAAGCACCAGCTCGCCTGCGCTCTCTCTCCATTGCTCCCAAACTTCATCCCCTCAAAGATTTAAGCTAGGGACATGAGATTAGAGAGTGAAAACTTCGATTTTTGACTTAAGCACTTGGATTCCTCGTCTTGCTGGCTTGATTTGTGTTTGTTACTCTTGGGTTCTTGGAACCCTAGCTGGTTAGGCGTTCTTTATTGGTTTCCCATGTTGATCTACCTGTGAGGGTGCCCTGAAGTGTTTGTATTACCCCTGATTCTTATTGGAAATCTCGAGCTAACCTGTGTGGTTGCTTGAGGGAGGAGACCTTTGTGGTCGGACCTTTGTGGTCACCTCAACAACGGGGACGTAGGAACTCCTTTGTGGGGATTGTCGAACCTCGGATTAAATCATGTGTCTTGCTGTGGTGGTAGCTTCGTCTACCCTTGTTCTTTGTGTTCTTCATGTTCTTCATCCCTATCACCAAGTTCTTAGGTTGGAGGACTCGATCTACGATTTGGGGTTGGGAAAAGCTCCAAGAAGTTCAACATCTTCATCAGCAACATCAACAAAGGGGTGGTACAATTGGATCTGAAATTACAGCTCAATTTACTCTGATTTCCATTTAATTTCGTAGTTTTGTAGGGTACCGGTAGTTCTAGAAGTTCGCATTGGTAGTACTGGTTTTTCAACTACCAGTAGTACTGGTCCTACTTCTTGTCCTGCTACTGATTGGTATTTAACTTCCGCATTTGAGCTTTAAGTTTTAGGTAATCAAATACCGCCTATTCACCCCCCTGTAGGCGACATCCTCGGTTCTTTCACTCATGTTATTTGATATGGCGATCTTACCAAGCCCAATAACCTTGCCTTTCTTGTTATTGCCAAATGTGATAGAATCAATGCCACTAACATTATCATTGATAGAGTCAAACATTCTTCATGTACCGGTCATGTGTTGAGTGCACCCACTATCAATGATCCGATGCCTTCCTCCGGCCTTATAGTTCACTACAAGCAAATCAATGAGATTTAGGTACCCACACTTTCTTGGGTCCTTGTAGATTAGTGACTAAGCTCTTTGGTACCCAAATTGCCTTCTTCTTTGGGCCAACAATGGGTGTACCAAAAAACTTAGCTCTCACACCCTTCTCACCCTTGGTAAGCACATAACAAAAATCAAAAGGTATAGCATTCTCAAGGCTTGCTCATTCCACTCGTTCCAAGCCCGAGAAACGCTTTCTCCAAGCACCAGTTCACCTGCTCTCTCTCCCCTTTGCTCCCAAACTTCATCCCCTCAAAGATTTGAGCTAGGGACGTGAGATTAGAGAGTGGGAACTTCGATCTTCGACTTGAGCACTTGGATTCCTCGTCTTGCTGGCTTGATTTGTGTTTGTTACTCTTGGGTTCTTAGAAACCCTAGCCAGTTAGGCGTTCTTCGTTGGTTGCCTGTGTTGATCTACTTGTGAGGGCACCCTGAAATGTTTGTATTACCCCTGATTCTTATTGAAAATCTTGAGCTAACCTGTGTGGTTGCTTGAGGGAGGAGACCTTTGTGGTGGACCTTTGTGGTCACCTCAACAACGGGGACGTAGGATCTCCTTTGTGGGGATTGCTGAACCTCGGATTAAATCGTGTGTTCTTTGTGTTCTTCGTGTTCTTCATCCCTATCACCAAGTTCTTAGGTTGGAGGACTCGATCTATGATTTGGTGTCGGGAAAAGCTCTAAGAAGTTCAACATCTTCATCAGCAACATCAACAAAGGGGTGGTAACAATTGGATCTGAAATTACCGCTCAATTTACTCTGATTTCCATTTTGATTTCGTAGTTTCGTAGGGTACTGGTAGTTCTAGAAGTTTGCATCGGTAATTTTTCAACTACCGATAGTACCGGTCCTACTTTCGGTCCTGCTACTGGTTGGTATTTAACTTTCGCATTTGAGCTTTAAGTTTCAGGTAATCAAATACCGCCTATTCATCCCCCTCTAGGCGATATCCTTGGTTCTTTCAAGTGGTATGAGAGCCAGGATCTCACTAAAAGCTTCTCCGCCGTGAGAAAGGATGTCAATGCCTATCGAGTTGGAGCCCATAATCCTGCAAAGTGATGGTTCAAACTTTCTATCTTGGTCAATTCATGTACTCATGCTCTTTCGAGATATTAGTCAAATTGTTGAGCATATTGTGGATGCAAGCATACTCTTTCCATAGTTGATTTGAGCAACTACAAAAATATTTCAAAAGAGGAAAAGATATGTGTGCAACTCAATGCTCTTGCTGCTAATATTATCTTGAGTACATTGAGTACAGAGATTCTAGATGAAGCAATCTACAATGGGAAAACACCTTCGGAGAGTGCTCATGTCATTTGGACTAAGCTTTTTGAGTTGCACCTCGGTGGAGACCAAGTGATGAGTCAACCTCAGTATCTCATGAATCTCATCACTTGTGTCTTATGGCCAAGAAGAATAAGAAGAAGGCAACCAAGAATGAGCAAGTCAAGGAGATTACCCATGAAGATGATCAAGAAAAAAGTGGTCTTGAAATTGAAGATTTTGATACCATTGATCATCTTGGCAGCAAAGATAAGAAAATATTTGCCAAGTTGTTTAAGAAGAATGTTAAGCTAGAAGAAGAAAATGAGAAACAAGAAAACATACTTCAAAAGCAAGAGATGTTTCTCATTTTTGAGTCAGATGAACTAAAGGAAATCAATAAGAAGTATGAAAAGCTGTCAATTGACCATGCTTTGGTTACTAACTCCTCTTCTAGTGTGTCCCAACTAGAAAAGGAAAATAGTGAGCTCAAGGCAAGACTAGATGAACTATCAAGCAAATATAATGTATTACAAGCAAACTATGTTCATCTCAAATGCTCCCATGAGAAACTAATAGAATCACATGCTATGCTTGAGATAGCACATGAGGTTGTAATTACATCTGTAAACTCATCTCAGCCTCTCACACAAACTCTCACTTGTACACAATATCAATTGAATATTTCTTTTTCTAATGAGTGTGCTTCTCAAGTAAGCCAATCTACGATTGAGCTAAATCTCATAGAAAACAATGAGCTCAAAGAAGAAGTGGAAAGACTAAAGAAAGATGTGATTTGTTTGGAGGGTAAGAAAAAAGCACAACCTTCTCAAGATAACCATGATAACATCGTGAAGAAGCTTGAGAAGGGTTCAAATCTTGCTTCCTCTAAATCCCAACAAAAGAATCACACTTCAAGCAATATCAAAACAACCAAGAGAAAGAAACATAGACATGAGTGGGCCTTGTGTCCACACAAGAGTTGGGCCGACAAGAAGTTGGGCCATTCTACCAAGAATTGCCCCTTGTACAAATAGGCAAGAAAGAGAGCCCAAGTTACAACAAGAAGATGTTATGGATGCAATGAGTTGCGGCACTTGGTTGATGGTTGTCCCAACAAGCAAAACAAGCATAAAGCAAATCAAGGCCGCATATGCTATGCTTGTAAAAGAAAGGGGCATCTAAGCTATGATTGCCCAAATGGTAACACTCCTAACCCGAACACATTTGTGTATGATAATATGCTTGGGAAGACCATAAATGGAGTTAGCACTAATAAGGTGACGAGTTCACCACAAACTAGTACTAAAGCCATTTGGGTGCCTAAGCACTTGTTGACTAACCCAATAGGACCCAACAAGAGTTGGGTACCAAAGTGTGCTTAGGATGCTGATGTAGGTACTTGGTGGTGAGATGAAGGCTTCGGGGTGCTTGAGCAAGCAAATTGAAAATATTTACTCAAGCTATCAACCAATTCTTATCATAATCTATTGTATGGTTGATCCGAAGATAATTTAATGATCATATTCTCTACTTCATCTTTTCCATTGGTAACAACTACCTAATTTTAGTAGGATAGCCACTGTGTTTGTGGAAGTGCTTAATAGTTCACAAATAGGAATATTTGTGAAATATTGTAAGTGGCTAATTAAGGTTAATTGATCTCTTATTTTATGTCATTTGGTGTTTTTAATGGCTCTCTAGTAGAGCAACATATTTATTGAGATGCAGGAATACAAGAAATACTAATGCCAAAAGAAAATCACATCTATAATAGTGAGATGATTCTGTCCAACACCTACTGAATATGTCCAGTAGGCCTATCGAACATGTCCAATATGGCAGGGGACAAAATATGAAATTTGATTGCAATTGAGATCATGATCCATATGATTTAATATATTCATAGTTTTCTTAGAAGCTTGTAATTCAGTATACCTAAGTGGGATGTGAGTATTCCTAGCTAAATTTATACATGGTGAATTATGTGACCTTGGAACAAATAGAAAAATTGACTCCCATACTTGTGATAGACTCAAGTGCTTGTTGCAAGTCATTCAAATTACTTGTGGCACTTATTTAGGGGGAGCTCAAATTTCTATTTTGATCCATTGTGGACTAACATTTCTTCTAGTGATCTTGTAGTCCTATTAGTAAAAATTGGATTCATATGAGAGCATCATCATGTGACAAGTGAGGTCATCCTGATGTTTATCATGCTGATATGTATATCTTCTTAGTGGATAACAAGATCTATGGCTAGAGTTTTGATTCATATTATTGTGGACTCAAGACAAAATTGCCAAAGTTTCTCATCTTCATCTTACGGGCATCTACATGCTGCAATGGTTGTATCTCTTGGATTATTTCAATTTGAATATTCCACTACTGCCATGACCTAGACATAGAGTAAAAATCCTAAGTTCTTAATTGAATAGAGTGATGTGAGAACTTCAAATTCTTAAGGAACTTAAAAAAGGGAAATTTACTCTATGGCTAGAGTTGTAAGACTAACTGTTTCTCTAAGTAATTTATGTAGTCTCACTTAATGAAAATATGTTTCTCAAATGGAGTGTGCTATCATATGAAGGCCATCAATCCAAAACTTCGTGATGTTTTTCTCTCTAGTTATTTTGAAGTTGTTTTGCCTATGTTAGCCACTCACCATAATATGGCTTAAATCAGCCCTTTGGACTTAATTGATCAATCATGCACATTCATGTTCACATTTCACTCAAAAGAATGTGCATGACGCTTTAAGGGAGATTTAATCCATGTTATGAGGTTTCTCTATTTAGTGACCCACTTGCCTCCCACACATTAAGGGCTACTAAATAAGAAACTAGTGCTTGTGCTACTAATGCCATCTTATGTTTGAGATTTATAGAAAATTTAAGAAAACAGGATGTTCTTTGTCTAAATGTATAAAACACAAGCTTCAAGGTTACTCCTCACCTAAAGTAAGATGTTGCTAGAGGACATAGAGATCAAAATCTGAGATTAAATGAAATCAAGTTTGAGGTTGTGTTGGATGAGCTATATTGGAAGAATTCACAAGATTGCAAGCATTGATAAGGGTACTGAATGGAAATAATATCTTGTGAGTATTCTCAACCAAAATTCACCCCAAGAATGGACAAGAAGAAAACAATAGTTGAGAATATCAAATCTATTCAGAAATCTAAAAATCTGAGTGTCAAATCCTGATGTTGAAGGATTAAAACCAAGGCAAAAGCTCATGTGCGCCCAGACCAGATTACACACATGAACAACAAATTACATGGTCCAATAAGCACAATGTTTGAATAATAATATAACGTTTACATAGTACCCTTATTACATAACTGTCATCAGAGTAAAGTGGAATATAAATAACAACGTCCAAAGCGAAAGGCAACTAAATGACGTAGACGTAGTGACTCCATCTCGCCACAGGAAGGTCGACGGCAGCATCACGACGCCTAACATCCCGGATAGTTCTCAAGGAAGTCACCATCCGAGTCATCACTTGAGCATCCTTTTATTGATGAATTAGCAAGAGTGAGTTCCATGTCGAAACTCAGCAAGTACAGGCGGAAAGTAATGACATGCAAGGCTAAAATAAGGTACAACTGAAAGGTAGACTGCGGTAGCATTTTTAATGTTACAATTAAGACTTTACTTATCACAGCCTATTCTCTAATCAAATTGGTTGAAACACCCAACCCTTTATTAAGGTTCAAGTAGCAGTTAATGTGTCATTTAACATCACAGATATAAGCATAAATCATTAAACATGAGATAGCCATCTCAAAGGGAACACAGGATAGCCATCCCGATCAAACCCAAGGTAGCAACCTCAAACAACATCACCATGATTTAACAGCTTAAACCATTTTGCTAAGTCATGTGAGGATCTGGGCCGCTCTTAACCGTGAGCACGGGCGATATACCGATTTTAACTTTATGCAGAGGTGTACACTTTCACTCCAGATTGTGATTACTCTTCATGCCCAAGTTGATCAGCCTCTTAGCCCATTACTGAGATAGGCTGGCAGAGGTCACAACGAGGTTCTTCACAGGGCCATAGGCAGTGACAACTCGCTAGCAATGAGTGCAAGCGTATGGGTGATTTCATCGTGAGGTCGCCCCTAGACGGATCCATAGCCCCTCCCATACTAAGTACTTGAAAACACCCCAGCAACCATAGCTATAGCCACCCGTCGGTAAGTTGGCCAACCTGCCCATGATTGTCCTGCTAGTAGACCAAGCCAGTGCCCATTAGCCTGGAGATATATGGAAGTCCTAGGTTGCCGCTCCATGAACAGGACCACAAGGGGGAGGAGATACGAATGCCCTCATCAACACGAGTCCCACTAGCATCCGTTTCCCCCGTCATTCACCGCCAACCAATGATACGGAACAACACCAACTTCTCTAATGGCCGAAGCCAAGAGCCCATAGCTCCAATAGGTTAAAAAGCAAGTTTTATCTTCATTAAACAAGTGAAAGGTGAGTGGAGCACTAGCAACCTAATAACCTATCAACTAAAACCCCCATAGGTGATATCTGGGTAAAATGGCTAGTCATTCCTATGGTTTGCCGATTTCAGACACATGCAAAGTTTTAATTAAAAGTGAATAGGTGTAATATGATCAAAGGTGCCTGCACTTACCTTGGTTGATGTCCTGCTGCACGTAGTCCTCCAGGTCCTGCTGATCCTCGTTCACCCATGTCTAGTTCTCTATACGCCACAATCATCGCACACGAGCAAAGCATGCAAGCAAACATACTTCAACTAGAGAAGTACACCAAAACAAGATAACAGAAGCAAACAATAGCATAGAACTATTCTACTCGTCGAGACGATTCCAAAAAGTATAAGTTTGCTAAAAACGGAGTTAAAACGTGAAAGTTATGGCCTAAATAATGCTAGGGTCTAATCTGCAGAAAAAAGGACTCAAATCTAAATACTTTTGAACTATGAAGGACTAGATCATAAATAAGTAAAACTACAAGGGCTTTTCTACAAAAGTGCTGGCAGCGGCATTGACCGCGTTAACGGCCAAGGTGAGGCCACGCGCATGTTGCACGTGCACTTGTGCACTCCATGGGCAGCACAGCCGTGGCAGGGCAAGGCCGGAGCGGTGCGATACCGCGACAGCGGCGGCGGCGCTCCTATGGCGGCGTGTAGTGGCGCGCGGAGAGGGAGATGGCGGCCATGGAGGGCAGCACCATGACCCTTGAGGTCACGTGAAGCTCAGGCGCGGGCTCACCTCAGCGGTGGATGGCGGCGAAGGCGAAGTCGATGGCGGCGCGACCGCGGCGGCTATGTCGGCTAGGGTTTCGCGCTTCGGCAAAACTGGGTGGTGGCTAGGGTTGCGGAGGGCGGCTCGAGAGGCAGCACGATGCGCTTTATAGCGCATGGCGGCGATCCTTGGGCTACGTGCTCACGCATGAGCGTGGGGTGAACTCGGGTTCACCCGGTGTCCGTCTCCGTGGGGGAGACGACACTGTGCGCGTGGGCCCCCACTCGGGTGGGCCTCACTTGTCAGCTGCGATGGTGAGGGCGCTGCTGGCGGCTGACGCCAGCGGGATGGAGCTGGGCCGCGGTTGGCTGGGCTGCTCGGCCCACTGGCGGCTAGCTGGGCTGCTGCGGCGCTGGCGCTTGCTGGCTGGGCCACTTGCGGCTCGCTGCGGATGGGCTGGCTGCTCCGCTAGGCCGGGCTGGCCTGTGGCCGCTGGTGGCTAGTGCTGGCCACTGTGGCCGGCTGCTGCTGCTGTCGCCTTGGCCATGGCTGGTCAGTGCTGGCCATGGCCGGCTGGGGCTGGCCATACTTGGCCAGTAGAGGCTGGGGATGGCCAGGGTCCACTAGGAACTGGCCTAGACTAGTTAGGCTAGGTTTAGTTAGTCTAGAAATTAGAGGGGATAACTTAGAGCATGTTAGTAACTAGAAAGCAAAGCAAAGATTAGACAACAAGGTTAAACAAGTCAACCAAAACTTATGCAGCAGCATGAATGCAACAATGCATGGTTTCTAACGTGCCACACATTTTAAAGTAGTTCATAAAACATTTATAATTGGCTTATGAATGTAAAGCATCTATACAGAAAATAAATTCAAATTCATTTACTATTTAAAGTTCAAAATCAGGGTGTTATACTAAGTTGGATGCCTCCAAGCATGGATTTGGTGATTTAAATACGGATGAATTATCCTAAAACTTTGTGAGCATGCTATACACATCTAGTACTTGTTGTTGTACAATTTTTATGACGAGTGGTTTAGCAAAAAATCAGTTTTAAGTTGAATTCTGTCAGCTTCAGCAGTGCACTTTTTAGATCTTAGTAGTTTTGGTAGAAGATTGATTTGTCTAATGAAATAGAGTTCAAATGGACTAAAATTTTTATAGCAGTTAAAGAACTTTTAGATAGTCATATCTAGCAAATTTCATGTATATTGGACTTATGGTCTGAGAGATATGGACTCTTCTCTAAGGAAGACATAATCTAAAAACTGACTATATGGAATCAGATTGCAGTGCAACAACAAGGTTCAGTTGGCTATCAAGTTGGCCATGAAGAATCATTTGAAAAAGATAAGCATCAGTTTGGTCTAAAAGAGTTTCAACAAAAGAAAAAGACTTACACATGGATCCAAATCAATTGCACCCAGATTACAAGTAGCAGCAGGCAGTTGCAACTAATTAGAACTAAAAGCAATTAGCTGCAGGTTTTTAGAAACAACATTTAAAATCAATTGAAACTAGATGAAACCAGTTGACTTTAGTACTACAAGAAGAAACAATGGGTTACAATTAGTTGGTGCTAGCTGAAATCAATTGGAAGCATTTAGAAACTATTGCAGCTAATGGATTGCAAGCAACTTGAAGGAGTTTGAAATAGATGGAATATTGTGCAAACCTCCCTATTGATATCACAATATTGATATGCATCATAGTGCTTTGTGTACTCATGCATGCATAAATTTAGGCGGAGTCTAGCTTATATCTTGTGGGACTATTGGCTTCTTCCAAGTGTATGATATGCAGTCTCGCACATGAAAAAGGTGGATGGATGGTTCCTTAGATTCCTCTAGTATTTCAAAAGGATGTCCCAATCCTTTAGTGGAATTGAATCTAAATGATTTGGAGAAAACAATTGAAGATTGGGATTCCACTACTATTTCCCCTCTCTAGGTCTCTTCAAGTGAACTTAACTCATCCCATTGATTACCCAAGATCTTATCAACAAAAGTGATAAAGAAAGAACTAGGCACCTAATTTAGATCTTGACGCATCATAATCCACCATGAGTCATCAAGTGAAGAATTATGTCCATCCGAATCATGAAGTCTCACTTATGATGGTCATATCTATGTAGTGATTTATCTACCTTGGTGGTGGTATGTTTTCTTAGCATAATTTCAATTCACATAAATTTATCATGCCTTGGCCAAGATATAGGGTGAACTCCTCATGACTCTTAAATTGATTCAAATGCATTTCACAAGTAATTTGAATGCTTGATGCATACATTAAGGGGGAGCTCATCCTATGTCTTGTGTCTTTGAAGACTAACCTTTTCTTCTAGTGATTTGTGTAGTCTCTTGGTGAGAATGAGCTTCTCATGAGTATGCCATAATAACTCAATTCAAATTAGTAAAGTTATCTCTCATATTTATTTGGATTGCAATTTTATCTCTTAAGTAGCTACTCTCCATAATATAGCTTAAATTCCCTTGTTTGGATTTAATTTACCAAAAGTGCATATGCTCTTGCCTTTCACGTATATATGTATGCACTAGCGAAAAAGGAGGAATTTAATCTATGTTATGAGGTTTTGCAATTAGTGACTTACATGCCTTTCATATCCAAAAGTCACTAGTTGTGAAACTGTAGCTTGTGCAAAATGATGTTATCTCTTGGCTTTGTGAGCATTCCCTAGGTGATATTATGAGATACGAGCATTCATTCCAAATGCCATCAACTTATGAAAATTCCTTCAAATTGGTGACAAGATTGTGAAGACCATATTACAATTAATATTAGTAGATAATCTTTCAACTTGGTATATCAAAAAATATGTCTTTCTGTGGACTTTCAATTGAGATCAAGCACAAGCATGATATCTCCTTTGAAGATGATGATGATATATATATACACACTAGTCCCATCAAAGCACTAAATCAATTATTGAAATCACTGTCATGCTGGAGATTGTAAGACTTAGAACAAAGGTGTATCGCTCCATGAACTCTTGTATTACCTCTGTGCATCTAGGCCCTTACATGCTAGTTTGTGCATGTGTATGCAATTTTTTGAGTCACACCATAAGTTTATTCTTGTGGTGACGATTAGAGAAACCTTTAGAAATTTGGTTCATAGCTCATGTGCCTAACTATGATCTAAGTAAGGTATGAGCTAAATATGCTACTTCTCTAGAATCTTGGCTTAAGTTGTTGCATATTTTGTTTGGTAGAAAATTAAGGAGAGAAATCCTATGTGCTGAACGTTTGTCTACCTCTTGCACTCATTTGTCTTCCAAAATTTCTTCCTTTTGGTGGAGAGACGCTTTTTGGAGATTTGCCAAACGGGGAGAAATACTGGGAGATAGTGAGATTGATATGTGGATTGAAAGGGGTAAAGGAGAGGCATCTAAGATTTTTTAGTTTTGTGTGGTGTATGCAAGGATAGTTTAAATTGATGCTTTTGATAAGGATCGTTTATGCTAGTGTGTGACATTCATGTCTTGTATGGTGTAATGTTTATTTTCTTTAAGTGCATGAACTGCCATGAGCATCACGGTTATAATGTTACACCTTGCACCCCACGGATGCTAAGATATAGGAGAGTTTTCACACTTCATCTTGAATATGTGCATTTGGCATTTGAGGCCAAAATTTGAATTCTTTCAATGCACACATTTAGGGAGAGCTCACTATATCATAGGATTCAAAATCTTATTATTTATCAATCTCTTGTAAGCTTTAATTGTGTTGTCATCAATCACCAAAAAGGCGGAGATTGAAAGTGCATCTAGCCCTTTAGTGGATTTTGATTAATTGATTGACAACATAATTAAAGGTCTAATGATTCTACTAAGTGTTGGACAGGAAATTAATTATCTCACAAGTACTTGATTAAAGTGTATAAAGCCAAAATAATGTGTCATTATTGTATAAGCACAAGACAACAATGCAAATAGAATTCATATTATGAGATTTCTATGATTCATGTGGAAGCAAGCATGTTGAGTTAGATAATGAGACATAAGGGATTGCATATAGAATGGTCCCATATTTGAAGCTTGCTACATTGAAATAAAAACTGACTTGGTATATTTGGATTTATCTATATTTGATGAATAGAATCAAGTCACATACTCAAGATGACATTGCTCAAGAAGAAAAATCAAAGTTGGAATGTTATCTCCCCTCGAAGTACATTGAAAGATTTGAACGATGATATTTGGTGATCCTAGCACCCCAAAGTTTCATTGGATGCAAAGCGTCTCAGCTCAAGTGCTTCAATTGTTTTTATTATTTACTTGAGTTATAGGAAACACCGTACTATCAGAGGGATACAAATTAAGCTGGTAATTCGAGGTCTAAAAGTGCTCATGTCAATATTTAATGAGTTTGGAGAGACACCGTTGCACTCACGGCACTTAGAAAAAGTTCCTTCTTTGCCCAACCTGGCCAACCAGAAGTACCGGTTAAAAATGAATTATAGACCGGTAGTCCGGTCGAATATTTTCTGAAAGTCGAATGCGCATGGTTGCCATCTGTGTTCTACCGGAACTTCCGGTGCTACTACCGGTAGTATCGGTGCTCACCGGTAGTACCGATTAAGATCGACTTATAGACCAGAGGTACCGGTCCTATTTTTTCTCAAAGTCGAAAGCCTCGGGATGCAATTATTGAACTACCGGAAGTACCGTTGGTACTACCGGTACCAGTTCACACCGAAAGTACCGGATATATTCGAATTTTAGTCTGGAAGCTGCAACCAATATTTTTAGGCCAAGTCGAAGGTGCCCAGTTGCGCAGGAATGTACTACCCGTAGTATCGGTCCTACTTCCGGTCCTACTACCGGTAGTACCGGTGTGTCATCCTGTGCACGCTCTAACATGCCACAACGGTCATATTTGGTGAGGTACCGGTAGTTCCGGTGGTTCCCATCAGTAGTACCGGTAGTTATTCTGGACAGACCACGTATATACCCCTCACCTCTCTCCTTTCTCAAGGCTTGCTCATTTCACTCATTCCAAGCCTGAGAAACTCTTTCTCCAAGCACCAGCTCGCCTGCTCTCTCTCCCCTTTGCTCCCAAACTTCATCCCCTCAAAGATTTGAGCTAGGGACATGAGATTAGAGAGTGGAAACTTCGATTTTTGACTTGAGCACATGGATTCCTCGTCTTGCTGGCTTGATTTGTGTTTGTTACTCTTGGGTTCTTAGAACCCTAGCTGGTTAGGCGTTCTTCGTTGGTTTCCCGTGTTGATCTACTTGTGAGGGTGCCCTGAAGTGTTTGTATTACCCCTGATTCTTATTGGAAATCTTGAGCTAACCTGTGTGGTTGCTTGAGGGAGGAGACCTTTGTGGTCGGACCTTTGTGGTCACCTCAACAACGAGGACGTAGGAACTCCTTTATGGGGATTGCCGAACCTCGGATTAAATCATGTGTCTTGCTGTGGTGGTAGCTTCGTCTACCCTTGTTCTTTGTGTTCTTCATGTTCTTCATCTCTATCACCAAGTTCTTAGGTTGGAGGACTCGATCTACGATTTGGTGTCGGGAAAAGCTCCAAGAAGTTCAACATCTTCATCAGCAACATCAACAAAGGGGTGGTAACAATTGGATCTGAAATTACAGCTCAATTTACTCTGATTTCCATTTTATTTCGTAGTTTCGTAGGGTACCGGTAGTTCTGGAAGTTTGCATCGGTAGTACTGGTTTTTTAACTACCGGTAGTACTGGTCCTACTTCTGGTCCTGCTACTGGTTGGTATTTAACTTCCGCATTTGAGCTTTAAGTTTCAAGTAATCAAATACCGCCTATTCACCCCCCTCTAGGCGACATCCTCGGTTCTTTCACTCATGTTATTTGATATGGCGATCTTACCAAGCCCAATAACCTTGCCTTTCTTGTTATTGCCAAATGTGATAGAATCAATGCCACTAACATTATCATTGATAGAGTCAAACATTCTTCATGTACCGGTCATGTGTTGAGTGCACCCACTATCAATGATCCGATGCCTTCCTCCGGCCTTATAGTTCACCTACAAGCAAATCAATGAGATTTAGGTACCCACACTTTCTTGGGTCCTTGTAGATTAGTGACTAAGCTCTTTGGTACCCAAATTGCCTTCTTCTTTGGGCCAACAATGGGTGTACCAAAAAAATTAGCTCTCACACCCTTCTCACCCTTGGTAAGCACATAGCAAGAATCAAAAGGTATAGCATTCATATTTTTCTTGTTCTTGTTCATTTTATTGCAATTATGCTCTAGGTGCCCAACTTGCTTGCATCTATTGCAAAACCGACCATTTCTCTTCACAAAGCTAGGCTTTGGAGTTGCAAAGGCCGCCCTGCCCTTCTTTGGGGTGTAGCCTAATCCCTTTTTGTTGAGAGAAAACCTTTGGCTACCCAAGAACATTAGCAAGCGGGCCTCTCCACCATAGGCCTTGCCTAAAGCGTGAGTGAGCTCATCCACTTCTCTCTTGAGAGTCTCATTCTCAACCATTAGTGATGCATCACAATTGAAACCATCACTACTAGTAGAGTTAGAGTTGGTGGTGGTGGATAAAGAGCTACAAGAAGGGTTAGTCTCATGCATGATAATAGGTTGATAGAAAGACTCATTGATGATATCACATGTTACACCTATATCACTTGATACAACAACCTCCTTCTTTGCTTGTTGCTCAAGAAGCAATGAGTGAGCTTTTTCAAGCTTGGAATAAGCTTGACCAAGGTTCTCCTGGTCTTCCTTTAGACTCTCACGAGTGGTCATAAGCTCACTAAGAGCTTTCTCAAGTATTTCTACCTTCATAGAAAGCTTCTTACACTCCTTGTCCTTGGCAATAGCTATGTCTCTAGTTTCTTGCATCAATTCATATAGTTGTTCTTTAGTAGGTTCATTATCATCATCATTAGCATATTCCATTTCACTTTCATCATCACCACTATCATATACCTTAGTCTCCTTTGCCATGAAGCATGAATGAGAAGTGGAGAATAATGAAGGCTTCTTATTGATAGTAATAGGAGCAAAAGCCTTGTTGGAAGATTCTTCTTCTTCCTCCTCATTGTCACTCTCCCAAGTGACTACAAAAGCACCATCTTTGCCCTTCTTGAGTCATCCTAGCCTCTCTCTTATTCTTCTCAAACTTGCCCCTCTTGTTGAAGTTGTTGTTCTTCTTCTTCTCAAAGGGACACTCATTTTGAAGATGGTCGGGGCTATCACAATTGAAGCACCTTCTTCCTTGCTCATTGCTCTTGGAGTTGTCAAACCTCTTCTTGAAACCCCTTCTCTTAATGAACATATGGCCCATCTTCTTGACAACTAAAGCAAGGGCCTCATCATCAATCTCAAACTCTCCATCTTCACCATTACAATCTTCCTCTTCAATGATAGGAGCTTTGCCACTAGAGGAGGTGGCCTTGAATGGCACGATTTGCTTCTTCTTCTCTTCTACCTTCATATCCTTCTCATCAACTTGCTTGTCATACTTGTCATAGGTCAACACCTCTCCAAGCAGGTCATTTGGCTTCATTTTGTCAAGCCTATCTCTTTGAAGCATCATGATCAACATCTTGAATCTTCCGGGAAAGCTCATCAAGAACTTGACACAAAAATCTTCATCTTGTATCTTGTAACCCAAGCTCTTGAGATCATTCACTGTCACTTGAAGACGATGAAACATTTCTAGGATTGTTTCATCATCCTTCATCTTAAAGTTCTCAAACTACTTCTTGAGGCCATATAGCTTGGCACTCTTCACAACCTTGGTGCCCTCATATGTTTCACTCAATCTTGTCCACACCTCATTTGCAAATTCCAAATCCTTGATGCCCTCAAAGATCTTGGTGTCAACGCCATTGTAGATGGTGTTGAGAGCCATTCTATTACAAGTTTTGTTGGCTCTATCCTCATCAGTGAGATGGTCTTTGTCAAGAATGGAAAAGTCCTTCTCGGTCACTCAAGCACTCTCTCATGAATGGATCCAAGGTACATGGTCATATTTCTCTTCCAATGATCAAAATAACTAATGCCATCAAAGAAAGGTGGTTTGCCCCTAACATGATTGAACACAACATGAGCCATGTTTCAACACCGAAGGATGTTAAGCCTTGTAAATACAGTGACCACGGCTTTGATACCACGTGTAAGGTCCTAGATGGCTAGAGGGGGTGAATAACCTGTTAAAACTTCTACAAATTCACTAAACAAAACTTGTTAGTAAAATAAATGGTGATAAACGCGGTTTTGCCTAGCCTAGAAGGTGAGCAAGCCTCCTATTGACAATTCTAGTATATGTATGATCTCTAGGTCAATCAAGGGCTAAGTCACTACTTTTTAATCTATTGAGCTAGCAAGAAACTACTTCTAAACAAGCTACACAAGAAATATACTAGAAAGTAATGCAGGAGGTAGGATGGTGATTTCAATACCGACGGTGTAGAGAAGATGTTGGCAATCACCAAGATGATATTCAATCAATCACAATGACAAATATATATATATCAATGAGGAGCCAATCACCGAGACACAAAAGGATTACACAATTGTTTTGTTCACCCGATGTTCACTTGTGCACTGACAAGCTACATCACCGGTTGTGTCGACCAACACCTAGATGGTTCTTCGGTGTGACTTGCAAGCCACTTGCCTCGCAAGGCACTCCCTCGCAAGGGAACTGCAAGACATCACTCTCAAGCATGGTAAACCAATGACATGCGTATTCCACTAGAGTAGCTTTTGGCGCTCCGCCGAGGAAAGCTCAAGAACCCCTTACAATCACACCAGAGGTGGGCAAGAATAATCACCAACTCTTCCCAATGCCTCCAATAATCTCCAAGCCGGCTAGGAGCGGTACTCTTCAAGAGTAACAAGAAATCCAAATGACTCACAAGTGCCACTAGATGAATCAACTCAGGCAATGCACATCGAATCACTCAATCTCACTCAAGATTTGTAATCACACAAGAGAGATGAGTAGGAGGGAGAAGCTTTTTATCAAAGGATGCTCAAGAATGAAAGAATGGGCGTGGTACCTCCCCAAGGTCCGGCCACCACCTATTTATAAGCCATCCAAGCAAAACTAGCCGTTACCCCTCGATTATCCCGAAAACGTGCACTATGGACGCGGCCATAGTATACCTCCGGACACATCTAGACCATTCATTTTCACGCGCGGGAACCAAACCGATTGAAAAGATAGCTATGGATGCGTCCATAGTTCAACTCCGGACACTCACTTAGCGTCCACACTTCACAAATCGATTCAAATGAAAACTAGCCATTGCCAACCTCCGGACGCGTCCGGACAGCAGCTCCGGACGCGGCCAAGGCGAGTCCAGAGGTCTCCCCCGTGCGACATGCTCTCTGAGTAGCGTACGGACAGCTCTGGACGCATCTATAGGCAACTCTGGACGCATCCACAGCCCACTTCGGCCGCGTCCACAGTCAGCGTCCACAGCTCAACTGGGCAGCAGACCACCCCGCACTAAATCGGGCATCTCTCTTAGCTCCGAACTCCGTTTTCCATGATCTTGGACTCGTTGGAAAGCTAACTTAGAGAGCTAACCAACCCACATAGCCACTTGATCCAATTCACAATAGATCAATGGTTTTCCAACCCAAGAGCCATCATCTCTCTTTTCTCACAAGAGTTCATCGAACCTTCTCCAACTTCTTCTTCTTTGCAAATGTGCCAACACCACCAAGTGACATCTCTATGTGCATGTGTGTTAGCATTTTTCAAAGCATTTTCAAAGGATTTTCATCGTACACTAGATCCTAAATGCAATCACATGAAATGATGGACCTAATGGCACTCATGAACCGAATTACCGAAGATCTCCCCTCTTCATAGTTCGGCTATCGATCCTAAACCAGTCACACCCTCTATGGTGTCTTGAGTGCAAAATAAAATGGCCCTATAATATACCTTTGCCTTGAGCCCATTTTGTCGTTCCATCAACCGCCAAGCCTTTACATGACACGTGACACTCCATGTCATTATGCAATCGTCTTGGTCCATCGATCCCAATATTACTTGCTCTTCACCGTTGGTTGGTCCATCGACGCCAAGTCTTGCCCAAGCTTCACCATCGCACGGTCCTTCACTTCGAAGCCTCAACTTACCATTCACACTTCCAACCGGTCCATCAAGTCAAACCCATCTTGATCTTCACCATGCTTAGTTTACATAACTTCATGTCATGACTCATCATTGTGCTCCACTTGACATGAACTACCTTTTTCTAAATCATCCACTTAGAAACAAGGTTATTCCTAGGTTTCATCAATTATCCAAAACCAAACTAGGGACTTTCAGGGTGTAGTCTTGGCTAGGCCAATAGATTTAATTCCACACTTATATCAGTTAGCCGGAGCGATTAATTTTAAAAAAGGACTATTCACCCCCTCTAGTCCGCCATCTCGACCTTACAATAGCGCGAGCCCCTCTTCTAGGCATGCGCTCTTGCTGAAGGGCTAGCGTGTGCCATCACCGTCGGACGAATCAGGGTTTCTCTGTGCAGGGTCAAAAAGGCAAATCCCACGCCCCTCGAGGTCGGGTGAGGTGGAACTCCCCCCTTGAGGTCGGGCAAGGCGCAACTTTCTCCCAAGGGGTCAGATAAGACCACAACTGTATCCTTAACTTGTCTGAGGAGCTAATCTTGACATCCATTATCTCATTGTCTGTGGGTATAGATACTCAAAAGGAGCCATGCGAGTAATCAATCACAAGGGACACCTTGTCGAGATGAAAAACTGACATTAATTAGCATAATTATGGATGAAATCGAGATATTGCTCCAACAATTTCAGAAGTAGAGAACTTGCCTTCTGATGCATCATTAGGAAAAAATCGATGAGGAGTTATGCGCCGAGCCAAATGCATAGAGGCATATGGTAATGGGTGGGGCAGCATTGAGGGAACCAAAAGTACCTAGAAGGGGCATGCCAACATGGTGTGGTAGGGTGGGTGACACGGGCTCTATGGGAGGCCGGTATTGCTACAAGCTTGATATGTTGTTTCTGTCCATTGCAACAACCCACCCCAACCTATGTTTCTATAAGCCCAATTCATCCAAAATCTGTGAGCTGGTAAGGGCATCCCGCATCCATAATTTAGTCCTATACAATGATTTGGCATTACTTCTTAAAATAATCCTATATATAGCATCAACCCTGGATATATAAGTAGGACCCATCCATGGCAAAATATTCAGTGCAAACCACATCTTCAGTGCAAACGTGAAAACCCTCTGCAAAACCATACTTAGGCGTTTTCAAAAAACTTGAAACTATGCACACCAATAGAATGTCTATATATATGCATTGTCACAAAATTTGAGATTCAAACTCATTTTATAAAAAATTATATGAAAATAACGAGTTTCATTTACATGTGCACTAGAGGACAAAATTCTAGAAATTCTGTCCTTTAGTGCACATATAAATAAAATTTGTTATTTTCATATAAATTTTTACAAAAGCGAGTTTGAATCTCAAATTTTGTGATAATGCACATCTATCAATGCACTATTGATATACATAGTTTCAATTTTTTTTGGAAGCTCATAAATAGAGTTTTAATGTGGTTTTCGCTGATTGCACCGAAGATGTGGTTTGCACTGAATATTTTGCCCCCATTTGGTACCTCCTCCTCAACCTATCTATATCCTCTCTCCCATGACCACGCTCCTCCCGCAATGCCACCTTCTGCCTCCCTACGGGGCTACTTGGTTCGTTTGCTAGGTACTATTGCACCTCTATGAGAAAAGATAGTCAGCCAAGGCACATGTTTGATTTCATCGCCTGATAACCTTGGGGGTTGCTCGGACAAGCTCCTCGTGGCTCATGCTGATGCAACGAGGCCAAGCGAGGCAAAGTTATTGCCAAAACCAAGTAGCTCCTACCCTCCCATCATGCAGGCATGGGATACAAGAGCACGCGATCTGTGGCTGCCTCGCATCCATGCATTTTTATTCATTAGGAGTGGGTTCTAGCTAAGAGAACGAGTTTTGTATAGATTCGGATTCACAAAGTGCAAGAGCGGGATAAGAGGCAACCATTGACGTTCTAAGAGCAACTCTAGTGTGTGCTAAGGTGGTGATAGGAGGAGAGAGAAAAGAGAAAATGAGATGTAATACATTGAAGAGGTGGTGCTAGCTTAGCACCTTTTGGCACCTAGTGCTAAGAGGAGAGGAGAGAAGGAAAAGAAGATTGGGAAGAGATGTGAAGGTTGACGAAGAATAGTTTATTCATTAAAAGTTCGGTTTAGATGACGCTAGCATATTTTACACATTAGAGCAAAATAGAACGATCATCACATGACGTGGCTGAGCTTAGAACTTTTAGAGGTGCTATATACTGCATCTATTCTGCCCTTTCTACCTAGACCCCGTATAAGAATCGAACGGATAAAACCTATTACGCCCTGATCAACTACCAGGTCTAATTTCTTAACTTATGTTTATTGATAGCGTCATATGTGTCTAAACATAATACTTTTAGCTATTATTAATCCTTGTCCTTCGTAGCCCGGTCTGCCGCAGTAAATGCATGGCCTACTTTAGGGACTTGTATGTGAAGGAACTATTAGGCATGTCGAGTAATGGTGGGGACTGTAGCATTTACATTGCGGCTCCCAGGAATTCACGATTTGAAGGAGAAAAGATCAGTTACAGGATGACAAACGTTGCCGGCCGTTTAGATTCTTCTCGTCTTGACATGCCGCTTCAATTGCAATCGTTCTGCGTTCTGACATGACGTTCTTTGTGCTCGAACATCTCCAAAAGCTACTACAAACAACTTTCTACTAATTCCAAAAGCCATGTCTCCAAATCTACAAAGGCACAGCCAGTGTGCCATAAATCTGAAGTTTGCCAGAGAAGTTCAGCCATCATTAATACACCAACTGTCTTGTACAGGATGAGTACCCCAAATTGCTGGAGATCACAGATCATGTTGTCATTTGAATAGAAACAAATCATATATTGTTACTTCTGCTCCACTAACGAATAGGATGTCAAAATTCTTTTGGAAAGAAACTCAGATAAACTGCACTCAAAATTTGAGGCCAATTGCTCCCTAAAAAGGCAAGTACGCAAGCATTTGCCCATTCCCCGTTCCACGTACAACAAAACAATGTCGGTAAATTTATCTTCATCGTCACAGCAATGTAGGTAAATCATCATCACGCAATGTAGGTAAAATTTATCTTCATCATCACAACAATGTAACAATGTAGGTAAATTTATCTTCAATGCCAGGACTTTCTACCTTCCTTTGCCTAGCCGATGAATCGGGCATGTAATCTGGTAAGCACCCACTTTTTCTGCACGGAAACAGAACATAACCAGAGGTCAGAGGTGTCCACAATCGAACACAAGCTACAGTACATACATGACCCAAAAAAGGTAAGACGTATGTCTAGTTAGGTCAGAAGACACTTCTGTAGAAAGAGTATGGTTGCAGTGCAACAGTGATTTGATGGAGGCAAGCAGATGATTGTTTATCATGTTACATAAGATGAGACTTTTTCCATGCAACAAAGGACGTGTGCACACATTTTTTAACACAGCATAAATAATTCTTTACCCAAACAAGTATGCTGTCAACATTTTAAGTCGTGGGTTAAAATTAACATAATTCACACAAGAAATCATTCCAATACATGGTCCAATCCAATCAATACAAACGTGCCATCTACTAACACTTGTGAGCAGAATGTGTGCAATGAAACATACAGTTGGTCACAAAAAAGATTTATTGTATTGTATATACCACAATCACCAATAGATACTGCTATCCAAGGAACTGCTTCTCACAAGCTCATGGCCCTGTCAGTTGCGCGCGTGTGACTACCAAAGTTTCAAACTCCGATAAACAAAGATCTTGTACTGCTAGCAACACAAAAGACAGCAGAAAATGTGCTTTCACTTGCAAAGCTGCCATTATCTGGATAATCAAATGGTTTACACCTTCCATCAAATGGCCATACTCAGAGACAAAATTATCACTATAAGATCTAGAGTGACATCAGCATCGCAGCTCTTGGTGGCTCACCTGCACACCGAAGCTCGTCTCTGTACTTTACTAGCTTTGCAAATACAAACCAACTTGAAGGCTTGTTAGCTCTAATACATAGAACGTGTATGGATTCTTGCTATGTTTTTAGCTTTCAGATGTGTATGTGTATCATTATTATTTTTTGCATAACTCGTGTATTTCCATGATGCCACTGGTAGCACTGGTGTGGCATTGCAGATGCTCGATGGCATGGCAAGGTTGTCAGGAAGGATGCCGTCATCGTGAGACAAGATGTCATTCGGCTAGCCTACTGGTGGTTTTAACTAAAACAGAACAATGATGTATACCTCTACACCTAACAAGCGCGCAACAGAATCGTCCACAGGCAGACCCAAAATCTCCGGTAAAAAAATTGCAGTCAGACAGAACCGTGACCGGGGAAAATATCTTGGCAAAAAACAGGATCGGACTGGCACAGAAAAAAATTCTCTGGTAAAAGAAGCTGGACCGAAATAAAACCCGGCTGAATCTCATACTAGCAGCTAGGCTCAATATAGATATCGGAAGGCTTGGCCCAATATCCACGTGTCCATGTCCCGATACAAAGTTCTCGGAGCTCACGTATCCGCGTGTGCATCTGAATACTGAGATTCAACACAAATGATGACCCCGGTGCAACGCATGGGCAGTATAGTCTGAAGACAGAGACTCATTCCTTCCAAGAGATGGTTATGCAATGTTGTTAGGAAACGGGTGCAAACATCTGAATGCTATTTTATATGTCTGTTTTATGATGAACTTCTGTGCGTCTGCTTAGGAATCCAATGTTCTGCTTAGGTTCCTTCGCAGGAGAAGGAAGACGCTTGATCACCAAATGTAGGAGGGGATGGGATGCTGAATGTGCACCTCAACAGTCCTAAACATGTTAATCAATTGATTTGGTCGGTTACGCTTTAACTTATTTTTGATTGTGTAAGAATCTTTTTTTGTGCATCTGAAAGGATTTAATTTTGGCTAATTATTTAGTGGTTATAAATTGGGCCAAATAGGCACCTGATGTTCTAGTTCCATATTTAACTTTCGCAGTAACAGCTAGGCAACTGTTTAATAGAGCATGTGTTTCACCAAATATGTTGGCATAAATTGATTGTGAAGCTAAAAGTTATCTGAATGTGCTTATACTAGAATTATGAACATAGACTTAACCATTAGATAAATAAAGGTAGTTAAGTTACATTTTCATCATTATAAATAATGGTATACAAGAAATAACTATTCAAACATGAGGCAAGATGAGATTTGTGTTAACTAGTGGGATTTCAGATATTCTGATGCTAAGTGTATACAAACTGCAACAATCTAGAAGTGTCTACCCCGAAGAAAAAAACCTAGAAAGTATCTATGTTAACAACCAAGTATTGTGAATTGTGATCTACTATACCTAAATAGGAGGAACCCACTACAGGGAATTCTCTGCAATCTCAGAGTGCCACGTCACCTTTGTGGGCCAGGGTTTTCCAATCTATCTCCAACAAAATTAACTAGCATTCTCCTACCAAGTCAGTTACTGCCTTAGTGGGTACAAGAAGAGTCACCGACGGCCCCCTTGCACAATTGACACATCCAGTTGATCAGAACTAGAAGAGACACCGATTCCTCAGACCTCGCACAATTGATGCATCAAGAAACAGCTGCCAAGCACCAAGTGATCAGCTCATGATCAATAGTTTTTTAAATTGGGTTCCTATCGCCTAAGCAATTCGATCGTCTCCTCTACCCAAACTTTCTCAAGGCAATGACAATGTTACCCAGTGGAGTGATGAGGATGTGGCCAGTGTCTCCATTCCAACCGGGAGAGCAGCGTGCTTGGCCGAGGCTCAGATTATTCCTACATCGATGGAGGCAGGCAGGCCAGTGATAGTGTCGTGCGATTGCATGCAGTGGAGTGGATTACCATCCTCTGCAATGTGCCGGACTGAGCTCCAACTCATGTTGTGCTTGGCAGGAACAATGAGAGCCCTGCTGGTGGCGCCAATTCGCATGATATTGAGGTCTCCCAGGCTGCACCGATGGCGGGGACGATGGCGATGGGGGCTCCTCAGGACCTCAACCATGTCACCATTGCCGACACCAAGACGCCAAGTACCTCTCTTTCCTGCTAGAGAGGATGGGTGAGGAAAGTACTAGAGAACCACGTCTGGGGCGGTGCAAGCAGATAGGACATTCTTTACTTTTCTCTTCTGTCCATGTTTGCTACAGAACCACGGTCTTTGGTCTTCGAGCAGAGCAACTATCCCTTCTTGCAACAGTAAAATCTAGAATGTGGTATAGCATATAGGTTTCCACTGCTCCCGAGTTATCCATCATGTTTGTATTCTGAATGGGTACATTGTCGATTCTATTTTTAAATTTACAATTTCCATTCCTCTTATACTTCCTAGAATCCAGCAATTTTTTAGTTTCAATAATTGCCTAGCACCATTTACTAGATTTTGTGCCTTGCTTTTGTCATGTTTACTACACATTTGATTTTGTATCTTCCATACTGTATATTCTTTTGACTTACATATTGAAATGAATTATGTTCCTTCAAATGTTCAATTATACAAACAACACTAAAAGTTTCCACGGCAACATGCGGGGTGTCATCTAGTTAATTTTATGAAGAGAGGTCTGTGGACCATGATTTTGTTGCCAATATGCCATATACATCCTCATGTTTGAGTATGTTACAATGTTGTACACATCAGTATGTAATGTAAGTAGGCCTTTGTAAGTCCAGTACTTTTTGTAAAATATAATCTGCTGCCATCCCATCTCAGTTTCTGCATGGTCAAGGACAGGTAGTGGTCAGCTCTTGGGTATGGCCGGCCATGTCTTTGGTCCTATAGCAGCATGGCAATAGACCTTGCAACAGTAGAGGCTCCATCAGCCATGTCTTGGGCTGATGTAAGCATAGTACTAGAGGCGTGGGAGGCTGTACCCAGCCATACCCTCTTGTAACTGGTAGATTGTATATATATGCAAACAATGCAATAGAAAAAGGCAGCTTTTGCCACCACATTCAGGCCTCAGTTTTTCAGCCAACGCAGAGAACAGAGCAGCACGGTGTGTGCGTGTGTTTGAGCTCAGCTCATCTTCTACCTTGGTCCAGGGGAGGAGAAGAGGGGAGGAGAGCAGGTGCTGCTCACCTCGGTGCTGGGATTCAGTGCCAACACGTGGTATCGGAGCCGTACACATCGCCGGGCTTAGCCGCCTGCAATGTCGGACACCGGTGGGGCGACGCCGAGCACCGGCAACGGCAAGGACAAGCAGGTCACGCCGGTGACTCATACGGTGACAGAGGTCCGCACGGTGCGAGAGTTCGGCGGGAACAACTCCTGGCCGATGCTCACCCGCACAAACTACGGCGAGTGGGCTGTCCACATGAAGTGGAAGCTCTGCGCGCGGAAGTGGTGGGCGGCTGTGGAGATCTGGCGAGGAGGCAGAGGTGGGCGTCATGGAGGCGCTCATGGCTTCCACGCCAAGCGAGTTCCATGAGGCGATTGGCGCCAAGAACACGGCGAAAGAGGCGTGGGAGCTGCTGGCATCATACCGCGCGGGGAAAGGTGCAGCACCTGCGCCACGAGTTCAGCGACATCCGGTTCAAGTCTGGGGAGTCGGTGGAGGACTTTGCCCTGCGGCTCCAGTCGCTAGCAGCACAGCTGGCCACCTACGACAAGCCACAAGAGGACGAGGACGTCGTCAGCAAGCTGTTGTGCGTCGTGCCTCCGAAGTACGCCCAGCTCTTGTCCACATTGACTCTGGAAGACGTGGCGGGGCGGCTGCGGGCGGTGGAGGACCGTGGCTTGGTGGCTCCGGAGAAGGAGAAGCCCAAGCTGCTACCGTCGGAGGAGGAGTGGACGGCGCGGATGAAGGAGAAGCGTAGGTCCGGGGAAGGCTCTTCCAGCCGTGGTGGTGGTGACCGCGGCGACGACGGCGTCAGGAACCGCGGCATGGCGCCGGCGGACAAGAAAAAGAAGAAGTCTGTCGCCCCCGACGCCTGCCGGAAGTGCGACAAGGTGGGGCACTGGGCGCGCGAGTGCCCGGAGAGGAAGGAGAAGGAGGCAACGCACCTGGCTCAGGATGACAGCGACGACGAGCACGCGCTCTTGATGGGTGAGTTCTGCGCACTGCAGGATGGTGAAGCAGGGGAAGCGAAGGCGGAGCAGAGGATTGCGCCGCAGGCCGTCAAACTTGATGAGCCGCGGGCGCAGGTACTCCTGGGCGCGGTCGGCGATGATCGGGAGTAGAGGTGGTAGCTCGACTCCGGCACGAGCAACCACATGACCGGGTGCCGCGCCGCCTTCTCCGACCTTGACGCGAACAAGACCGGCACGGTCAAGTTCGGGGACGGCTCGCAGGTTCACATCCGCAGCGGTGCAGGAACGGTGAGCACCAGGCACTCACCGGCGTCTACTTCATCCCTCAGCTGCAGTCTAGCATCGTCAGCCTGGGGCAGCTGGATGAGCACGGCGCGGAAGTGATGATCCGGGACGGCGTGCTGCGGATTCGAGACCGGGAACGGCGTCTGCTCGCCAAGGTAACGCGTTCCCGTAACCAGCTCTATCTTCTGGACTTCAAGGTGGAGCAGCCCGTATGCCTGGCGGCGGCGTGCACGGAGAAGCCATGGCTATGGCACAGCCGGTTCGGCCACTTGAGCTTCAATGCTCTTGGCCGGCTGGGGAAGATGGTGACCAAGCTGCCGCGAATCGAGCACGTCGGGGAGCTTTTCGACAGCTGCCTGGCTAGGAAGCAGAGGCGACTGCCGTTCTCGAAGGCGACGAAGTACCGCGCGGAGGATCCGCTCGAGCTGGTCCATGGGGACCTTTGCGGGTCGATCACGCCGGCAACGCACGGCGGGCGGAGGTACTTCCTCCTGCTCGTGGACGATTGCAGCTGCTACATGTGGTTGCAGCTCCTGACGAGCAAGGGCGAGGCGGCAGACGCCATCAAGCGCTTCAAGGCGCAGGCGGAAGCAGAGTCGAGGAAGCGGCTCTGGGTGCTGCAGACAGATCATGGCGGTGAGTTCACGGTGGTGGAGTTCGCCGAGTATTGCGCCGAGGAAGGAGTGGGCTGCCATCTCACAGCGCCCTACTCGGCGCAGCAGAATGGCGAGGTGGAACACCGGAACCAAACCATCGTGGGCATGGCGAGGTCCATGATGAAGGCGAAGAGGATGCCAGCGGCGTTTTGAGGAGAGGTGGTCACCACCGCCGTGCACATCCTCAACAGGTCGCCGACCAAGGCTCTGAAGGGGATGACGCCATACGAGGCGTGGCACGGGCGCAAGCCTAATGTCTCGTACCTGCACACCTTCGGCTACATCAGCCAAGCCGGGCCTCGGCAAGTAGGAAGACAGGAGCACGCGCATGGTGTTCCTCGGCTACGAGGAGGGGTCCAAGGCCTATCAGCTAAAAGACTCGGTCGGCGGCAAGGTGGTGGTGTCCCGGGATGTGGTCTTCGACGAGGCTACGTAGTGGACCTGGGACAGGCCGGAAGCAGGGGAAGAGGAGGGCGGCGGCGGGCTCTGCGACTCGTTTGTTGTGGAGCAGATGGTTATCCATTGCCACAACGAGGCTGTGGAGGCGCGGGGACCCAAGGAAGCTAAGGTAGTGGAGCCTGTGGTGGGGGAAGCAGAGGAGTCTGCGGCAACTGGGGTGGAGGAGTCACCCAGTCCACCCAGAGTAGGTACCCCTACCCTCGACCGCGCTCCGACTCGCAGGACCCCCCCTTAACAGGGGGCCTCGACAGCGGAGATTTCTCCGATTCGCACGACCCAGCCTCGAGGGACATCGGCGGCGATGGCGACCATCGAGTACGTGACTCCACCGACTGACGTCACGAAGTTCGTGGATGCTTATCACGAGGGGGAGGAAGTGCGGTTCCGCCGCATGGACGTCGTCGTCGGAGATGCGGCGGTGCCCGGGCTGGCGGCGTGACTCCTCGACAACGACCATACTCTGCTCATGATGAGCGCAGAGGGGCCGACCACGTTCGCCATTGCGGAGCGCGACGCGGCGTGGCGGAAGGCGATGCTGGAGGAGATGAAGGCCATCGAGGGCAACAAGACCTGGGACTTGGTCGACCCGCCGGCGGGCCGACCGATCGGACTCAAGTGGGTCTTCAAGGTGAAGTGGGATGAGCGCAGCGCTATGGTGAAGCACAAGGCGCGGCTCTTTGCCCGCGGGTTCGTGCAGCGCGAGGGGATCGACTTCGAGGAAGTGTTCGCCCCCGTCGCACGCATGGAGTCTGTGCGGCTACTGCTCGCCCTCACCGCGGCCAAGGATTGGCAAGTCCACCATCTCGACGTCAAATCGGCGTTCCTCAACGGGAAACTGGCCAAGACGGTCTACGTCAAGTAGGCGCCGGGCTTCGTCGTCAAGGCCGCGGAGAAGAAGGTCATGCGGCAGCGCAAGACCCTCTACGGTCTGCGCCAGGCGCCGCGGGCATGGAACGCCAAGCTCGAAGCAACCATGGCAGAGCTTGGGTTCGGAAGATGCGCCACGGAGCACACCCTATACACCGACCGACGGGGGAAGGAGCATCTCATCATCGGGGTGTACGTGGACGACCTCATCGTCACCGGAGCGCGCGGCGGACATTGCCAAGTTCAAGGAGGAGATGGCCGCGCGGTTCCGGATGAGTGATCTAGGCACTCTGTTGTAACACTCTGGTGTTAAGCATGCATAATCATTTGCATTCTTAAGCATAAGCATCATTATGCATAGCATTGATGAAAAGAGTGATTGTCATTTCATGTATCATGCTTGTTTATTCGAATTTTGCTTGCCTTTCACATGAAGTGCATATGTGGTATGAGTGTTTGGTGTTTGATGACCTCTAAGGTAACCTAGACATGTTTAGGACACCAAATTAACCTAGGTTTATGTTCATGGTTTTGGGTAATTAAGCTTTGTTGTCATGGTTAACCAAGGTGGACCATGAGAGTAGTTTTGTTTGACTGAATTGGAAGTGGTAGCTAGAGTGCTTGCATGTGTGTGTGCCCTAAATGAAGTTTGTAGAGAATTTTATAAGGAACAAAAGTTGTTTTTACCACTTTTCATGAAAATGCTTGGAAGGTGTTCAAAAATGTTGAAAAAGGGCAAAATTGGGGGCTGGTTTTCTATTTTGGGATATTTTAAAAGGTATTTTATTTGGATTTTTGTAATTCAAAATCTAGGCAGAATCTGGCAAAACTTCTTTAAGATGAAATGTTCTACTCTTCAAAAGCTACATTTCATCTATTTTGAGTTTTTGCTAATTCGGCTTAGTTTAAGAGTTATTAAGCAGCAAAGTTTGTTCTGAATTAGTGAAAATAGCTTTTCGGTGACGGTTGGGTCCTAGCCGTCAGGGAAATCCCCGACCAGGAAAACGCCGTGGCCGCCCGGGGCAGCATGCGACGGCCGCGTGGCGCTCGGGGTCTGCCGAGGCCGGGCTGTTTTGGCCGCGTGGGGCGCCGTCCGAACGCGGTCATTCCTTCACCCGCCCGAGCCCTCGCTCTCTCTCCCTCGGCCCCTCTCATTTTCTTCTCTGCCCGCCGCCGCGTCGCCCGAGCCCGCCTCGCCGCCGTTCCAAAATTCGTCGCCGCCGGCCGTGCATTCACTCGATTGACCCCGCAACCGAGTGCGCCCGAGCCCGCTCCACCATCCTCCACCCTCGCCTCGGCCCATCGCGTCAAGGTATAACCGAATCGCATCACTTTCTCTCCGGGCCGCCATGGCCGCACCTCGGCCTCACCGTGGTCCCGCCGCTCTGGCCATCCTCCCTCGCCATTAGGGTGCTCATCCGACGTGCCGTGGTGTATAGCTGCTAGGACGATGGTCAATGACGTCGATTAGGGTTTCGTGGGGTCGGATTCCGTCGGGCCGCCGCTCGGAGTGTCGCCGCTCCGCCGCGCTCGAGCTCCGACCACCTCCAGCCGCTCCCTCCCATCTTTAGTACCCTTGATCGATGCGCGCTGCTCTCCTCTCTCTTTCCCGCCGGTTGGTGACGCCGAAGCGCCGCCGGGACGGCCGGCCGAGCCTCACCGCCGACGAGGACCTTCGGGTTAGAATGAGGAAAAAGCTAGGGTTCCTTGTGCTAAGTTGCCAGACACAGCAGTTTTCTTAATAGGGCCTGGTTAGTTTCTGGTAATGCTAGGGTCCCCGGTGTAAAGTGGTTTTCCTTTTTCTTTTTCAGAATTGATTTCAGATTTCAGTTTAAACTTTGAAAATTCATAACTTGCTCATTTTTCATCCAAATGAGTTGGTTCAACTTGCAGTATTTTTCTTATGAGATGATCTATGCATGAAAAATATGAAATGTGGAATTTGTGAAACTTTTCTGTATAGCTTTATTTATCTCTATTAATTGTATTTATCTTAGGAAATGCATAACTAATTCTCTGTTGCTCAGAAAAATGTGAGACCAAGTTTGTTGGTTTTCTTATGTCATGCTCTATCTGTGAAAAATGTTATTAGGCTATGTCATATGTAAATTTTTCTATGTCTAGTTATGGTGCCTATTTTCATGTGAGGATAAATAATTCATAATAAATAATGTATAAGGAATTTGTTCATGAAACTTTTTGGAGAGTGTTTTTATGTCAATCTAGAGCTAATTATGTTCTGAGATCTGTTGTTTGATATACTTTTATGTACAAAGTATTTTATGCCCCTGGAATTGTGCTGCCTTGTCATTTTTGTGCAGGATAAAGTACTTACTGTTTTGACTTGAAATTTTTATGGTAGTCTTTATTTGGTATGATTAAGCTTCTGTAATTTTTACAGAATTTTCTGAGTAGTCTAAAGTCATGTTGTAGTTATACCCTGAATTCTTTCATTTATAAATAATGCTTTAGAGTTATCATTTCATGTGTGTAAAAATGCTTTTTATGCTATTCATGAGATGTATGATCTTCTGTTGGTTGTGGTTCAGTAGAGTGTAGTGTGCAAAACAATGGTTGTTTATGATTCTTTATAGTGTGCGAGTAAAGTTTTAATGCGAGGCTTATTTGGAGATTTATCGGTAGAAGAGAATGCGGATGACATGTGCTTATCATACATGTTTTCAAATATCATATCATATCATTCATCTTAGCTGAGCATTCATTTACCATCACCATCATCATCAGCATTGTATTTATATGTATGCACGGTATTCATACGCACTATGCATCATACAGGATCGTCAGAGCTCGCGACAGTAGTTCCCGGAGCACCAGGAGAGGAAGACCAACAGGAAGCTTTGGTTCAGGAAGCAGCAGCAGAAGAGGATCCCGAAGCTGATCTTCCGGAGTGTCCCGACCATCAGCCAAGCGCTTTCCTGAAAGGCAAGCCCCGGAGCATTCTCCCTGTGGTTCGCAAAATATCTAACTGGAGTCCTTTACTTGTTTGTTGCATTAAGTTATAGGCGTTGTTTTATACCGTTGCTGCATTACTTATATTCCTTGCCAGTGTTTATACTTCAACCCTGTTAGGTTCAGGTACGATTATTTGCTTAGCCCTGCTTAACTAGATCGGTAGAAGTCGGGTGATTTCCTGTCATCCGCGAGTTATAGGTGGTAACTCGGATGGTTGAATACATTGTTATCTCGGATAACCATGTGGAGATAATAAATCGAGACCGGGCGGGATTGGAGTTGAGAATGAACTGGAGGTTCAATGTGGTTTATCCCGTCTGTGTCGAACTAGGACCCCGTCCGTTGTACGTCCTCAAGTCATATTGAATTTATGCCTCACATTTAGCTGGAAGGATAAGTCGTTCCGACCGCGAAGCCTAATTTTGATTTGGGCTGGGAGTCGACCTGCTGTACGCGTCGCATTGGTGAAGATGGGGGACCACGGGTTACGCGGTTGTAAGGCCTGAATATAGCATGGTGCGCCCTGCTGGCAGCCGGACGGTGCCCGGATGTGATGGTACCTGTTGATCTCGCGTTTTTCCTGAATTGGATGTCGGTGACCTGTAGCTCACCGTGGCTGGTGAGTGTGGTTTGTGTGAGGAGTACCCGCCAGCTGGTTAGTAATCGATTATAATCGCCATCGTTCCTGGACAGTGAACACTTGACTTGAGCAGCGGCATCGTAGTAAGAACTTGAACAAGAGGTGAGATGGTTGAGCCGTTGAGACTGAAAGATACTCAACCGGAAATTGGTTACTTCTGTTGAATAATTATTACCATGCTTGTTTAGTACAGGTGCTAATGTAGCATGATAAGGATAATCAGATTAAAATACATTGCTAGAAGGTTCTTATTAATTGTTTCTTAATGCAAGCTTTTCCGCAATTAAATGAGTCAGCTATCCTACTTATACAGCCTTGCATACTCCTTGGAGTCTTTTATTTTAGTTTATGACGGGTAAGTCTAGCTGAGTACATCCTCGTACTCAGGGTTTTATTTCCCATGTTTTTGCAGATGGTGAGATGCTTTATGGTTATTGTCAGAACTGTTTCTATCCCGCCTTGGGCGATGACTAGACCGTGGGCATGGTCACTCTTCTCTACTTGATGCTTTTGCTGGATGTGGACCCAGGACCTGGCACTGTATTTGAACTAAATGCGTGTGTGGCTTTAAACTAATTTGCTTCCGCTTTTATTTAAATTTGAACTTGGTTTTGTAATAACTCTATTTCGTACTCCGATGATGTTTTAAACTTGGTGCTTGTGAATGAGTACGCTAAACTATTACGATCTTGGTCGTGCCGAAAAAGTTTGAAATCCTTCGAGATTTCACGGACTACCGGGTTTATTAGGTCTCAATCATATGATTTGCTGAATTAATGGCGGATTATGTGCTTGTGCTCTAATAAATTGGTCGGTTCTGTTACATCTGTCCTACTACCTCGGCATCGAGGTAAAGCAGGGGGAGGACGCCATCAGGCTTGGGCAGTGCGCCTACGCGCAGAAGCTGCTCGAGCAGGCGGGAATGGTGGGCTGCAAGGCGGTCGCCACACCAATGGAGGAGCGCATCAAGCTCTCGAAGCAGAGCACCGCGGCGAAGGTGGACGCGACGCTCTGCCGGAGCATCGTCGGCGGGTTGCGCTGGCTGACTCACACACGGCCGGACACCGCATTCGCGGTGGGCTACGTGAGCGGGTTCATGGAGGATCCGTGTGAGGATCACTGGACGGTCAAGTGCTTGCTGCGCTACGTCCAGGGCACGGTGGAGTTGGGGATCATTTTCCCCAAACGCGGCGGGCTTCAGCTGAAGGTGTTCAGCGAGGCGCCGCCGAAGACCAATGAGGGTGCACCGGAGCTCACGGCGTTCAGCGACGCGGACATGGCGGGTGATGTGGACGGGCGGCGAAGCACCTCCGGCGTGCTCGTCTTCCTCGGCGGAACGTAGATCACCTGGCACTCGCTGAAGCAGAAGATGGTGGCGCTGTCGACCTGCGAAGCAGAGTACGTAGCAGCGGCCACGGCAGCGTGCCAGGTGGTCTGGCTGCGCCGGTTGCTGACGGAGCTCACCGGAGTTCAAGCTCAGCCACCGGCGCTCAAGGTGGACAACCAGCCGGCGATCGTGCTGGCAAAGAACCCCGTCCTCCACGACAGGAGTAAGCATATCGATGTGAAGTTCCACTTCCTTCGTGACTGTGTCGATGGAGGACAGATCGTCATCGAGTTCATCGACACCAGGCGGCAGCTCGCTAACATTCTCACCAAGTCGCTCGGCCGTCTTCGGTTCCTGGAGCTGAGGGGATGATCAGCATGGTTGAGGTCAAGGGCTGACAACAGGATTACGGGAAGATTGTAAGATATAATCTGCTACCATCCCATCTCCTTTTCGGCATGGTCAAGGACAGGTAGTGGTCAGCTCTTGGGTATGGCCGGCCATGTCTTTGGTCAGCATGGCAATAGGCCTTGCAACAGTAGAGGTTCCATCAGCCATGTCTTGGGCTGATGTAAGCATAGTACTAGCGGAGTGGGAGGCTGTACCCAGCCATACCCTCTTGTAGCTGGTAGATTGTATATATATGCAAACAATGCAATAGAAAAGGGCAGCTTTTGCCACCACATTCAGGCCTCAGTTTTTTCAGCCAACGCAGAGAACACAGCAGCAGGGTGTGTGCGTGTGTTTGAGCTCAGCTCATCTTCTACCTTGGTCCAGGGGAGGAGAGGAGGGGAGGAGAGCAGGTGCTGCTCACCTCGGTGCTGGGATTCAGTGTCAACACTTTTTGCAGTAAAAACGAAGTCAACAAACACAAATCAGCAGTATAAATATTTCACGAATTGACAAAAACAACATACCAATCTACTCCTCATCTTCATCAGGAATGACTATAACAGGACCCTTGACCCTGCTGTCACTATGCCCAATAAGTTCCTGAGCAGCCTTTGCAAGGAACTCTTCTGCAGCAGCAGAGACAGACTTCTTTTCTGGTAAAGGGTCAGGCTTTCTCTTCTGCCCAGACCAATTCCGCCTTTCTCCTCTACTTATTTCCTGCATGCTCCTCTTCTGATCTGAATAAAAGAATAAAATCTCATTTCCATGCCATAATAATTGAGAATCCACACAAACTTAACTGCCAAATATGTACCGGATGTCAGATGGGAAAGTGAGTGTCCAATAAACCTTGCTGCTGCTTGTGTATTTATTGTAGTAGTAGGGCGAAGTGGTGCTGCAATTCAATTCAGGTAGTAACTGAGTACCAGCATTACATATTTCAGATAAAAAAAGAAATGAATAATCATGAAATACAGAGTAAAGCACCCTTGTCCCGTTCCTCAAATTGATTTAACTTCGCCTGCCATAGGCTTAACCTTTCCTGGAAGAAAGAAATCAGAACTCAGGAAATAAAACTTCCAACTGCAAGCCAAACTAACTGACAAATCAAACATTGCATTTTCACTTCAAGTAGTGACCACAAAGACTCCACCAAAGAGTCACAAAATCAAAACTTCCTCCCAGCTCAAGTAGCAGAATAGCTGGAAAGGTATGAAGATTGAATTCATGTGGCTACATAGAACTCTGCATTCAAGGACTACAAAATATAAAACCTTTTTATATCATATAACTTTGAACATAATAGCTGTCAATACAAAGATTGTTTTATTCAATTCATGTTGCATCAACATAGAATTCTTCATTAACAAACTATTACTATTAAAACTATTCTTCTTAAATTGAACTTCTAACACAATTAGAACAAATGTTGACAGATAATCATAGAAATTTCAATATAAGACGACCCCACAAAGACTCCCAACTCAGCGACACAAATCCTTCTCCAAAACAGTCTCTATGACAAAACGGCAACAGCAGTAAATTAAGCTAAACACTACTACATGCCAAAGGTGATATTACAAACCTACGAGCTCTGTCCTGGCCTAAAAGAAACCTACAGTGAATCGATGTGCATATTTCAAAGGTCCATGTCAAACCTTTCCATCTTCGTGCCCAATACTCCCCGCAATATTACAAAAAATATTCCCACCTTTTTTTCTCTAAAAAAATACTCCCACCTTTTTTGGTCAATAACATCAAAATCAACCCCCTACTTCAATGGGACCGAAAAATAAACTTCGAAAGATCCAGGATTTTATAGAGCTATAAGAAGAGGAGTTTACAAATTCCTTTCTGATGGGGTGCTCGTCAGGGTTAATTCCCGAACACCTTAGACGAACTGCAAAAATCCCGCAAAAAAAAAAAGAAGAGATGGTCAGGAAAAAAAACTAAGCTTGTGCAACGAGAAGGAGAAGCGTGGAAGGTGCAGTGCCTCCGAGGAGGGAGGTGGCAGCCTGCGCCACGGCAAGGAAAGCGCGAGCCCGGAGCAGTGGCGGGAGCTCGGCCACGGCGTCGGGGTCCTCCGCCGCCGCCGCGAGCAGATAGGAGAGATGGTCCCCTACGGATTCGACAGCCGCGAGCGTATCCTCAGCAGCCGAGACGACGGACGGCGGAACTGCCGAGGCGGCGTCGGTAGCGGCGGAGGCCATGGTTTTGGTCCTTTTGGACTTCGGGTGTAGACGGCGGCGAGGAATTCAGGAGGCGGGTCCTTGGCGTGAACAGTTAAAATAGGTCGTTTCCTCAAAAAAAAAAGTTAAAATAGGTCGTGGAGAGAGAAGTCCAAGAACTGGCCTGTTGTATCCTTCGTTATTCGTAAAAATCAATAAAAGTAGCGTTTTTAAAAGGTTTATAAATATTGTTATACATGATTGTTCTCTATTTTGAATTTTTTGCTAACCAAAAATAATAAAAACGGAATGAACTTTTTTTAATATACACACTAAATATAGTCATATAGTGAAATGTTATTCTAGATGTAATTAACAGAGACAAGTAAAAAGATTTTAGGCTTTCGTTTTTAGGGTTTTAGCGTTTTAGGCTTTCGCTTGGTGCTTCATTTAATATAAAAATGAAAGCCTAAAATCTTAAACCCTAAAACCCTTTCAGTTTATATAAAAAATTACTCCATCACTTCCATATTAGGTTATTAGTTTCGATTTGAGCTTCATTTCAGTTTCATATGTATTTAATGCATTGTCACATATGCATTTACAATGCCGTGGTAACATTTTCAATAAGAGGAAATATGTTCTACGAGGATAAAACATTGTTAGCTCGGTTTCCAAGTCTAGACAAGTCATGAAATTAAATGTCTATGAAACACTAAAATGAAACCATGCACACAGAATAGTTGTCCTTTTTAAAAACAATATTATGAAACTTCCACTTAGGATGACTTTATTTTTGTTGTAGTCTAGAGCACAGAAATTAGGGAGAGTGAAAAAAAGGAAGAAGAGATGAGAAAGAGAAAGATAGAGATGTATTAGAAACTAAGAATAACAAATAATTTAGGATATTGTACAGGCTAGCATAGCTCCAGGGACGAAGAGAGTATCTTTGGTCTATTAGCTTAGTGGAAGTTTTATCAAATATTGATTTGCATTAATGAGTTGCAACATAAACACTTTTGATGATGTTGCAGTGTTTTCAAGAAGAGAGAGAAGAAGTGATTTCATAAAACTCTCTCGACATTGTTAAATACTATATATGACTCATGAAATTAAATGTCAACAAAACTATAAAATAAAGCCTCTCACTTAGAGTAGGTGTTTAACCTAAATTTTATTTCATTATGTATGACATGACAATATTGAAACAATGCTGTGAAACTCTTTATGGAGACTAACCTTAGTAAAAACTATTTAAAGATGGGTATCAAGGCCTTACTCCCTCTATCTCTAAATAAATGTCGTTCTCGCTTTCCGAGAAATAACTGCCGATAAATATATATTAAAATATATTAATATTTATGCTAAGTAATTAGTATTATAAGAAAGATCTTTAAATCTAGTTTTTTGACAAAATTATTTAGAGATATAAATATTACACATATTTTCTACAAATCGAGTCAAATTTGTGGCCCGCACATCAACGACGACACTTATCTAGGGACGGAGGGAGTATTTAATTAATCATTCACTTCCTTAATCTTGTGTCTCTTATGATGTTGCCTTGTATTTATGTTGCCATTGTGTGTGTGCACAACTCGTTTGTTTGATGCTTATTGTCCCATGCACTTGAGCAGGCATCTCGAGACTTTGTTGTCTTAAGGTATGCCATCAGACACTAAATCCATCTGTCCAATAATCGTGCGCCATTTGAATTCGATGCAAGACAAAGAGTTCTCTCTCTTTTATCTCTCAACCCTTGTGCAAATGTGATACCTCCAAGTATGTCAAGCATTTGTGTAGGTGAGTTAGTAATTTTCGTGTGGCTTTATAAAAGCAGAGTGGTTTCTCTTAAAAAAGTTAGTAACTTTCATAAACATTTTCAAGGTTTGTTAGCACTTACTAGATCCTAATGCACATGTTCGGTTAAAAAGATCATAATGCACATGGAATTAGTTCATCTACTAGCCCTTGATAATCGCAAATACCATGAGTTTTCCCCTCCCCACAGTAAGATTGTCTATTTTAAAACCAATCACGCACTCTATGCATCTTGATTGGCAAAAGAAAACCTTAACTTATATGCTTGCCTTGTCCCCATGGCGAATTTAGTTTTTTCACCTTTTCCTTTTCAAATCGGATGGCCATCTCATCACCTTTAAGTGCCATATAGCTTCTTCTTGAACTTGGACCAACCAATATCTCATGGTGGAGTTGAGGTCGGAGTGGTGTGTAACACTCTGGTGTTAAGCATGCATAATCATTTGCATTCTTAAGCATAAGCATCATTATGCATAGCATTAATGAAAAGATTGATTGTCATTTCATGCATCATGCTTGATTATTCAAATTATGCCTGCCTTTCATATGAATTGAATATGTGGTATGAGTGTTTGGTGTTGGATGACCCCTAAAGTAACCTAGACATGATTAGGACACCAAATAAACCTAGGTTTATGTTCATGGTTTTGGCTAATTAAGCTTTGTTGTCATGGTTGACCAAGGTGGACCATTAAAGTAGTTTTATTTGACTGAATTGAAAGTGGTAGCTAGATTGCTTGCATGTGTGTGCACCCTAAATGAAGTTTGTAGAGAATTTCATATGGAACAAAAGTTGTTTTTACCAATTTTCATGAAAATGCTTGGAAGGTATTCAAAAATGTTGAAAAAGGGCAGAATTGGGGGCTGATTTTCCATTTTGGGAATTTTTAAAAGGTATTTTATTTGGATTTTTGTATTTCAAAATCTATGCAGAATCTGGTAAAACCTCTTTAATATGAAATGTTCTACTCTTCAAGAGCTACATTTCATCTATTTTAAGTTTTTGCTAATTTGGCTTAGTTCAAGAGTTATTAAGCAGCAAAGTTTGTTTTATATTCATAGAAATAGCTTTTCGGTGACGGTTGTTTCCTGGCCGTCAGGGAAATCCCCGACCAGGAACGCGCCGTGGCCGCCCATGGCAGCATGCGTCGGCCGCGTGGTGCCCAGGCTCTGCCGAGGCCGGGCCGTTTCGGCCGCGTGGGCGTCGTCCGAACGCGCCCGCTCCTTCACTCTCCCCGCGCCCTCACTCTCTCCCTCCTCCCCGCTCATTTCCTCTCTGCTCGCCGCCGCGTCGCCCGAGCTCGTCTCGCCGCCGTCCGAAAATCCACCGCCGTCAGCCACGCATTCGCCCGCTGAGCCCCGCAATCGAACGCGCCCGAGTCCGCTCCATCTTCCACCACCCTCGCCTCGGCCTATTGCGTCAAGGTTCGCCCGAATCGCCTCGTCTTCTCCCCGTCCGCCATGACCGCACCTCGGCTTCATCGTGGTCCCGCCGCTCTGGCCATCCTCTCTCGCCATTAGGGTGCGTATCAGAAGCGTCGTGGTGGGTAGCTGCTAGGACGATAGTCAATGGCGTCGATTAGGGTTTCGTGGGGTCGGATTTTCGTCGGGCCGCCGCGCGGAGTGCCGCCGCTCCGCCGTGCTCGTGCTCCGACCGCCTCAAGCCGCTCCCTCCCATCTTTAGTACCCTTGATCGATGCGCGCTATTCTCCTCTCTCTTTTCCGCCGGTTGGTGACGCCGGAGCGCCGCCAGGACGGCCGGCCGAGCGTCGCCGCCGACGAGGACCATCGAGTTAGAATGTAGGAAAACCTAGGGTTCTCGGTGCAAGATTGCCAGACACAGAGATTTACCTATTAGGGCTCGGTTAGTTTCTGGAAACCTCAGGGTCCCCGGTGTAAAGTGCTTTTTCCTCTTTCTTTTCCAGAAATGATTTCAGATTTCAGTTTAAACTTTGAAAATTCATAACTTGCTCATTTTTCATCCAAATGAGTTGGTTCAACTTGCAGTATTTTTCTTATGAGATGATCTATGCATGAAAAATATGAAATGTGGAATTTGTGATACTTTTCTGTATAGCTTTATTTATCTCTATTAATTGCTTTTATCTTAGGAAATGCATAAGTAATTCTCTGTTGCTCAGAAAAATGTGAGACCAAGTTTGTTAGTCTTATTATGTCATGCTCTATCTGTGAAAAATGTTATGAGGTTATGTCATATGAAAAGTTTGCTCTGTCTAGTTATGGTGCCTATTTTCATGTGATGATAAATAATTCATAATAAATAATGTATAAGGAATTTGTGCATGAAACCTTTTGGAGAGTGTTTTTATGTTAATCTAGAGCTAATTATGTTCTGAGATCTGTTGTTTGATATACTTTTATGTACAAAGTATTTTATGCCCCTGAAATTGTGCTGCCTTGTCATTTTTGTACAGGATAAAGTACTTACTGTTTTGGCTTGAAATTTTTATGGTAGTCTTTATTTGGTATGATTAAGCTTCTGTAATTTTTACAGAATTTTTTGAGTAGTCTAAAGTCATGTTGTAGTTATACCCTGATTCTTTTAATTATAAATAATGCTTTAGAGTTATCATTTCATGTGTGTAAAAATGCTTTTTATGCTATTCATGATATGTATGATCTGCTACTGGTTTTGGTTCAGTAGAGTATAGTGTGCGAAACAATGGTTGTTTATAATTCCTTATAGTGTGCCAGTAAATTGTAATGCGAGGTTTATTTGGAAAATTGTCGGTAGAAGAGAATGCAGATGACATGTGTTTATCATACATGCTTTCAAATATCATATCATTCATCTTAGCTGAGCATTCATTTACCATCAGCATCAGCATTGTATTTATATGTATGCACGGTATTCATACGCACTATGCATCATACAGGATCGTCAGAGCTTGAAACGGTAGTTCCCGGAGCACAAGCAGAGGAAGGCCAGCAGGAAGCTTTGGTTCGGGAAGCAGCAGCAGAAGAGGATCCCGAAGCTGATCTTTCGGAGTGTCCCGACCACCAGCCAAGCTCTTTCCTGAAAGGCAAGCCCCGGAGCATTCTCCCTGTGGTTTGCAAAATATCTAACTTAAGTCCTTTACTTGTTTGCTGCATTAAGTTATAGGCGTTGTTCTATACCGTTGCTGCATTACTTATATTCCTTGCAACTGTTTATACTTCAACCCTGTTAGGTTCAGGTACGAATATATGCTTAGCCCTACTTAACTAGATCGATAGAAGTCGGGTGATTTCCTGTCATCCGCGAGTTATAGGTGGTGACTCGGAATGGTTGAATACATTGTTATCTTGGATAACTATGTGGAGATAATAAATCGAGACCGGGCGAGATTGGAGTTGAGAATGAACTGGAGGTTCAATGTGGTTTATCCCGTCTGTGTCAAACTAGGACCCCGTCCGTTGTACGTCCTCAAGTCATATTGAATTTATGCCTCACATTTAGCTGGAAGGATAAGTCGTTCCGACCGCGAAGCCTAATTTTGATTTGGGCTGGGAGTCGACCTGCTGTACGCATCGCATTGGTGAAGATGGGGGACCACGGGTTACGCGGTTGTAAGGCCTGAATATAGCATGGTGCGCCCTGCTGGCAGCCGGACGGTGCCCGGATGCGATGGTACCTGTTGATCTCGTGTTTTTCCCGAATTGGATGTCGGTGACCTGTAGCTCACGTGGATGGTGAGTGTGGTTTGTGTGAGGAATACCCGCCAGCTAGTTAGTAATCGATTATAATCGCCATCGTTCCTAGACAGTGAACACTTGACTTGAGCAGCGGCATCGTAGTAAGAACTTGAACAAGAGATGAGATGGTTGAGCTGTTGAGATTGAAAGATACTCAACCGGAATTGGTTACTTTCTTGTTGAATAATTATTACCATGTTTGTTTAGTACAGGTGCTAATGTAGCATGATAAGGTTAATCAGATTAAAATACATTGCTAGAAGTTTCTTATTAATTGTTCCTTAATGCAAGCTTTTTCGCAATTAAATGAGTCAGCTATCCTACTTATACAGCCTTGCATACTCCTTGGAGTCACTTTATTTTAGTTTATGACGGATAAGTCTAGCTGAGTACATCCTCGTACTCAGGGTTTTATTTCCCATGTTTTTGCAGATGGTGAGATGCTTTATGGCTATTGTCAGAACTGTTTCTATCCTGCCTTGGGAGATGATTAGACCTTGGGCATGGTCACTCTTCTCGACTTGATGCTTTTGCTGGATGTGGACCAAGGACCTGGCACTGTATTTCAAATGTGTGTGTGTGGTATTTGAACTTAAATCGCTTCCGCTACTTTGAGTCTTTAAACTGGTTTGTAATAACTCTATTTCGTACTCCGATGATGTTTTAAACTTGGTGCTTGTGAATGGGAATGCTAAACTATTACGATCTTGGTCGTGCCAGAAAAGTTTGAAATCCTTCGAGATTTCGGTATGACTACCGGGTTTATTAGGTCTCAATCATGTAGTTTCCCGCGCTAATGGTAAATTATGTGCTTGTGCTCTAATAAATTGGTCGGTTCTGTCACATGGTGGAGGTTGTCCAGAGCCACCAGGGTGCGTCCTAGGTGGGTGCACTCCTCTAGGCCCCTCGTGATGCGGAGTTCATCTAACAACGTGGTGCATGTGGGCACCGTCGTGGTTGGGGGACAAGGATGGTCATGGTGGAGTCGATGAAGCGGCTGAAGGCACGTGCATGCTTGAGCTGGTTTTATAGAGCACGGTCTATTGGGGGCTGACGGTCATGAGCACATGCAATAGGTCGTGTGCGGACAGTTGCAGTCATGAACATGCCTTCCACAATGTCTCTGCCTCCTTGTCATTGCGGGCGTGAGTCCATCACCTTTGTCGCCTTCGACCGACCGTCATCGCGAGCGCAAGTCCATGTCCATCACCTCCACTGGTTTCGGATAGCTGTGTGCCGACACCAGTGGGGTGACAACTGATCCAAATAAACCCTAGCCACGGGCAAGTGAGGCGTGTCCCGTTTTCTTGTTTTTGTTTTTTACTAGCAAAATATACTCATGTGCTGCAACGGGAGAAAAAATATCATATATTTAGGCGATCAACGAGAAGCAGAGAAAAGGGTTACATGCATTGTGCCACTGTGCTAGCAGTTCTCTCCATGTCTACTTGCTCTGACGCTTTGATATGAGATTTGGGTGGGCGCCCGCTCTGTGCCGACGAGTGGTCTGATAGACTTAATGTACAACATTGTGGTGGTGCACACCGAGTCCCAAGACCTATGACGACAAATGTTGAGTCCTATGTAACAGAACCGTCCAATTAATATAAACCCCTCAGCGATTTACTTAGTACCTTACAATTTAGTTAGCACATTGTGCTCATATTAACCCGGTAGTCCGTGAAATCTCGAAGGATTTCAAACTTTCTCAATGACACACCCGAATCGCACAGTTTAGCAGTTACCATTCACCTGTTCTTACTTTTCGCACATAGCATAATTACATCATAGGATTTTTATATAAACCCTTTTTTAATCAGAGTTGCAAATAGACAGCGGAAGTAGATATAAATTTTGATATATACTCACACCTATGATTTTAAATACATTGTCAGTTCAGGGTCGACACCCAACAACAGCAAGTAGATGAGATATAAGAGATGACCTTGCCCAAGGTCTAGTCCTCCCGTAGTGGGATACAAGTCTATCTTGTCGCCACAACAAAAGTCCTATGATATGCAACAAGTGGGAATAAAACTCTGAGTACGAGAATGTACTCAGCTAGACTTACCTGTCATAAACAAAAACAAAGTGACTCCAAGGAGTATGCAAGGCTTTATAAGCAGGCTAGTTGACTTATAACAGAACCGCCCAATTAATATAAACCTAAGGTACTAAATAAACCGCCGAGGCAATTTAGTTAGAAAATTGTGCTCATATTAACCTAGTAGTCTGTGGAATCTTGAAGGATTTCAAACATCTCAACTTGTTACCCAGATTGAATTAGGTTCAACATACACCATCCATAATACTACATAAAGTTTGCAGATATAAGATTACATCAAAGTCATAATAGAGTTTTAACAATACTAGATTCAAATTCAAATAGCGAAAGCAAATATAGTTTTGGTTCACAAACACACACATGGTTTTAAACATAGTGCATAGTCCTCATCGAGATCCAACAAAAGCAAGGAGGTACGGTAGTACGGAGTGACCTTGCCCAAGGTCTATTCATCTCCCATAGCTGGGTAGAAGCAGGTCTGGCAATAGCCATAGAACATTTCTCCATCTGCAACAACATGGGAATAAAACGCTGAGTATGAGAATATACTCAGCTAGACTTACCCATCATAAACTTAAAATAAATTGACTCCAAGGAGTATGCATGCTTTATAAGGAAGCTGGCTGACTCATTTCTTTGTATGAAAAGCTTAAGCTTATTGAGACCAAAAATTATAACTTTCTATCCTTGCATTTTAAAGTCATCAACCTCAACATGCTAGATTAGCACCTGATCTAAACAGTCATGGTATTATTATCAAGAAAGAATAGTAACCATTTTTGGTTGAGCATCTTTCACCATCAACATCATAACCATCTTATCTCTTTGTTCAAGTTGTTACTACGATGCCGGTGCTCAAGACAGTGTCCACTTCCAGGGACGATGGCGATTATAATCGGTTTGCAAACCAGCTGGCGAGGGTATTCCCCACACAAACCACACTTCCCCCGTCGGGGTCGATTAGGTCACTGTTGGTACTGTTCGGGTAAAAGTTAGTCACGGGTTCAACTAATACCATCGGACCCAGGGGCTGCCCGGCTGCCAACAAGTCAGCGCTCCATCAAATGATACGCCCCATCTTAAGGACTCACCACCGCGCCCTCTTCGATACGATGCGCTCAACTCAGTCGAAACCCGGCCCAAACAGAGCTACTAGGCTTCGCGGTTGGATAATCGCATCCTTCCTGCTAAATGTGGGGCATGCGTTCAACATGACAAGAGGGCCGAGACATCGGACGGGTCCTAGTTCGACACAGACGAGATAACAACAACTCAGAACCTCTAGTTTTGTCCACAGCACCAATACCGCCCGGTCTCGATTTATTACTCCTCATGGTTATTCTTAGCTAACAACATAGCTCATCATTACGAGTCACCACCTATAACTCGCGGATGATAGGAAATCACCAGACTTCTACCGATCTAGTTAAGCAGGGCTAAGCATAAAGGCGAACCTATACTTAACAGGGTGTTTGGGTAACTCAGGGGGTCAGGGGTAAGCATGATGCGTCAACGGAATTGATCAACGCCTATAAACTTAATGCATCATAAATAGTAAAGGACGCAAATTAAGTTATTCATAAAATAGTAGGTAGGAAATGCTCTAAGGCTTGCCTTTCTTGAAGCAACTGGGTTGATGGTTAGGACACTCTGGTAAGTCAGTGTCTGGTTCCTTGCCCTCGGCTGCCTCCTGCAGCTCTGCCTCCTATTGTGTTTCCCCTTCTGGTTTCTCTGGGGCTATCGGCGTATGGTCCGTTAGTAAACATGTATGATGCATCGATGCAAATGAATACCATGTATGCATTATAGCGAGTATGATGTATCTCCTGAATGTATGCATGTCTAGGTGGCAGATGATGAAATGCACTCGTGATGTTAGTACTACCCTGAAATAGTTTTCAGCAACCCACTAGCAATTATCTTGGATAAAACAAAAAGAACATCACAACTTCATGAAATGACATCACAAATCCATAAACCGACACTAAACTAAACTAGGGCATAACTGGAACATGCATTTATACTACTCAGAAAAATCTATAAAAATTACAGGAGCTTAAGCATGTTAAATAAAGTCTAATGTAAAATTTTTATGTCAAAACAGTAAGTATCTTTTCCTACACAAAAATTCACAAGGCAGTAACAATAATCGGACAGAAAAATACTTTGTATTATGAAACAAGTCAAACAGTAGATTTTTTAACATAACTATCTCCTATTTAGCCCTAAAACATCCCTACAAAAAATATCAAGCAATTATCTTACTTAATTATTTAATTATGAATTTCTTAATTCCTTAGTAAAACTAGCACCCTACAAAGACAGAGCAATTTTTACACATGACATAGCCAACTAACATTTTTCATAGATCAAGAATCTCCTAACTAGAGCAACAAAACAAGAATCACATTTTTAGGATAAACATAGAATTAGTTATGCATTTCTAAAGATAAAAGCATTTATAAAGAATACATAAATCTATATAGAAAAGTATTTCAAAAAGCTAAACTTATATTTTTATGCATAGTACTCCTCATAAGAAAAATATTGCAAGTTAAACCACCTCATTTGGACTTAAAATGAACAAGTTATGATTTTCTAAAGATTTAACCCAAAATCTGTTAAAAGTGTATTTTTTGAAAAATCAAACCGAAAACGCTAGGCGTACCCCGCGGTGTAGACAGTGCCGTTCCTACGCTAAAGCCACCCGGCTTTTGTACCCAGGCGGGCACCCTGCTGACGTCAGCACATGACGTCAGCCCGGGCCCACCGGTCAGCGTGACCGAGACAGGGACGGCCGACGGACTCAGTGCGACGAGGCGAGTCTAATGGTGCACGAAGTGCAAGCTCTAGTGACGCAGAGCAACGACGGCGGCGACCATGGCGGCGGGGCGGTCGGAGTCCGGCGAGACAAGGCCTCGACCGACGCCATTGACTCCCTGGGGAGCTCCTACACAACCTAGCGATCTCGTATCGTGCATGAAGTGGAGCGGAGAGGGACAGGGAGAGCATGGCCATGGCGAACCGCTCCGGCGGCCATGGCGGCCGTGGCACGCGAAGGAAAGGGGATCGGTCGATTCGACCTTTACCTGGCGTAATTGGGTGCGAGAGGTGGTCAAGTAGGTGGAGAAGGTTATTGCGAACATGATGATGCCCTTTGATTGAAAAATGGCTGGCTGGAGAGGGAAGCTACGCGGCGGCGGGCTTGGCGGTGGCCATGGCGAGCGTCAGCGGCCGCGGTGCTTTTGCGAGAAGGGAAACGGAGAGAATGGCGCGGGGAAGGGAGTGAGGCAGGTGGAGGGGTATATAAAGGGCAGCTGGGGCTCTTCAATTCGAGCCGTGGTGTGCGCGGCCGGCCCGAGCGGCGAGGGCGACGAGACGACGCCCATGGCGCTTGGCGCAGCGACGCATCAGTAGCAACAGGAAAGGCAGGGGCGAGCGGGCAGGCGGCGTGGGTGCTCGAGTCCCCGTCCTGATGCGTCGTGTAGCCGTTGGCGCGAGGCGTTGGCGTGCAGTGCTATGCGGTGGCCGGCGGAACGTGCGACGGGCGAGCGGCTCGGCGCGTCGACCCAACGGGCAACGCTGCGCGCGGGCGAGCGACTGGGTGCAAACGTCGGCGTGCGCCATCGAGTGCTAGCGCGGGAGCTCAATGCCGGGGAGCGGGCAGGCGCAGCGAGGCACGACAGTGATGGCAGCGGCGCTGCGCTGCAGCACTGCACGTGACAGCGGCGAAGAAGACAAGGCGAAGGGAAAGAGAGGCAGACAGGAGGGGCCGAGGTGGGGTCCCACCTCATTTGAAATGAACTGCATTTTTCTGAGCCCTGTAGCTTGTAAACTACTTCGAATTTTGAAAAACTCAAAATATAAAAGTTGCTCCATTTGAAGAGAGGAACATTTAATATATAGCAAGTTTTTGCTAACTCGGCATATTTTTGAAAATACAAATTTGGCTCAAATTTAAATTATAAAATTAATAAAATTCATTATATAGACATTATTTTTGGCATTTTTGAGTGACTAAAAAGCATTTTCATGATTTGGTGAAAATAGACTTTTTGTTCCAAATTATTTTCTCTACAAAACATATTAAAGGTCCAGCTCGAGATAAGCAATTCAACAAGCACTTTTTAACAGGGTTTTGAAAACACTACTTGACATTTATTTGAAAAGGAATAAGCAAACATCAAACCCAATTCAAAAATGCGAATGAGATGCTCATGAGATGCTGATGCCATGTAATGCAAGATTTTGTTAAGCCTAGTACTGTAGATGTTACATGACTCATTTCTTTGCATACGAGCTTGAGCTTATTAAGAACAATTATTATAACCTTCTAGCTTTACATTTTAAAGTCATTAGGCTAATCATACTAGATTAGCACCAGGACTAAACAAGCATGGTGTAATTATCAAGCAAGAATAGTAAGCAATTTCGATTGAGCATCTTTCAGCATCAACATCATAACCATCTCATCTCTTTGTTCAAATTTTTACTACGATGCCGTTGCTCAAGTCAGTGTTCACTATCCAAGAACGCTGGCGATTATAATCGATTGCAAACCAGCTGGCGAGGTATTCCCCACACAAACCCAGACATGCCGCGCGAAGGCACCTTAGGTCACCTTGCTCTGTTCGGGTAGAGTCGAAGGCACTAGGGGCCGCCCGGCTGCCAACAAGTCAGCGCTCCATCAAATGATACGCCCCATCTTAAGGACTCACCATCGCACCTCTGTAATCACAATGCGTTCAACCAGGTCGAAGCCCGGCCCAAACAGAACTCAAGGCTTCTCGGTCGGATGATCGCACCCTTCCAGCTATCTATGGGGCATGCGTTCAACATGACAAGAGGGCCGAGACATCGGACGGGGCCCTAGTTCGACACAGACGGGATGAAACAACACAGAACCTCCAGTTCTGTCCACAACACCAATCCCGCCCGGTCTCGATTTATTACTCCACATGGTTATTCCAGGTCAACTATATAGCTCACCATTATGAGTCACCACCTATAGCTCGCGGATGATAGGAAATCACCCAACTTCTACCAATCTAGTTAGGCAGGGCTAAGCATATAAACGAACCTATACTTAACAGGGTG
>CM041635.1:23055292-23201558 GCA_023333625.1 Bothriochloa decipiens
TGTCATCAATCATCGAAACCACATTAAGGGGCCTAGATGCTTTCAATAATGCATCAACGGTATCGATCAACGCCTATAAACTTAATGCATCATAAACAATAAAGTACTCAAGCTAAGTTAATTGAAAAACTGTAGGGAGGAGTGATCCGGGGCTTGTCTTCCTCTGATGAGCGAGGTTGAAGCTCCAGGCACTCAATCACTCCACGTCTAGCTCCTGGTTCTTGATCACCTCCTATGCAGAAGCTTTCTTCTGGGATTCCTCTTCTGGATTTCTGTTTCACGTTATGTCCTGTTCTCCTAGCGATCCTGTATGATGCATGTGCACGTATGAATATGAAGAGTGCACATGGTATGATAATGGAGCATGAGGATGATGAATGCTTGCATATTCTTTCCACAAGGTAGTCAATATCATCCAAGAACATGTACCATAAGTACATGTCATCTACTGCATTCTCTGCTACAATAATGTAACCATATCAAGGAAATACCTTTCCACTATCACCATATCAAGGTAGTCAATATCATCCAAGAACATGTACCATAAGTACATGTCATCTACTGCATTCTCTGCTACAACAATGTAACCATGTCAAGGAAATCCCTTTCCACTATCACCAGCAAACAAGTCAGTAAAGCAACTATCCATCCTGCTTATCACTAGCAAACAAGCCAGTAAAGCCAAAGATCCTTACTCAGGCATAATCCTTTTAACACATTCATCAGGTTCTAATTACTACCACCACTCTATTCAAAACTCTGTAAACCAATAACCCACTAGACATTCATAAAAACCACATACATTCACATCATACTATCAACTTCTAGACATACAACAACTTGGTCCATAATGAGGCAACATACGCAGTTCGACTTCCTAAGACAATTACAAAGGTCAAACCATTTCTACTCCATACATAGCACACACAATACATTACTAGTAAATTTACACAAGGCAATATATCCTAAACGTCAACTAAAGCAGAATAATAGCACTAACAGACTAAACATCCTATACAGGCCTAGAGAAACATTATTGATGGCATGACATCACAAAGCAAGGTTTAAATAAGACATTCATATAAATAGAGCATAACTACATCATGCATGTAAACTGTCTAGAAAAATCTACAAAAATTATAGAAGATAAAACATGGCAATTCTAGCTTATCACCCAAATTTCAACTCATTTGGGTGTGCCTACTATCGTATATAAAAATAACAAGACAACACATAAAAGGAGACCTAAAAATACTTTGCACTATGAAGTATGCCAAACTTTAGATTTAATCACCTCAGTAGCTATCTCATATCATACAAGTATTCTATAAAAATTATCAACCCCAAACTAAGTCCACACACTGCATTTATGATTTATTCCAAGAATAGCCCCTTAATCCCACTTGACCTACAACTTTACAGTTTAACACAGAAAGTATACATGATACATTTTTTATAGCTAGACAATCATAAAAGAAGACTAACAAAACTAGGATCACATTTTTCTGAGCATCCTAGATTTAGTTATGCATTTTCTAAGATTATCAATATATCAAAAATTAATTAAAGCTATATATAAAAGTACTACAAACATGGCATATTATATTTTTCGCAAATGGCCCATCATAAGAAAAATATGGAAACTTGAATCACCTCAATCAGAGCTATATTCTATGAGATATGAATTTTAGAGGATTTAACAGAAATCTAGAAACTCTTTTCTTTAAATCGAAATAGAAAACAACTTTGCACCAAGAACCCTGGACTTGTACGAAATTACCCCAAGCCCAGATCTGTAAATCTATGTGTTTATGAACTTTTGCATCTATGTCCGAAAAGAGTAATAAAATTGCGTTGGCGTCCCTCATCTTCTACCTCCGGACGTTGGAGGCAGAGCGCAACTACGGCACCGCTCGGCCCAGCGAGCTAGGCCCCAATCGGCCAAGCCGACCTCGGCATGAGCACCAACATGTCCTAGCGACCATGAACACAGAGAGAGAGGGAGAAAATGCGGGGCCAGAGGCTCTCTGCCACGGCAACGCACGGCGGCGGCCATGACCGGCGAGCGGCGGTGCGGCCGATTCAGCCCATACCTTGGACGACGGCGGCGATTGAGGGCAGGCGAGGGTGGAGCAGGTCGAGGTGAGCCCCGTGGTTGCCAAAAGGGAAGAAAATAATGGTGCAGTGACGGAGGACGACGGCGGCGGCAAGAGCTCGGAGCGACGGCGGTTTCGTTCCGCGTGCGAAGAAAAGGGAGGGAGCAAAGAGAGGGAAATGGGAGGAGGGGAAATGAGGAGTGGGGATGTCAGGCATCCACTATTTGTGCCCGGGGAAGGGGCGCCCGGATAGCGACGGCAGAGGAGCACGGGTGATGATGGCGGGACGGCAGTGGCGTGCGCGTGCGTGCTCGAGTGCCTGTGGCCGCGTCGTGTAGCGCATGGTCGGCGTGGCGACCAGCGGCAGGCGAGGCAGGCAGGGGCAGCGGGGCAGCAGCGGCAGCGGTGCCGGCGTCGCTGCGGCGCTCTGCGATCGACAACAGGAAAAGAGGAAGAAGGGGAAAAGAAAAAGAGAGGGGATGACGTGTGGGGCCCGATGGGTCCCACCCCTTTTGAATATGAACTGAGAACTTTGACTTGCTGTAGTTTCGAAACGAAGCCAAATTTCAAAAAACTTTGAATACAAAAATTTCTCCATTCGATGAATAGAACATTTATATATAGGAATTTTTTTGCTAATTTGGCCTAGATTTGAAAATATGAATTTGGGTCAAATTTGAATTATTAAAAATATTAATTTCCAATATTTCCCTTCATTGTTTTTGACCTTTTTGAAGGCCTTAAAAGCATTTTCATAATTTGGTGAAATTAGAAAGCTTGTTCTAAATATTTTTCTCTACAAACTTTATTAAAGGATCAAATTGAGATAAGCATTGTAGCTACCCTTTCTAGTTAAGGTCGAGCAACCACAATTAGGGTAATTAAATCCTAAATTTTGCCATACTTGATTTGGAAACCATACGACCAAGCAAACATTAACCCTAATACCCTTCTAAACATATTTAGGTCATAACCACAATTATTTGCACACATTCATCACAACTCTGCGCTCAGGGCAAATACTTCAAACAAATTGCACACACCAAAGAAAAACCGATTAACAATGTGATTCCATGCAAATGATATGATTATGCTCATGATGCGTCCTGGTCATGCGCCAATCCGGTCCCTCTTCACATAAACATCGCATTCTACACATAGATGTTGCTCTTTACCCATCACTTTGCCGTCGCATTACCTAGTTTCACTAAAAAATGGTGGTTTATATGACGTTTTTGGTGACCTTCTCAGAAATCATCACAAAATTACATTGTCTGTGACGGTTCATTCCAATAGTGATACAACTATGATGGCTAGTTTAGTTTTCCTCATTGTTGAACGTCACAAAGTACTATGGCAACTTTGTTTGTGAATCTAGGGTGGATAATTTGGTTTGGTCACAGATGAAACATCCAACATGACGGTGATGTAGACGTCCACGTCAATCCTATGTAGTTAAAATGTGCAAAAATTATTATGGCTCCGGAATCAAACTTTGAATAATCATCTATTTGTCTTGCATTACATTGTTTTTTTTTCTTTAACTAAACTGGGAGCAAACATGTAAAAAAACCTTTAAAAAATCAATCTTGGCCCTTGGGAGGAAACCGAGCATGCAAACCACCAAAACAAGTATTTTGTTTTTCTAAGATATTTGAGCCTTTTAATATTTTTTGAAAAGCCAAAATAACAAAATAAAAGTAGTGCATATAGGTTGGACCTCAAAACTTTTTTATTAGAAGACAACCGAGCAAGGAACCCACCAAAATAAACTTTCTTTTATGTTATTTGGGAATTTATTATCCATTTAACATATTATTCACTGTTTCACAAAAAAATATGTAAATGGCCCTGGTAGGAATCGAACCCAATGGGGATTTATTATCCATTTAACATATTATTCACTGTTTCACCAAAAAAAATATGTAAATGGCCAAGGTAGGAATCGAACCCAAAACCTCCCAAGTGAGAAGAATAAGTCATACCACCGCACCAACATCGCCGCCCACCTCTCCAGCCTTAGTATCTTGTGCACAAGCTCCACCACTGGTAGGACGAGGTCATAGAGTGTGGCACCGCGGCCCGTCTCCGGCAGCGCGTCGCACTCCCGCCCCCATCCCACTGCCCGCCTTTGGCCACGCGTCGCCGTAGCAGTGGCCTCGCTCGCGGCCATGGCAGGAAACGCGCGCGGATGAGCGCGATGAAGGTGGCCACGACAGGCAACGAGCGCGGCGTACGACAGACCAGCGAAGAGACGCATCGCTCGCGTGGAGGGGCAACAAGCGAGCACGGAGACGCGGCGCTCCCGCACGGGGCTGCGGCAGGGAGCAGGGAAGCGTCGCCGCGGTAGCGCGGTTGAGCAGGGTGGGCAGGGGCACCAGCACGTGAGCGCGACAACGGCGCGCCGCACGCTGCTCGTCTGGGGTGAACGCGGAGGGCACGCCCCCGGTGGGCACGCGGCCGCCCACGCGCACCCGTCCCCGTCCTTGTTTGTGGCCTCGTAGCAGCAGCAGAAGCAGCGGTGTCCAATTGGACTTCGGCGTGCTGGTCCGGATCAAGGAGGCCATGGTGGACATGTCGTCCGCCTGCATGGAGCTCGCCCTGAAGGAGAGCCAGGACGCCAGAGGGATGACGACGACGATGACGGGTGCGCTGTAGGCAAGCAGCCACGACGATGGGGCGTCGAGATGCTGTGGCGTGTGTTCCACCTGGCCTCCAGGTGTACAGCTTCACCGGAGGTCAGGACAAGCAGGCAGACAGGCTGACGAGCATCCTGGCGTGCGAAATCGAGGCGCGGCGCCGGTAAAAACCTTCACGTGCGACCGTGGTGGCGATATAGGGGGGCGGAGCTCGCGGCGCGGAGGAGCATCATGCCGGCCATGGACGTGGAGCGCGCATGGCAGCGAGGTGGGCCGGCAGAGCTCGCGGCGTGGAGGAGTAGTGCGGCCGGCCCTCAGAGGGCTTGCGTCAGCGCGGCCGCGGAGCGTGCGCGTGGCTGCGAGGTGGGGCGACGGAGCTCGCGACACGGACCGCGCTCGCCCGCGGCGGCGTGCATGCGAGGCGGAGCCACGCTCGCCCGTCCCGGCCCGCTAGCGAGGCGGAGCCGCGCACGCCCGCGACGGCCGACGAGCGAGGCGGAGCCAGGCTTGCCCGCGCGCTAGACCCGTTTGCTCGTCGTGCTGCTCGCCATGCAAGTCTTCGCGTCTGTCTGGGCAACCTAGAGCTGTTGATGGGGAAGAAGAAGGTGCGGGACGCGAGGCCGGTGCTGGGATGGGGAAGAAGAAGGTGCCCAGGCCCGTCGTGGTCACGGCATGAGGCCGTGGCATGAGGGCGCCGGTCATTGTGCTAGAGCGACCAGGAAGGGCTTAGGTGTGAGATGGGAGATAAGGGAGGGGTGTTTTTGAAAAATAGCACTCTAAAACCAGACTGGTTTTGCGCTTTGGATCTGGAGCGAACCAGAATGAAAGTTTGTTGGGATAGTTGGCGGACCTATTTAGGACAGCGCTGCAAGTTAATGGGCCTACAATGCAATTTACTCTTTAATAAAGCTTATATATAAGGAGGCTGAAATGTCCATACTAACCTCCTTGTTTTCTCCCTTTCTCTCTCTCTCGGCCTATCCCCGCGTTACCTTCGCAAGACACATCGAAACCGCGCCGCCGCCCGCTCCTTCCGCGCAGGCGACCGCCTCCACCCTGCGCCGGAGTGCGCCCCTCCTCCTCCCGCGCCAGTGACCGCCTCCGCCTTGCAAAGCAGCAGCTTCATGGCTACCACCGGCGACGCCCTCACCAGCTACTCCTCCGCGGCCCCGTACCCCGTCCGCCTCCGCGAAGCACTGACCGCCCTCTCCGAGGTAACCCATTAATTAACCATGATCTTAGTACACTTCAATCTATCGAACCACCTGCTGTTTTCCGGAACCCTTCTAAACTCTCCCCATCTCCGTCTCCACCACAGGCTTGCGACTCCGGCAACTCCGATGCTTCCGAAACCGCCTCATTCACCATCTCCGACATTCTTGACACCGCAGCCGTCGTAAGTGCCGAGGCTGATGGCGGGAGCGACGACAGCGAAGACGCGTCAAGGACAGAGGCCTCCGAAGAGCTGCTCCGCGAGGTGTTCGAGTTCCTCTCGCGCCCGTCATCGATCTCGAACCAGGTCAGAACACGTTCCTCTCGAATTAATGTGTCTTGCGATTTTTTGGTGGGCTTTGGAGAACGGAGAACGATGGGTGTTTGGCGTACTGATTTGGTTGCTTTGTTCTGACAACAGATGGCCATTGACGCGCTCTCGCTTGTGCTTCCCAAACCTGTGGCGAAGCTAGGGGCTCAGATGGGGAGATGTCGGGATGTTGCCGCGGCTGTCCTCAACTTCTTCGTGTCGAATTGCAGTCCCAGGGACATGCTCTCCATCCTCTGTGAGGTTTGTTATACTTAGAATTATATATGTTAAGTTCATGACTTCTTCTTGTTGGTTGGCATAACTTTCATTTTGCAATGACGATAGAGAATTCCTCTGCGTTTGGGAATTCGAGCTTGCTAAGTCGTGTGTTCATTTGCTGATAGGAAATTTCTCCACACTTAGGGCCCAATTGAATTGCAGGAATTTCCTGGAAATTGCATATGAATTTCACAGGAATTAGTTCATTTTCACAGGAAAAACGCAGGAAACATGAAGAATATCCTTGTTCCAAAGGGGACTTAGAATGCTGTTTGCAAATTGTGACTACATTTTGTGGGGAGAATCTTGTCTCCTTTCTCACTTAGATGTACTTGTATATGTGCATGCAAAGGCTTATATGTCTGATGGTTATTTGAGAACTGAGTTGTGTTTTTTTTTGTGACTTAGAGCTGAGATGGTTGATATGTTTTCTTCTCATCTAATAGATCTGGATTAGTCTTAAAATCTTTACTTGTAGCTGATGTTGTCTTTGCCCAGACTCCTTGACCTGCAGGGGGTAAGACCCCATCCCCTGCCCCGCCGCACCCATACACAGCGGCACTGTAGCTATGTGAGAACGATCACGACTGGGGCTGGGCCTTAGATCTGTGCTTTGGTTTGGGATTGAAAAAGGACCATTTTTTTTAACCCCAGACTGAAATTCGCTCCCACATGGAGTCGAACCCAGGCTACTCGAGCCACCTAATCAACTCAGCTAGAGGCCCTTTTGCGTCTTAGCCCAGACTTGTGTAATGCATGTGGTTCCTCAATGATTCATTTCAAAATTATAATCTTGTGTTTTTTTCTGACTCCTTACAATTGATACTCAGCTAATATTCTGATCTCTTTTGCTTAACCTATAGTATTTGATTAATGCAGGCGTTAGATGCTCCAATGGAGCTACCAAATGGCTTATCCAGTTTTGTTCTTCTACTCGATGCACTTGCTAAAGGTATCTGCACTATTGTCTTGTGAAGACTTCTACAATCATCTCCCCATTTCTGCATTCAATATTTGGAAAATTGTTGTATCTGAAACTTGAGCCTATTTTCTTAATATCCACCTTAATTTGTTCCACAAAAATGCGACAATCTGACATTCATTTTCTATACAGTCAATTTTCACCTAAATGACTTAAACTGCCATTCAAGAAGTCCGTCTTGTTTAGGCCTTATACAGCAAATTAAATGGCCAAACCGTTTAAACGGTAAAAACAATATTACGGAATAAACATGATTAATTTGATGAATTGAATTAGATTCATGAAATGCCTATTAGAACCCAAGACTGAATCAGTTAACTTTAGTTTACTTCATGTTTAAAGTGGATACATGAACTGTCAATGAGTATATTTTTGTTGCTCAGATGTCAATGCATAAATATGTATACTGGCCAGAATACTAGATTTTGTTTCATGAGTAAGTATGCATATTTTGGTGATACAGTAGAAAACTTTTTAACACCATTTAAACTGTCTAAACGGTTTAAATGTTAAACACGACTGTTTACTATTTAGGATAACACTGCAATACTGTAGATAAACTCTACAGATATGTTGCTCGCCTGCTGTCTAAAAGATTAGTATCCATGTTATTCAATGTTCTTCAACTAATTATTCGTTGGCCAGTGCTTACTTTAATTCAGAGGCGACATATTGAGCAAGTAAAGGTGGCACTGCCTGTTGTCCTTAAAGTTATGCATGCTACTGTATCAGAATGTGAGGAACATGGAAGTGCTGCTGTTGATCTCTTCAATGCAGCACAGGGCATTGGCAATGCCATTCAAGAAATGTGCAAATCAATGGTTTGTTGATTTACGTAACTATTGGATAAGCTGTTTACTGTTGAAACTTATTTTACCATTTTGTTTATCATTTCTATGCTCTGATTGATTCTGCATTGTTGTTCTGTTTATGAAAGTCCAACAAAAACAAAGACCTCTGTGCGATTCTTGGTTTATACTCACTTCAGAATATAGTGAGTACATGGGATGATGCTTTTCTTTACAGTTCATTTTCTTCCTTTCCCTAATAAGATTTATAATGGTGCAATGCATGCCATCTACTTTCAGGCTCTTGTATCACGAAGCAGACAGCAGGATATTCTCTCTGCTTGTGGTTCAGTTGTTTTTCAGAGTTTCAGATTTCTAAAATCTAGTGGATTCACCTATCTTGGTCTGCTAACTGGCAGTGATGTCACAGCGGCAACTGATAAACTTTCCAAAGGTGTCTAACTCATCCATTTTATTTCCAGTTTCTTTTCTGTCCATTTCTTCACATTTGGTTTGCTTTAGTTTCTGCTGATAAATTTGTTTGCAAAGTGATGCAGAGGAAGATGCTGATTTTATGGAGCATTTTTCCTTTGCTATGGATGGTGCAGCACTTTCAGGTGGTGATAGTTTTTACTACAGCAATTTCTTTCATGTATTGTTTATATGCTCATTGGTTACATGTATCACCTGTTCTACAGTTGTATGGACACATATGTATGACGATAATGGTATGTCAAAGTCTGCTAGAGAAGAGTTGGAATTAGCACTGAAGGAAGTTCAGGGCAACCATATGAAGAAATGGGAAGCAATTAACATGCTTAAATATGTCCTATCCTCAATTTATTACCCATGGATAATCAAATCCCATGGTTTAAACTTAATACTGATTCTAGCTGGTGAAAATCATGTTGACGAGATCAATAATCATGTAGATTTCACATGCTATGCTCCTCGTGTTTTTGCAACACTCAAGGTATCACTCTTCCTTTGATAAAAATGTGGTAACTTTTTATTCTACTGCATAAACATTTAATGACATCTATAGGCCATTGAAAGCGTTATGATGGCTGCCCCTGTGTCATTGGTGCGGAAAAATGCTTTTGCTGCTTTGAAAAAGGCAAGTACCTTGACTTCCTCTTTCCTATTCTTATGGGTTAATTAGATCCATGTCATTATAATTTAGCCGTTTCAGATGCGACCACTAATTCCCACCTAATAGGACGTGTGCCATTACAATTTAGTGTCCCTTTGAACCATGCCATCTTATGTGTTTAGTGACATTGGCTCCCACATGCAGGTGCATGTATTGCATAGACTTTTCATATGGTCCAAATATCCATCCTATCCCCCTCCCCACCTGACTTGCAAGTGGACCCCTTGTATCATCCCCTTCCTCTCTCCCTACTCCATCTTCACTTGTGGCATTTGACGATGAGCTCGTGCATGCCGGCGTCTAAAGCTCACATCTGAATAGCACTTCCACTACTCCGTCCTTTGGATTTCCATAGTTGTCGCCTTCTACTAGGATGACGTGCCCGTGCGCAAGGTGCAGGGCGACCACCATGGGTGTGAACTTTCCTCCAAGGCCATGTCCGTGTACGCCTCCACAAGCCACCGCTGGCAGCCTTTGTGGCCTCCTTCGTGGATCTAGAACTCCTTGGCTACTGCGTCGGCCCATTTAGCAGATGACGGTGGCGGGACGGTGCGTTGCCACCGACGAGGCCCTCAGGGCATCGGACATCACTGTCATGACAATGTGAAAGTAGCAGGCCTTGCGTCGCTTCTAGGAGCACAACATGGTCTACTACTGGTATGACGCACGGTACCCCGCGGCGTGCCCCTAGTGCGAACGACTGGATATCCATCCTTCTCTGTCATGGACCCTGCCCCTCTTGTCGCGGATCTGGCTTCTTTGCTACGGTTCTGCTTGCCTCTGGCTACTCCCGCCATAGATGGTGGCACCGTTCTGACTTGTCACCGACTGTTGCCTTGAGCTTTGGTCCCACTTGGCAGAGCATGTCCTCTGCTGCTGCCTCCCTGGGCATCATGCTCGCGCACCTCTTGCAGCTCATTCTCACCATCCTACCCGTCATCCAGTAGCAGCTGAAGTTTGGTCTATCCGGAAGTACAAAGCTGTACTTATGCCTACTTGTGGGCCCAAGGTTGCTGTGGTCGTCCACAATGGCATACCTTATGAGCTGAATTACAGTGGCACCTATATTAGGTGAGAAGTAGCGGCACACTTTAACAGCTGAAGTATAATGGTAGGGATCTAACTTGTTTCTTGAACTTAACGGCATGGATCTAATTAACGTATTTTTAGTCTGCTCCTCACTTTTGGTGCATATTTTTGCTACAAATGTGAAAATTATAATTGCCATGATTCCCATGATGATAGCTTGATTTTGAATGGCATCTCTATATCCTATATACTATGATATTGCCTAGCCTTTTTTTTAATATTGCACTAATTTATGATACTAATTTGTCAGGTTATTTCAATGGTGCCATCATCTCAGAGATTTGACATCTTACTAGCTCTTGTAAACAATAGTACATCTCCATCCTTGGTAAGGACACTGTTTTCTTCTAACACTATGTTCAAGTAGTCATTCTTTATGTTTTGGTTACTCCATCTTATTTATGCTCGTAATCTTGGATGACAAAGAGTTATATGAGTGTTACTGCCCTTAATCTTCTAAGGCACAATATGCTGAGAATGGCAAACATAGCTATTAAAATTTGAGCTTTTGTTTAGTGTCATCAATAAAATTCTGACTTCTGGTTACTGTCAGACTGCAATTCTCCTTGATCTAGTGAGAGAGGAAGTTTCAAGAGAGAGTCGTCGAGCTGACAATGATTGTGTTGAAGATGATGGATTTCAAGGTGACAGGTTGCCATGCTGGGCATCTCATGCACTTGAGTTAGTCAAGCTGATTTTGAGGCCTCCAGAAGGTGGTCCTCCTTGCCTTCCTGACCACAGTGAACAGGTATATTTCCTTTTAGTGATCTTATTGCACTTAAAATAATGGGGCTGTTTGGTTTCCAGCCACACCTCGCCACAGCCTAAGTTAGGCGGCCACACCCTTGCAGGCCAGTGTTTGGTTCATTACTAATCTTAGGCTGCCACAAGTGTGGCGGTGGTTTTTCTTGCCTCCGCCACAACCCACCATAGTTTGGCATGGCGAGTCTTGGCTGACAACCAAACAGCCCCAATGATTACTCCCTCTGTCCTGTAATATAGTGAGTTCTTGGAATTTGAAGACAAATTAGGGGAGAACATAAAAGACACATGTACCCTCATTTATTTCCTAATCTCAACGTGATTAATGGTGATTGGTTGATAAATGGAAAGTATTTAATGCAAAAACTGGTTTTTGTCCTCTAGAACACATTATATTTGAGGACAAATTTTGAATGCTAGAATGCAATATATTACAGGATGGAGGGATTACTTGTGTATACGCAAAGGATTTAGGAATCTAGATCAATGGGTTGTTGGTTTAGTGGTTTATACTTAAGGTGCTCTGTTATTGTAAATTTTACTTGTCTTGCCCTACTAATTGTGTTTTCAATTTTCACAGCATTGTGTAGTTTTTGTCTGGAAATAATTTCCTAGAATATTTCACGTTTTTTCTATTTCTGTGCAGGTAATATCAGCTCTAAACTTGCTAAGGTTTATTTTGATAATAGATTCTAGAGGTAACATCCAAAAACTTAACATTAACAATTTATCTTCAGATATATTGATAATTTGTCACATCCATGATGTGACTCTTGTCTTTCAATTCATGCTATGCTTGTATCTGCATCCAGTACATTTCGACTCGTGCAATATTTTAACTACCATTTGAAATATGATTCAAAATTTTGCAGGTTTCAGCAATCTAAATTTATTTATTTTGTGGTCATAATTAAGCATTTTGGTTTAATATTATACATGCTAATTTGTGTCAGATCCAATGAACTTTGTTAGCAAAAATGTTATATTTTTAAAAACAATCTTAACAAAAGCTGAAATTAACACTTGGTGGTCTGGCATAGGTCCTTATTATTCATATTTTTTAAGTCGTGCACATACATGTCTGATTAATGAACCTTTCCAAAGAGCAGTAACCTTATTCCTAGTTTTTAAGTTATGCACATATATACCTTTCCAAAGAGCAATAACCTTAGAAGCTACTCCCTCCATTTCAAATTATAAGACAGTTTTGGGGCAATTTCTAGATACATAACAAAAGTAATGTATCTAGAAAAGCCAAAACATTCAAGTTATAAGACAGTTTTGGGAAATTTCTAGATACATAACAAAAGTAATGTATCTAGAAAAGCCAGAACATCTTATAATTTGGGTATGGAAGGAGTATTGTGCAATGGACATAAATCCTAGTTCCAAATCGGTAATGGAACTGATAAGATGTGTTTTTTGGGTCAAATTTTTCCATTCTTGTAAACCAGCATAATAGGAAGGGTTCCTTATTGCATTGTCGCCTGATTAATCGATTAGAATTTGCTTGTGCCTCAATGGATTATGGAAGATATGTGAATTGTGTGTTTGATCACCTTTTACCTTCCCTTTTGTTCAGGACAAAGTTCTGGAAAATTGTTTGAGAAAGAGACATTGCACAAGGTGCACTTGGAGTGGCTGACCCCATTAAGACTTATCGTGGCGGAAATTCTGTTGGAAAATGGGAATGATGCTGATGAGATTACAAACCAGATAGCGTGCACGTTAAATCTTGTTCAATTGGTGCTATACCACTGCATTGAGTTGGTGGAGGAAAAGATGGACTGTTAAGTTTTTTGGTACCTAGTCATTTCCACACAGTGCCAACTGCTGTATCTAGATCCCTAGATGGAATATTCTTGAGGATACAAATTCCATCATCTCAGGTTATGGTATACTGACGTCCTTCACGGCGACTTAGCCAGGAAGCCTGGTTTGACTTGAAGTGTGTCTAGCGTGCTAACACGAATGTATGGTGTTATTATCATAGACTAGAAAATAGGACGTGGTTAACCCGTGGCCAGTTGCGCACTTGCACCGGTAGCCTCCTGTATGACAACGTACGACACCCCTGATTGCATTCATTCATTTTGGATGGGCAAATTGGCTGCCGCGCACGGGCTTGAAAAGGCACGGCTTGATATTAGTCCAAAAAGAACGTAAATGTGTTGATCAATTTGACTAAAATTTGACCAAGTTTTATAGTAATCAGTATCAATATTTATGTGTCAAACAAGATTTATTATGAAAATATATTTTGTCCGTAATCATTGATTATTATAAATATTAATAGTCTTTTGTATGATTTTAGTTGAAGTAAAAGTCTTTGAGAAGTGAGAATAATATTTTTTTTGGACGAAGGGAGTATTAGGCTAGGCATGGGCATACTACCTCTGTCCTAAAGTAGATGTAGACGATGTTACGAGATACATGTCAGTTAAATTTTCTTAACTTTGATTAGGCTTTAGAAAATTCGTGTAATATTTATGTCTCCAAACATCTTTATTATGAAAATATATTAAATGATCTATCTAATGGTACTAATAATAATATTAAAAGCTCAGACTATCTGCCTTCTTCATCCTCTAAACCCATCGTCTGAAAGGAATATCCTGTTCTGGTCATCAAAGATTCTCTCCTCTATATCTATTTTTTTTCATATCCATACATACTCTATATCGTCCTCTATCTTGAAGTGGGATCCATGTGTGAGATTTTTTTATATTTTTTCGCTTTCCTTTTTTCTTTCTTTTCCCCTCATCTTCTTCTCCACCTAGCCTTATCCTCTCTCTCTCTCCACGACCTCCCTCCTTGTCCTCCTCTCCGCGAACCTAGCACCAGCATTGATGACCAGCCTCTGCGCGCTCCTCCTCCGCCATGGCCGCGACTAGCCTCGACACCTCTGTCCCGACTCACCATGGCGTCCTTCTCGAAGGTGCGCGATGCGGCCGACAGGCACCCTGCTCCGGCTCGGCGAGCACCGCCGGTGTGGGAGCGGTGGACCACCCTCCTCGTGCTCCCGGCTAGCCCTCCCGGCGCGGATCCAGTGGGCAGTGGGGCGACTCCTCTTTTGCTCCACTTTTGCTCCTCCTCGAGCTCTGGGGGGATGGAGGTGGCTCCATGGTGGTGGGGCGCGAGGAGCAACATCACCGGCGAGGAGCAGCATCACCGGCGACAGTCCTCCTTCCGGCTCCCTCGGTGGCGGATGGAGGTGGCCGGGCGCGGTGGTCTCGCTCTCCTCTTTCCTCCGCCTCCGTGCACTCTCTCTCTCTCTGGGCTCCGGCGACCCCCATCTCCATCTCTGCTCCACCACAGGCTCCATCTTGGTCTCTCCGCCTCCGTACCTGCTCCATGCGGAGGACGAGGCCGTGCGGGCCCCACGCAAGCGTGTACCGGACGCCTTTTCCCTCCGTCAGCAATAGCGGACACCCGCCCTTCTTGTTGTAACACCCCTGGTGTTAACCACATCTTTACACTGCATATCATGAGATCATATCATTTGCATCAAATCACATTGTTTACATATTCTACTTTGATGCCTGTTTGCAATTCTTTTGAATTGTTTGGCCTGAGGGCATAATTATGATGATTGTGTGCAAATAATCGTGGTTAGGACCTAAACATGTTTATAATGGTATTAGGGTCAATGTTTGCTTGGTCGTGTGTTTAAAAATCAAGTATTAAAAAATTAGGATTTAATTACCCTAATTGTGATTGCTCGACCTAAAATAGAAAGGGTATCTACATTGCTTATCTCAAGTTGGACTCTTAATATGGTTTGTAGAGAAAAATATTTAGAACAAACTTTCTATTTTCACCAAATCATGAAAATGCCTTTTAGGCCTTCAAAAAGGGCAAAAACAGTGAGAGAAATATTGGAAAATTAATATTTTTATAATTTAAATTTGACACAAATTCACATTTTAAAATATAGGCCGAATTAGCCAAAACTTTCTATATATGAAATCTTCTACTCTTCAAATGGAACAAATTTCGTATTCAAAGTTTTTTGAAATTTGGCTTCATTTGGAAACTACAGCGAGTCAAAGTTTGTAGTTCAAGGAATAAGTGGTGGGACCCACCGGCCCCACATGTCATCATCCCCTCCCTCGCTCTTTCCCCTTCTCCCTCCGCTTTTCTGCAGCGCAGCAGCGCCTCGCCTGCCGCTGCCCTGCCTGCCTCGCCTGCCGCTTCGGGCCATACGCTACACGACGCGGCCGCGCACTCGAGCACCCACGCGCGTCGCCCGCCCATGCACTCCATCGCCCTGCTCGCACGCGCAATAGATGGCACACGGGCACCGACACCGTGCCCCGCCGCGACCGCCTGCCCGCGCTGCCTGGTCGCCTCCCTGCTCAAATAGGACGCCGAGTCCTCCTCCACTCACTCCGTCCTCTCCCTCCCATCCTCTCCTCGCGCAGAGCTACAGGCGGCCTGCCATTGTCGCCGCCACGAGCTCGTGCGATCGCCGCACCTCACCGTGGCCTCATTTTCTTCCTTGCTCGCGCTCCTGGCTCCGCGGTGACGCGCGCCATCCTCTGCACGCGCTATGAAGCTCCATCGACCGAAGGTGAGGGGCCTTCAGGCCGTGTTGTCCGTCGCCGCCGTGAGCGGAGCTCCGACGAGCTCTGCGGCACCGCCACGACCCCTCTCTTGCCTCCCTTTTCTCTCCCAATGGTGCGCATCACGTCTGCCCTGGCGCAATGCTGGCCGACCCGAGCTAATGGCCCTCTCTTGCCCCGGTTCGCCAGATCGACACATGCCGCCACCGAGTTCCGGTGAGCTCCGGCTCACGCTGCTGTTTCCCGATTCACCTCTATTCCCTCTTCATTTTTGTACGTGACGCGACCGACTAGATCTGCTGGGGCCGGTGCTTGCCTCGATTTGTGCCGTCATGGCCGGGAGTAGCCTCGCCGGCGACATGCATGACCGCCGAGCCGCCATGGCTGCTGGTGTGCTCTCTCCGGTGAGCGGCGGCCCCCATTTTGTAGATCTGGGGTACGCGTAGCAATTTTGGGTTTGATTTTTTTAGAAAAACGTATTTTAGCAGATTTTGTGAAAAAGCTTGCAAAAATTGTATCTAGCTCATTTTTGATCCAAATCGAGTGAAACCAATTTTGTTAGCTTTTTTGTGATGTGTACTACCTGATAAAAATATAAAATGCCATGTTTGGGATACTTTTCTGTATAGTTTTATTTAAATTGATTTATTTATATTAAATACTTGACATCTTTGGAAAATCATAACTAATTATAAGTTTATCAAAAAATGCGAATCCGGTTTTGTTATTATTTTTGTAACATGCTTAATCTATGGAAAATATATCATATGCACTTGTTATTAAAAATATAAAGTTGTAGTTCAAGTGTCATGAAGGGCTATTCTTGGAATAATTCATAAATGAATTATATATACCCAGTTTGGGGTTGATAATTTTTGTAGGCTACTTATATGCCATAAGGTAGCCCTTTATGTGATGAAACCTGAGGTTTGACATACTTCATAGTACAAAGTATTTTTAGGTCCATTTAATTATGTTGCCTTGTGATTTTTGTGTAGGGCAGTAGACTTGTTCAAATGAGTTGAAATTTGGATGATAGCCTAGAGTTGGCATGTATTATCTATTGTAATTTTCTAGGAATTTTATGAGATGCTGATCTAGTAGTCCCTATTATAGCTATTCCCTTTTTAGCATGAAATCGACTTGAGCATTGAGTTAGATAGGGCCATAATTAGTTTTGGAGATGTTTAGGATACATATGATTGGATGTTAAGAATGTTTTGGGTCATCATGATTGACATAGCTTGATATGTTAGCACTATATACATGGTTAGCAATGATGATATGTTAGTTAAGGGCAATGTGATGATTAGTAGATGGTTAGTTGTAGGCTATATACATGACCACTGCATGTTTGTATTATAAAAGCCAAGTGTAGTGTGGGTTAGGGTGATTAAATGGAATTATAGTAAGTAACGATTAGAACATGATGAATAGTTTAGTTTGACATAACTATGCTTAGTATAGATCTTTGGCTTTACTGGCTTGTTTGCTAGTGATAGTAAGATGGTTAGTTGTTTTACTGGCTTGTTTACTAGCGATAAGTAGAAAGAAGGTTTTACTGATATGCTTGTATTGTTTATAGTAGAGAATGCAGTAGATGATATGTGCTTATGGTACATGTTCTTGGATGATGTTGACTATCATGTAGAAAGAATATGCAAGCATTCATCATCATCATACTCTATTATCATACCATGTGCATTCCTTGTATTCATTCATGCATATGCATCATACAGGATCGCTAGGAGAACAGAACGTGACGTGAAACGAGAACTCAGAAGAGGAATCCTAGAGGGAAGCCTCTGCATAGGAGATGATTAAGAACCAGAAGCCAGACGTGGAGTGATCGAGTGCTTGGAGCTTCAACCTCGCTAGTCGGAGGAAGGCAAGCCCCGAAGCATTCCTCCCTACAGTTTTACAAATAACTTAACTTGCGTCCTTTATTGTTTATGATGCATTAAGTTTATAGGCGTTGATTAATACCGTTGATGCATTATGATTACCCTTATCCACCTGAGTTACCCATACACCCTGTTAAGTTTAGGATCGCTTATATGATTAGTCCTGCTTAAATTAGATCGGTAGAAGTCGGATGATTTCCTATCATTCGCGAGATATAGATGGTGACTCATAATGGTGAGCTATATTGTTGTTTTGGAATAATCATGAGGAGTAATAAATCGAGACCGGACGGGATTGGTGCTATGGATAGAACTGGAGGTTCTGTGTTGTTTATCCCATCTGTGTCGAACTAGGACCCCATCCGATGTCTTGGCCCTCTTGTCATGTTGAACGCATGCCCCACAGATAGCTGGAAGGGTGAGATCATCCGACCGTGAAGCCTTGAGTTCTGTTTGGGCCGGGTTTTGACATGCTGAATGCTTCGTATTGGAGATAGCGTGGGTGATTACAAGGGCGCGGAGATTAAGCCTGAGATCGGCGTCCGACTAGTATGCAGCCGGGCGGCCCCTGGGTACGATGGTTCCTGTTGATCCCGTGATTCTATCCGAATAGAGCCAAGGTGACGAAATCGACCCCGACAGGGGAAGTGTGGTTTGTGTGGGAAATACCTCGCCAGCTAGTTTGCAAATCGATTATAATCGTCATCGTCCTGGATAGTGAACACTAACTTGAGCACTGGCATCGTAGTAAAAACTTGAACAAAGAGATGAGATGGTTATGATGTTGATGCTGAAAGATGCTCAACTGAAATTGGTTACTATTCTTGCTTGATAATTACACCATGCTTGTTTAGTCCAGGTGCTAATCTAGCATGATCAGGTTAATGACTTTAAAATACAAAGCTAGAGGGTTATAATTATTATCCTTAATAAGCTTAAGCTTTTATGCAAAAAAAATAAGTCAGCTAGCCTCCTTATAAAGCCTTGCGTACTCCTTGGAGTTACTTTATTTTTGTTTATGATGGGTAAGTCTAGCTGAGTACATTCTCATACTGAAGGTTTTATTTTCACTTGTTGCAGATTATAAGAGTTTTACTGTAGCGACAAGATGAACTTGTATCCCACTACGGAAGGACTAGACCTTGGGGTCATCTCTTATATCTTGTCTGATTGCTGTTGTTGGATGTCGACCCTGATCTGGCAATGTATTTCAAACCATAGGTGTGAGTATATGTCAAAAATATATCTACTTTCGCTCTTTATTTTCAACTCTGATTTAAAAAGGAATTTATATATAATAACCAGTGATGTAATTATACTATGTGTGAAAAGTAAAAACAGGTGAATGGTAACTGCTGAACTGTGCGATCTGGGTGTGTCATTGGAAAAGTTTGAAATCCTTCGAGATTTCACGGACTACCGGGTTAATATGAGCACAATGTGCTAACTAAATTGCCTAAGTGATTTACTTAATACCTTAGGTTTATATTAATTAGGCGGTTCTGTTACACTTGTAGGATAGCAGACTGGGTACGAGGCAGTGCCGCGACCTTTTCCTTGAGAAATTTTAATATATGACCCGGTATTCGCACACCCCTCGGAATATGATCTGAAATTTGTTGACCTTTTGAAATATGACCCAGGTCGTGCGAATTATTTTAAAATTTAGTCTTTTCATTGTTTGAGGCATGCAAAAAGACCAACCTGCCCCTCCCTCTACCCCTCCCTCATTCCCTCATGCTGGCGCGCGGCCGCCATGGCCAGCACACGCGGGTGCTCCGCCTCGGCCCTCCATGGGCGCGTGCGTGAGCTCCGTCGCCGCCACCCATGGGCGGTGCGTGCGAGCTCCGCCGCGGCCCGCCATGGGCGCGCTTGAGTGTTAGTATTTATTAAGTGCAAATAGAAAATGAAAGATTCCGCAAGTGCACAGAACATCAGTATAGTTACTGGGAGTATTTCAGGTATCGTTATTTATATTTTACCACAAGGAAGCATGGGTTAAAGGATCTGATAATTCACCATCATGTATCTACTAACTTTATAAACCAACTAGACTGAAGCAGGGGTAAATGATATAGGATATATGAATGATAGCATACACATGAGAGCATACACATGAGAATTCTATAATGAATGAGTAGCTATCTAGAGTGAGAGGACAACGGGAGAGATCAAGGTTCCTATATACTTCTCTATTACTTTGTTTCTAAGTACCTGAAGCATGGATAGATATATCAATCACACAATAGCATTTTGGAGCAGCAGGTCCTTTCCAACTCTCGAAGAAGATTGGGAAAAGAGTAGTTGGGAGAAGGCTGTCGAAAGCTCTATGAAACATCAACCCAAACGTGGTGGATTACAAAGGTCTGACTTACTTCTAGGGCTACCACAACTATCTGTGGGGTTGAGCGCAACCTCAGGTAACCTATAGTCTAGACACCATGCTTACACTATCGATTACTACTCTAATCACTATAGATAACTAGAGCACTCAATACGAGTGGAGATCTCATGCCAAGATATAACAACTATACTAAGCATACATATGAAAGGCATAAAGTAAATGGAGAAGATGAATATATTAAACCACAAGTCTTGCAAAGAATAGATACAACGACATATCAAATCCCTGAAGACTCCTCCAGAACCAGAGCGCAGCTCCACTCTCCCTAACTCTCATCTAGAACTAATCTACTACATTGGAAAGTCTAGCCCTAATTCTCTAGAGATGAGAGATCATCCTTTCGAGGGACGCCTCTACATCTCCACAATGAATAATGAATAATGAATAAAACCCTGGGGCCAGGGGTGCTTATATAGCCCCTTAGGATGCACGATAGCCCTTGGATTAAACTAACCATGATGCATGACGTAGATTGGACCTTAAATGCAGTGGGAGCACGATCCGCAGGATTGAAGCTGATTGGTCCACGTTATAGGGCGCACACCCTTTCCCTTGGCCCAAATGGGCTCATCTTTGGTGGGCTCATAGATCTCTTTGTTAGCTTTTCGAATCATCTTGGATCACCCCAAACGGAGTTCATATGTGTCCTGGGCGTCCGTTTTACTATGGACTGCTCCTCTAACCCATTTGCAATCTTCTGGAAGATGTAACTTTGTCGTCCGAACTCAGATTTGGGTGAACCAAAACTCCATTTGATGTGTCTCGACGAGCTCTACACAATGGTTCATATTGTTTCATCATTTGAGATACTTCGATTTGGTGACTCTGGTTCTTTTTCAGTTTACCCCTATAAAATATAGATTCACCAAAACTTATGGACTTCTGTCAGTAACCCCTATATCTAGATAATAACTGCAATTAAGCCCTTTCTTATGTTTCATTGACGGTTAAAAATTAGAGTTATCTATCATCAACAGCGAGCTCCGCCGCGGCCCCCCATGGGCTGAGTGCGCGAGCTCCGCCGTGGCCCACCATGGCCGGCGGGCGCGAGCTCCGCTGCGGCCGCCATGGCTGGCGAGGACGATGCACACCTCGTCGTGCACGACCTCCTCTTCCCGCGGGGGAGTGGTGGAGCGACCTCCGCCAGGCCGCCGCCGGCGCGCGTGTGGGGGGCTCCGCCTGGCCGCTAGATAGAGAATAGGGAGAGGAGAGAGCGAGGGAGAAGAGGGTGGAGGCATCGATATATTTTTTCTGACTCAAGACTAAATTTTAAAGCAATTTGTATTTCAAAAAACGTGGGAATTTCGTTCACGTAATCATATTACGTGAAGCGGCGAATAGCGGGTCATACATCGAAATTTCTCCTTTTCCTTACAGATGCGGTGCGGGTAGTCTCATGACTTTAAACAGGGTATAAGACCGAAAGCAAGGGAGAGACACAAAAAAAAAAAAATCGAGAGAACCCTAGCTAACATGGCGACCGGCGACGAGGTGGAGACGGCATCGCCGGCGTCTGAGGAGGCGAGGGACTGGTCAGACATGACGCCAGTGTGCCTTGGCGAAGCGTTCTCGCGGCTGGCGCTGGAGGACCTGTGGCGCGGCGCCATGGCGTGCTGCCGCTCCTGGCGGGATGCCGCACGCTCACGCCCGGGGCTCTTCGCGGTGCTTGACCTCGAACCCGGGTTTGCTGAGTCCACACCCGGAGCCGAGGCAGCAGCGTGGTGGACGCCCGCCTTCCAGCGCCGCGTCGACGCCATGCTACGCTCCGCCGCCACGCTCGCCGCGGGGGAGCTGTGTGAGATCCATGTCCGTCACTGCTCCGACGACGCGCTCGCCTTCGCCGCTGAGAGGTGCGTTGGATCTTTGATTTGTCAGAATTGATGCCTGTAGGGTGTGGCGTGCCCCCGGCCTCGCGCCCTCACACAAGGAAATGTTTTAGCAACATTGGTGCTTTTCTTTCAGCATGTATATTGGTAGTTCTACTGCAATTGAAGATCTATATCTGGAATGATGCATATGCAATTGGATGTGCCTCCGGAATCAAAATTTCTGGTTGAGTTGTTTTAATTGTGGATGCAATTTTATGTGTGTATGTCTGTGCTTCGAATCTGTGGAATCTTGCTTGGCTGCTTGTGGTTGAAACTTTATCTTTTCATACAAAGTAGTGAATTCTATAGAGCCAAAAAGTTCGTTCTGGTCCTCATTCATGTGATGGTAATGGCTTGCTGCATACTCTCATTTCATGATTTTTTAGGCAATGGCTTGCTTGGACTAATGAATTGACAGAAGTGTATATGGTAGTTTGAACTGAGCTAAAGCAAAGAGGGATATCTTAAAATGGAATACTTCAAAGATGCTGAGTTTATGGTTGAGTTTTATTGCTCTAAGGATGGTGCTACAAATGTTTGTTATTCTGAACATATGACAGATTTGAACATATGACAGATTTGAGATAGATGTGCACTGAAGATTTGAGTAATATTCTTCCTATGGAGAAAGGGGAAACATCCAAACCAAGTTGGGTGTTGAGTTGTTATCGTTTCAAGGAACTAAAATGTTGGGTTTTGTCTTGACTCTTTTTCTGAAAAGAAAAGGAACTGAATAAACAAGAAAAAATAAGCATAATTTCTATCAAGTTATGCATTTTCAGCTATAAACTCGAAACCAGCACATATATTCAATTTTATACAAGCTGATTGAAACATGTTTCTAGGAAAAAGATCTTCTGAACTAGCCATCCAGAATGTATAACAGCTTTTTTTTTTTTTTTTTTGTTGTCTTCTGGGAAACAATTTCGGGATTGTATTCGACAATTACTAGCCTTACCTTGACACAATAGTCACATATGTTCTTTGATTTAAGCTTGCTAGGGTATTTCTCTTTTGTTTTAACCTTTTCTTGTTTTCCATGGTTGAGTCATGACACTTTGATCTGGTGGAGTCAGATTCATACAAGTCAACTCAATAGAGTCTCCTCTTCTTGAAGCATTCTATTAAAGTTGGATTCATGCAAGGCAACCCAATAGAGTCTCCATTATTGAAGGTTTTGATAGATTGTGGCTAGCAAAGTCTCTTTTCCAGGCCTTCTTTTACTTTATACAACAAATTCAAGACTTGTATGCAAGGCAACAAAGGATTTGGTGTGTTTTTTTTTTTTGGTGTGTGTTTCTGAAATGAAATGCAGTTCTCCTGTGTTTTTTTGAAAAAAAAGACTTGTATCAAGTTAACACAATCAAATTGTAGCATTGTGCACCTGTGCACATGTTGTTTTTTTTTGACTCAGTATTGAAGAATTTGCTTTGTTTCCTGTGGACCAAATTACAGCTCAGGTCCAGTGTTCTTAAGGCATTGCCTACGTTACAAGATGCTCGCTGAGGGCAAGACATGGTCCACGTCTAGAGGGAGGAGGGGCCAGCCATGGAGAAGAAGGAACAGGAGGCGTACTCTAGACAACTACCTTTCCTATGGGTGCAGATACATCCCTCAATCGTGCCATGGCCACTGAAGATGCTTGGGGGCAAGCATGGTCGTCATTGCTCCTGCCAGGTGGTGCCATCTGGGAGAGAGGCAGAGAGGGTAGTGCACATGAGGGGAATACTTTCTTTTTCTTCTCTGATTTATTCATCTTCTTGCATCGCCTTAAGAGCCTAGGTGAGAAGAGGGTGGTGGGTTACCATGCCTCGCCTTAACGCTTTAAGAACATTGCTCAGGTCACTTGAATAAGTGGTTCAAGTAGTATTCCAGAAACTTGAAAAGCAGATATTAACCTGGACTACCACACAAGTGTATTGGCCTGAGATACAATGCATCTTTCTGCAGTATACGAATGTTCCATGTGTTACAAGGTTTTGACTATCCTGGATGTGGGCTTGTTATACGAATTGTGTGATTGTGGATGCAGTTTCAGTAGTTTTATAATATGTTCTGCGAAAACAATATGCACAAACCTGGAATTGGTCTTACTTTTTATATTCACAACAAAGCAAACAACATGTGTTATCATTATAATATTTTTGAGTATATAGAATGGTTTCTGTTTAAATACTGGTTTCTTCTTTCTAGTTCTGTATTTTTGTGGTGAAATCAATAATTGTTTTCTTTTTTATATCTTACGCGAGAAGCACAAAGTTATCTTCAATTGATTTAAAGTAACTTAGCTCAAATCCTGCGTAGCTATAGCTATTTTAGATTGACCTCTCTTGGTTGAACATCTGTTCTAGCTTGTTCACTCTTGTTGGGAATGCAAGTACTTAACCTCAGTAACAGGTCCATATACCTAAAGTGGTTCCTAGTGCTCTTTTTTGTTTGGCTTTTGCTTTCTCCATGAGTGAGTCACTGGTGCTATTTCTTTTGCTTAGTTTTTTTATCACTGTTATGAGTTAGGTACTCATTTTACCATTTTTTTCTTCACTTCTATTGAAAGTATTATTCTGAGCTCTTAAGTGACTTAATCATGTGCAGGTCTCCAAGACTTAGTATCCTTTCCATCAAAACTAGCCCGGCAATAACTGATCGATCAATGCTCACTGTCGGAGCATGCTGCCCCATGCTTACAGAATTGGACATCAGCAACTGCTATGAGGTTACATACAAGTCACTAGAGGTGATTGGCCAGAACTGCCAGAACCTCAGGGTCCTCAAGCGCAACATATTCAACTGGATCGATCCATCAGAGCATGTCGGAATAGTTCCTGAGGACTACTTAAGAGAATGCCCGGAAGATGGTGACAGGGAAGCCATTACAATATCCAAGTCCATGCCAAAGCTGAAACATCTCGAACTAAGGTTCTCAAAGTTGACTGCTGTCGGCCTCAGCTCTATCCCTGAAGGATGCAAAGAGCTGGAGGTTCTGGACCTGTTTGGCTGTGCAAATCTTACAAGCCGGGGAATAGATCAGGCTGCTGCTAACATGAAGAATCTGGTGACGCTAGTGAAGCCCAACTTCTATATACCTCATTCCTCCTTCCACATGGGGAGGTATGGCCACTGGCAGTTATATGACGAGAGATTCCAGACAAATGTATTTCAGATATGATTATAGTCTCAGGCTATGCCTCAGGTGCTCCCTTTGACCTATATGATTTAAACTGTGTGTATGTGGTCACAGATAATAGCAATAATGTGCTTTTTGAATTGTTTCTCTGGATAACATTTTGTACAGGTGGTTGTGCTCCAGTTATTTGAAGAGTAGTACGCTGGTTTTAATATAAGTTATTGCGTATATAGGCTTGAAAGAGATGTTTTGGCATTCTATTTGGTTCTTAGAACGTAACGGATATTTTGTTGTCCCAGAAATCAAACAACATTTTGTACGAGGAATTTTCTGGACGATCAGTTCATAGCATCGTAGTTCTTGGTGAATCTTATCTCTATACTGTTGTGCTTTGGTTCATCCTGGAATAATGCCATAACTTATGCTCCACGTAACATGGTTTGCTTATTCGATCCTGATTGTAAGGCATCTTTCGTGCTTGGGTGTCATCTTCCTGGCCCTATGTTGCACCTGACTGTGACCGCTGGATGCCGTTACCAGAATGCTAGCCATGTTCGTGTCATCTGCACTAAAATCCGATGCGTTGTTTCGCATCACCTTTCGGCCAGTTGGGATCTGTCTGACTATTTGCATCTTTTGTACGTAACAGTCAGGCAGATGAGGATAGAGAGTGGCTCCAATTCTAATGTAATCCCCAAAAGTATTCCTCTTCTGCAGAGCTGAACTGAGAAATGGAAATTCAATGCCTTCCTTCGTCGGGAAGACTGAAATCTCACTTTCCCTTTCATCATCGATATCGCATTATCCTTTTCAGAATTAAGAATGACTATGACTTCGTAAAACTTGTCAGTTAATTAAATTGTTCTTAAACAGCTCCATAGCCCATGAGCTACTCTTGTCGACATGTCATGCACCAGCACCACTCAAATATTCAATAATGTTTCTTACATGTTATGCTGGAAAACATATGCATGTATGCATGTGGCCATCCTTTTTCTTGTTCTTAATCTGCATTACAATTCATTGAAAACTACGTATCAGAATGAAAAGAGTCGACAATGTGTCCCTCCGTTTGTACTAGTCGGTGACTGACAAAAGATGAAATCCAGTTGGTTGGCTTTATCCTATATTCAGTTGAGATCTGGCAAGCATGTCCACGATGGTCCATGGACCACCAAGCAAAAATCTACACCCACCACATGCAACAAAGCCACCAAAATCTGCACATTGTTGTTCCATATGTCCTTCTTTTCCCTAGCAGCACATCATTAGTGCCCAAAGGCATTGAAACAAAAGGAAAACCAGAAGTGCCAGAATCAGCAACCTTTGCTGGGATTTAGGTCCCATTAGACCTGAACTATATAACAGTCTCTATTTTTTTTTTTTAAAAAAAATACTATAACCCAATGGCGTGTAACAAGAACAAAAGAAGGGCTCCATTCACGTGGTTTCCTGATCTTTTTTTCAGAATGTTTTCAGTCGAGGAAAAAAAGGCAGAATGGAATCAGGTGCCGTCTTCCCAAATAAGTTGCTTGCCTTATCTTGGCATTGGCAGCAGCCTCTGCAGACTGCATGAGTTATAAGAAGAGTCTCCGGGACACTACTCCGCATCAGAGATTCAGAGCTGATGAATTGCTTCTGGTGTCCTGTCGATATCAAGATCAAGATGGAAAAAAGCAGCACCGTCCTCGCCATCTCCATCTTGTTCCTCCTCTCCCTTGCCTCCCAGGTCTCACGGTGTGCAGCGGCAGCTGAGGGAATCGCCGGAGTCTCAACGAAGCGGCATCGGCTGAGGCTTCATCTCCAGGTGCAGGAACAATTTCACGGTCAGTTTTGCTCTCTTCTTTTTTCTCTTAATTGGTGCCTGAATGAATCATTGCCATGCATGATTGGGCAAATCAACACGTCTCTGACTAAGAAACTGGTTGTTGGCTTGTTCATGAACTGAAGGCGACATGAAAGACCACCTGGAAATCCAGAGTCCCAGCCGGAAGCTTGGGCCTGGGCATGAGGCTGTGAGCACAGTGGAGTTGAAGCATCACAGGAGGATTACCACTGGGCACAAGGGTGGCAGCGCTGGTGGAGGCGCCGGCGCCGGTGGCGCCGCGGGCGCGGGGTCGGGTGGGCGAAACGTGGGCGGCGGTGGCGCAGTGACCAGGCCGCACGGCTCCAAGAACGGCGCGGCAGCGCTCGGAGTGCCGGTAGCATCCGTCCTGGCAATTGCCTTGGGCTGTGGCGTTGCTCTGTCAGCCTTGAGCTTCTGATGAAATGAGCTAACGTCAATCAGTATCTCCGAGCCGATTTTACGGGTATTACTGTATTAGTGTGCTAGTTTCTCGATTTGTTCGTTATATATCATTATCTTTTTTTAGAACGTTATATTATATATATCATATATCAATATATCATGGTGTGTAAATGGCAGTCCAGCTATCTATCAGTATACTTAAACGTGTCAGGATTGTTGTGGAGTCCACGTGAATTCTTTTTTTTTCCTTTCTTGTTTCTGTCCCCGGACAATTTCACACACTTCGTAGAGGAAACATATGAAATTTATGTGATCTTTTACGATCGATTGATGTGGAAAATCGATGTAGTTGTTGTTACCATCTTGAATCTTGTATAATTTATATATATATTTTTTGATAAAGTATACATGTATTAAACATGAGAAGCATAAACGTATAAATACAAGTACACCATATAAGAATACGGATGACAGCTGTCTAGCCTACATGCTACAAGGACCTCAGCAAAAAAAAAGAAAATTCAGACTGGTTCTTAGCCCTTTTGAGAGCGGAAGTCAGCCTCATCCGACGTCGACGAAGACCGCCATCACCAACTAACGCTGCCAAACCTGAAGCACTTAAAGACGGAGGAAGCCGCCGGCGTTGAGGTGGACTGCAGCAGACGTCCAATCTCGTGAAGGCGAAGAAGTCTTTGAACGCCCGTCCGTCAGGATCACACTCTAGATTGGAACGACGATGACGGCGCCGACGATGGCATCCGCCGTCGCGTTGGAGCCGAGCCCACTCAACCCTGGACATCTTGATTTGTTGCATAATTGTAACTTGCTTCAAGCACTTGTTTTTTAGGGACCTTGGAGGCTGGTATACTAAATAAAACATGTGAAGCTTCAGCAGTTCGATAGGCTTTTTTTTTTTGCGACTGTTAGATAGTCTGTATTGCAACCTCGTTTTATTGTTGTGTAAAAAGTCGTGGTCCTACTGAAGATTATCCTCATCCTGCTCGAATTTTTTCCAGTTTCTCATCGAATAGTCCTGCTCTTTTTTTTTTTTTGCGTATAGAGAGATTGCCGGCCTGTGGCTGTGTATTGGCATTTGGCCTCCCACTAATTTTGTTCTTTCTTTGTTTTTCCAAGATCTGCTTGCACCTTGTTTCAAGGGAATTGGTGGGTCGTCCAAGCGGCAGTAAAATTTGGTAGTTTCCGAAATGAATGCGAAGCAATTTTATTATTACTGATAAACTACTGCAAACTAGCTTCCAAGAATATTCTTCTTTTTTTGAAAAGGCCTCCAAGAATATTTCTGATGCAAAACCGTTACAATATATAGTCCATGTATTTGGCTTCTTCAACTCGCCAGAGTTATTAAGCATATGGTTGACAAAATCTTCATTCTATAGTCTGGTTTTTATGACTTTATATGCTCATAATTAAAGAGTCTAGGATTCTAGTCAACAGAATATATGTTTATACATTTTTTATGTTTTAGACTCAATGATTCTGATCTTCACATAAAGATATCCTGTTTAACTAGAACATACAATTTTAAAAAGCTTGGTCAATAATCAAAACAACTTGGCGTCACACCCTTAGCTTTTTATATTTTAATTTGACTCAACCAAAATGCTGTCACAATCTAGACATTGCTGGAGCGGTCTTGGTAAAAATGGTGAAAATGGCTTCCATAGTGGCCAACATTGAAAATACTCCCTCCATGCCAAATGTAAGTCATTCCAATCTAGAAAGTTAGAGTGACTTGCAATTTGGAATGAAAGGAGTATTTTTTAAGAATGTTTTTTTGTTTTTGTTTTTGCTCTCAACCAGCAAAACAAGATCTGTAGAGCCATGTGAAATTATTTGAAAATTTTTGTTAGCCTAAAAGAACCTTTATATTCGCAATAAAAATCAGCCAAAATAATAACTTGTACAATGTGAGATAATACAAAGTAGGTTCTAGCAGTTCTCTATTTTGTGCTAAAGTGGACTTCTGCATCTCGTGGACATGACTAGGAAAAAAACTACAGATTTTTGTGATGAATTTTAGTGTCAAGTAACGTCATGTGCTCACTATTTTTAGTTGAAAAATAAATAAATAAATATTTGGCCTTGGGAAAAATAAATAAGTGGAAGCCGAGCCCATTTTATTTGCTCAACAAATGTTTGCGGAACAATCTTCCATCCTAGATCAATAATAAATAATCAGCAGCCAGCAGTTATCTGTGGTTGTTTTGGGGTGCAATATTTTTAGCAAAGGGGCTGGTTTTGGGAGCTCTATATATTTGGGAAGGGATGTGGAGCCTAGAGGGTTGTTTCTGCAAAGCCAATCCGTATATTCTGCTAATGTGAGAGTGGGATTATGGGTCTTTTGGAGATGCTCCCGGGTCACTTAAGAAAGTTAATAAACTAGTGGGGCTAAGTCAACGTTGGTTGGCCCGTTTAACAGCTTTTGTGCAAGGATTATACAAAAGGGGTTGTATGGTCTAAATAAAAAGGCCCAATTAACTACTAGCGCATGGCAACATTTTTTTTTAAAAAAAAAAAACAGGATGACGCATCGTGACGGTGTTATGAGTTGGGGGTGTACAGCTCCACCCGTCTTTTATCATCCAATCCTAATATAGGAGTATGCAAATATCTTTTACGTACATGTATCGCAACTTTAACAAGTAGCAGGCGATCTATATGTTTTGTCATAGTAAGAAAAAGGAAAATTCAACAAATTGTCTCAAAAGACAAAGAAACCCGCCTAATGAGAATATTTGACAAAAGAGACTATATAATAAGTCGAGCGCAGGGGTGCACGTGGTAGCCCTGGGCGTGACCTATGGAGGGCGGCGGCGGCTGTGGAGGCGGCGCTCCAGGCGGCTGCGCGGCAGCTCGACGCGGCGGCGCGGTGGCGGCGGCCGTGCACGCGGCGGCTATGTGGGTGGGAGAGGGAGAGAGATAGATAGGGATAAACCCCTCCTATTATTTGATTTGATCGGTTATAATTTCCCTTGTATTTATAGGCCGGGGGTTGCTTAGGCTTTAAACGATCGGAGATCCTGCGGATCCTCTATTTTCTATTTTATTTATTCTATTTTCCTAATATTGTCATGCTGATGTGGTGATTCCGTAGACGGCGGCGGCAGCGGCGGCGACGCGCCCGGCCTCCCCTTTTGTGCGCGCACGGTGCCCTCGGCTCGTGAGACGCGGCTGCTTCGGCGTTGCTCCCTTGCTGGGCTCTCCAGTTGGCCTAGAATCTTCCCAATTCTATTGGGCCGCCGTTATACTTGTTACAGAGCCTCTTCCTTTTTCACGCCGCGTCCTCGCGATGAAATTGGAGCTAGTTGTTGACATTGATGAGGTGCAGAACTTCTAGCAATGTGGCCTCTGTGTTGCAAGTCATGTGACTGTTGATGGAATTGTAGATGATGATGTGGGCCGTTGCTGTTGTCATGGAGGATGATGTAGAGCTGCATGGCGTCGAAGTAGTTGGCGTAGTTGCTCATGAAGTGGAGGTAGTTGTGGGGATAGTCGTTGATGTTGATGATGATAAGCATGATGTTGAGTTCGGTTCCTCCTTTGTTGGTGTCGGTGTAGAGGTTGGACACATTGCTTGACTTAGCCATGGAGAGGTCGGTGATGATGAAGAGGTTGTAGCACGAGTGGTAGTTTTTCATAGTCGATGGTGTTGTATGAAAATTGAGTGTGTCACCAGGAGACAACTCACCATTAATGAAGGTGTTAGACCAAATGTGAGGCTCGTTGTAGTAGACGTTGCTGTGGCCTAGGGGGTTGTAGTTGAAGTGTCTGTTTGCCATTCCAATTGTGTACGTCATATCTTTGAAGATATCTAGCCATCCAAAGAACAGTTTGCAACTGCTCTTGCTGTCGTTGGTGAGGAAATATAGCTCTAGTGGTGGTGATGAGGTAGGTGGTGCTATATCTGGTGCCAACTCTGGATCTGCTGCTTGATGGGGGAGCCAAAATTTGGGTTGTGCTATAACTGTTACCTCTTGTTTGATTGGTGATTGCTGAGGATGGTGTTCTGGTCGGTTGAGTTGTTCCACTATGTTGTTGGTTGAGGTGTTGTCAGAGATGGCCTCAACTCGTTGATTCTCCATAACAGGTTCATCGGTGAACGTCATGCTGGAGCATGTTGATGTCACTGTTGTCAGAGGTCGGCGTAGTGATGTTGATCAGGTGGTGGTCGGTGTTGTCGGTCTGTTGAGTTTCCACTGGATGGTTGTCGTTGGCCGTGAGATGTTTGTTTGGCTGGTCGAACTTTTCGCCAAACAGCTGGTGAGCATTGGTGGTGATGTCGCTGTTGCTGCATGGTGTTGTTGGCGTGACGTCGGGGGCGTTGTTGTCGTCCTTCTGCTGTTCCTCCTGGACAGCATCGTCGACAGCGTCGACGTTGGCGTGTGGCGCTGATGCGGTGTTGTGGGCGTCGGGAACAAGGGCCAAAGTGCCTAGCCGTGTGGTCTCATGCTGCGGTGTTGTTGCTGGTGCTGTCGTGGTTGCCAGGCGATGCTCCGCTTGTGTGGGTGCGACATCGAGCATTAGGTGGGCATCGATGTTGACGTCCTCCTTGATGGTGATTATCCTGATCGGTTGTGTCTCCACAACAGGGTTGCTGACGGCATCCTTCAGTTCTACTGTGGCTTGGCTGCCGTTGATTGAGGCATTGATGGGGGTGTTGATGTTGAGGGCCCGGACGTTGGGCGACGTAGTTGCTCGCGGTGGCGCCTATACCGTTGAGGCCATGGGGTCGACCAGGGCGACGTCGCGCTTGGGCACGAGCTCCTTGTTGTTGGCAGGGGAATGACGTCGTCATTGAGGTATGACATAGTTGTTAGCGCGTGTTGCTGCCGTTGTTGATGGGCGCCATTTTGCTGATGATGACCGGGGGGTGGTCGTTGTCATCCTTTTGCTGTTCCTCCAGGACAGCGTTGTCATTGACGCGCGTAGATCTGATCTGGGATGGACCTTGGTGACGGTGGTGCCGTGGGTGTTGGTGTAGATGTGCCCTGTATTGGCGGTGCTGATGATGACGTCGCTATTGGTGTCGCGGCATGTCCGCTTGGCCTATTTGGCCGCGAGGCGCCGATCCAGTTCGGCGAGCTCGTCGTCGAATAGTTGGTGGGCGTCACTAGCGGCGTCCAAATCTGGTTTGATTTGGACCGCGTACTGCTGCTGTAGGAAGGAATTATTAAGTTTTTGTACTCCACCTTCAATTATGGCGTGGATTTACTCGTTGGTTACTGCATTGGTGGTGTCGTGGACGGCGATGCATGCCAGCTTGCTTTCTTTGGCGTTGAGGAGACGATCAAGTTCAGCGATCTCGTTGTCGAAGTTGAAGGCGTTGATCGCAAACACTTCCTCCGTGAAGGCGGCGTCCATTGTTGTCGCAGCGGCCATGGATCGATCTCATCTCCGGATACCAGCTATAACAAGTCGAGCGCAGGGGTGCACGTGACAGCCCTGGGCGTGACCTGTGGAGGGCGGCGGCGGCTGTGGAGGCAGCGCTCCAGGCGGCTGTGCGGCGGCTCGACATGGTGGTGCGGCGGCGGCGGCCGTGTACGTGGCGGCGTGCGGGGTGGCGACTGCGTGGGTGGGAGAGGGAGAGAAATAGATAGGGATAAACCCCTTCTATTACTTAATTTGATCGGTTACAATTTCCCTTATATTTATAGGCCGGGGGTTGCTTAGACTTTAAGCGATCGAAGATCCGGCGGATCCTCCGTTTCCTATTTTATTTATTCTATTTTCCTAATATTGTCATGCTGACGTGGCGATCCCGTAGACGACGGCAGCGACGCGCCCGGCCTCCCTTTTTGTGTGCGCACGGTGCCCTCGGCCTGTGAGACGCGGCTGCTGCGGCGTTGCTCGCTTGTTGGGCTCTTCCGTTGACGATTGTGTTGGGCCGGCGTTATACTTCTACGTACTACCGCTCGCATTCAGTCAATTCAACATTTTGAACCTATTGAAAAATGCCGTACGGCCACAGGGCAGTTGCCGACTGGCCTGTCGGTGCCTCCATCTGTGGGTCCTTAGCGCCATCCCACCCTTCCGCTTTGGTTTCTTCGTGAAAACAAGTGGCCCCTGTCCAAATCCATTGAAACAGATGAAGTCCATCACCGGAAACTCATATGTGGGGCCCACAGTTCTTATCGAGTTGACTAATGGTTTAATTCAGTTTTTTCTTTTACTTTATTAAATCTTTCATATATTTTATTTAGGACCAGACCGACAGATTCTTGAGAACTGGGAAATGATTGTGCCGGCTAATGTAGTTTAACAAATCAAGGAAATTATTTAAACAAAATTGAATGGGTACCTTATATATGAAGCCAATGGATTAAAGCCACCCTTTGGCACTACTAAGGGCTCTCTTCTTGGCCCTTTCACAATACAGTTAACGAACAGATTAGTTTATGCGACAAAATATAGCTTTCCTTGCTCCTAAAGTCGCCAATTATTGACACTTGAAGATCACTCAACATCATCCATCCTCGTTGGAAAAATCGGAGCTTCGGGCGTCCGTTTCAGCTTCAGCAACACGATCTCAGATCTCTCTCAAAGGTTGGTGGTGCTTTGTCTGCCTGCTAGTTTCTTTTTCTTTCGGATTTGGATAAACACACCACACGGTAATCCGTACGTCACGGCTTGTCACCGTCGTCCACTTTGTGGATTCTCTTCGATGATGAATTGATGATCCATTCCACATTCCACAACCACAAGCCAGCAAAAAAGCAAGATTTGTCATAATCCAGTGATCATATTTATTTATTTTCTTTTCTTTTCTTTCTCTGAAGATTCCGTTGTGTCCAGACTCCAGAGGTGTGTGCAGCAGGCACTGTTCTATTGATTTGACATTTCTGTGTTAGTGCAAATCTTTTTCCTCTCTTGATTGAAATCAGTTACTACTTTACTAGAGACTAGGCGCTCTGAATTAAAGATCCCGTGGCTGTGGAACCGAATCGACGATGGCCGGAGGTGTTGAGGAAGAAGGCGATGTGGCGTCGCTGCGGGAGGTCCTGAGGCAGCAGGCGCAGGCCGTGGAGCAGCTGCGGGCGGAGCTGGAGGAGGAGCGGCAGGCGGCGTCGTCAGGAGCCGACGAGGCGCTGGCCATGATCCTGCGCCTGCAGGCGGAGAAGGCCGCGGAGCGCATGGAGGCGGAGCAGTTCCGCCGGGTGGCGGAGGAGCGGATCCAGCACGACGAGGACACGCTCGAGTTCCTCAAGGCCGTCGTCTTCCACCAGGAGATGGAGATCAGCTCGCTCAACCGCAGGCTGCTGCTCGCCGCCCACGCCACCGGGGACGACGACCCTCTTTCGCTGGCCGTCGACCTACCCTGGCTGCGGAAGCTGCAGGCCAAGAGCGGCGCGGCGGCGTCCAGGAGGAACGCGTCCCTCCCGGCGGCACACCTGGAGGAGCTCTGCTCGGAGCTCAACGTCGTCGTCGACAACACGGACGCCGGCAACGGCAAGAAGTCGACGGTCGGCGACCGGAGGCCGGCGAGGACGGTCTCGGACATCGGCGAGGTGATCAGCAGGGAGAAGGCGGAGTGGGCGACGAGACCCAATCCGGCGGCGCCAACGCCCAGGCTGCTGCACCGGTCGGCCTCCCACCGCCTCCCCCGGCGCGCGCCGAGCTTCTCCGCGCAATGCGGCGTGCGCTCAGCAGGCCGGGCCTCACCAGAGATCATCGCCGAGGAAGACGAGAAATCGTGCAAGAGCAACGCCGCGTTGGAAGCCGACATCGAGCAGATCAAGGCCACCGTGCAGTCTCTCCAAACCGAGCTCACAAAGCTAAGAGAATCCACCTTGTCCTTCGGGGACGCACATTCCCAGATACTAGCCGAGATCCACGCAAAGCTCGACGGCGTCACGCCACAGCAGCAGAGGAGCTCTGGCGAATACTATGTACCAAATCTTGTGCCTGTCTTGCTGAAGAAGAAGGCCACCGCCGGCAGTTCTTCGTCTACCAAGGAGCAGAGCTACCAGCCACAGGCTGAGCAACTGCTGATTAACCATTTCATTGAGGTACGTGGCCTCAGCTTCTCTGCTAGCACCATTGTTAGACCCATGATCAAGGCTGCTGTATCCATGTCACTGCTTAGGTGCCTCCTGGTTTTGGTCTTGGCCGTCGGGATTAGAAAAGTTCTGATGAACTCTTAATGTGTAAGCAATGCCATGATCACTTCTGTCAATGGACAATTTTGTTGCTGGATCTTTCCATTTTTTAATCAGACATTGTAATAATATGTAGGATCTCTTATGAGATGAACAGAAGGTGAAACAATAATTTGCAGCCCTTTTCTTTTTTACCTTATTGTTATATGTTACTGAGTGGCATGCCAAATCAATGCATGAGTGCTTGTTTGAAATTTATATTTTGTTTTCCCCATAATGCACAAAATACGCGAACCAACGAAGGATTTCCGTTATTGTTTTTGTAGATGGATTTTAATTGTTGTTAGCTTCAGGGATGTGAGATAGCTGGCTTTTGAGCTGTTGGATGACAACGTCTTCTGAATTGTCTGTCTCAACAAGCGATGATGTACATAGTGCGAGAACTGAAGATCTAGATGGCATTTAATGGTTTGAAGATTTTTCAGGTGTGACTTGTGAGTAAAAGATTGATGATTGCCAAATTCTTCTTCTTCTTTTTTTGTTTATATCCCTCTGTTGGCATATATACAGCCATGACCCATGAGACACGATCGCATGTACTTGTGTCATGAGACACGATCGCATGTACTTGTGTCCCATGTAGGCATGTACAATGCTGGTACTATGACAGACAAGGTACAGTCCATGTAAAGTCATAGGAGATAGTAATTTGTAAAGGTCCTTACCTGAGCAGAAATAGTTATTCTATTTTGTTCTTATATACTTTAATAATAGCTGACAATAACATCAATGGCACAAGTGGAAATATGTTGTTGCGAGTGTTCAGCGACCTTTTCAAGAATTAAAAAACGCTTTCTTGGGCAGGCGATTACCGGCATAATACACAGCAGATACCACTAGCAAGGACACACAACAAACGACTAGAATTAAAAAAAAACTCGACCCATAGGGTAAAACAACCCTCTAGCATTGTGTTTAAAAAAAAGACATTTTCGGACAGGTCGAGAAAACCCCCGAACCTCTACCATATCCATACACAACAGCACCACATCTCACATGAGACTACTGGTCCTAGAATCCAAGAGAGCGAAGTTGAAACTTTAGTGCAATTCATCCATAAGTGGTACGTTCAAAAAGGAGTATTTAAAATAGACAATTACACTATCGTTAATACACCAAAATATCGTTCCATGGAGCAGATGCGTTTCCTGCCTCCAACGCGCACCTCTTCTTCCCTGTATATGGTGAGCAACCATGGTCCATGGTCGGCAACAACAGCAGCCAACGACCACACAACCTGCAACCAGGGCCCCCTTGCGGGCTTGCTCCACGGACGAGGCGCGAAAAAGGGTCGAGGTCCCCGGACTCCGGGCCGAGGTCAAGGTCCGTGCGGTGGTGTTTGGGGTCAATGTTGCATGAGCAGGGTTTAGGGTTTAACAATAACGAGGGAGGAAGCGGAAATTTTTCGACCATGGTGGCATGCAGCCGCTCTCCAACCACCTCCTCCCGCAGGTATATTTCTTCTCTTTCGGTTCTCGTCTCAATTCATCCTCAAACTGTTTCTTTTTCTATTAGTGATGTTTTCTCATGTTCAACGTGATGTCTGTGATGTTCTGTCATATATAACGCGGTGTTCTGACGTTCTGTCATGTAACGGCACGTATAATGCGATGTCAGTGATGTTCTGTTATGTGTAACGCGAAGTCCATGATGTTCATTTAACGCGATGTTCTGCCGTGATGTTCTATCATGTAACACAATGTTCCAAGATGTTCTCTTATGTGTAATGCGATGTTTTGCCGTGTGTAACGCGATGTTGTCATGATGTTCTTGTTAGATATAGGTGTATACTGTTATTTTCCTCTTTGTGTAAGGGCCTTGATGCATATATGCCTAACCCATGTATATGTTTGGGTTGTTGCCCCCAGTGAATGGACTGAGTTTCATCCTTCCTAACATGGTAACAGAGCCAAAATTCTAGGGTTAGGGTTTACCTCGCTCCTCTGCTCTGTTGTCGTGCTCTTCTGCCATGGCTGCCGTCGTGCTCGTCCGTACGATCTTCCATGTCTCTACACCTAGCCGGGAGCGGCTCCTCCACGCGAATCACACCGTCCAGAGTGGCTTCTTCCTTGTGCCTGCTTGCGGCCCCGCCTCGCGCGTTGGCCCATGGCTCTACGCGAGTCACGCGCCCACCTGCGGCCGTCGCTGAGTCGCGCGCCTCCTCGAGGCCCCGCGGCCCCCATGCATGTCACGGGCATCGCCCGCGACCCACACGTCGTGCGCATCGTTCGCGGCCTTGCGTGTGTCGTGCGTGCTCGTGGCCGCTGCGGCTCCTTTTCACCCATGGTCCTGCGCGTGCCTTCCGCTCGCCCGTGGTCCCGTGGCCCTGCGCGCTCCCCCGCGGCTACTGCGTCTCCTCTATCGCTCTGTTCAGTACTCAACAGAGTACTCTGTCTCCTCTGTGGTTAAAAAAGATGGCATCTCCTACTGCTCCATCTACTGGTGTTACTGGTGGTACTCAGATTCAGCGTTGTCCTGTTACTTTTGATGAAACCAATTATCATGATTGGGTTCCACATATGAAGTGGCATATGCGTGGTCTTCGGCTTTGGGAGTTTGTCAATGGTGAGCTACCCTGTCTAGTTTTTCCTAATCGTCTAGTGCTGCCTGTGATTTCTCCAGAAATATTCTGCGTGAAGCCTATGATGATGATATGGCCTCTTATATGTCTCATTTTCGGGCTTATTGCACTTGGTTGGATGAAGATGCTCGTGCTGGGCAGTGATTGTTGCTAGTATGGAAAAGCATCACACTTGAGAGGTTATTCGGCTTGATCATGCTGCTCACATGTGGGCTTTCCTTCGCCAGCGCTATGAGCCTTCTGGTCAGTCCACTTATATTGCGGCCTTGCGCCAAGAGCAATTGTTACAACAGGGTGACCGTTCAATTGAGGAGTTCTTTCGACAGCTATCAGCAATTTGGCGTGAGCTTGACACTCTTAGCCCTCAGTTTTCTCCAGATACTTATGAATCCTGTAAGAAGAAATAGAGCCACCTCGAGCTTCATCGCACCTATGACTTTCTGACTCGTCTGCATGCTGAGTTTGACCCTCTTTGTGCTCAGTTACTTGCCCATGAGCTGTGTGTATCCTTGATGGAGGCTCTTGTTGCTTTTCATAATGAAAAGACTCGTCTTCGTTCTGCTGGTCTCCTCCAGTCGACGTCCTCCACAGTTCTTGCTGCTCGGTCTAGAATTCTTGGTACTCCTCCGAAAGTACTTGCTTCAGCAACCCCCAGTAGCTTGGGAACTCGTAGCTTAGGTGGTCTTCATTGTAATTATTATGGCAAAGATACACGTGACGAAGATCATTGTTACAAGAAGAAGCGACAGGCTCAGTCTCAGTCTTGTCGAGGTGGGCATCACTCCCAGGCTCAGTCTCAACAGCAAGATACACAACAGGAGATGCTTATGTTACTTTGTTGACTTACTGTCACTCCTGGAGCTACTAGTGGAACTACTGGTTCTGGTACCACTGCAGGAGCTGGTTATGGCACCACTGGAGCAGCTGGTTCTATCACTCCTGCTCCAGCACTCTCTGGGGCTACTTCTCAGTCTTCTAGTGAGAGACCACCATGCACTTCAGGTATCTTGCCATGGATTCTTGACTCTGGCGCTTCTTTTCATATGACACCTGATAGCTCCCATCTTTCTTCTATTCATTCTTCTTCCATTCCTCTTACTGTTCAAACTGCTAATGGCTCGCCTCTTTTGGTTATTGGTCATGGCACTCTTTCGTCCTCCTCTTTTCATGTTCCTAATGTTTCTTATGTTCCTGATTTGACCATGCAACTTATTTCTGCTGGCCAGCTTACTGGTCATGGTTGTCGTGTTATTCTTGATTCTGACTCTTGTCGTGTTCAGGATCTCAGTACAGGTCTCCTAGTTGGTACTGGCCCCCACCGTCATGATTCTCAGCGTCTTTGGGAGCTTGACTGGCTTCGTCTTCCTTCAGCTGCATCTGCCGGACTTGTGGGTTTTACTTCTCCTGCATCGACTTCTTCCTCTTTTGCTCAATGGCATCATCGCTTGGGACATTTGTGTGGCTTCCGGTTATCCACCCTTGTTCGTCGTGGTGTCCTAGGCAATATCTCTGGTGATGTCTCTTTAGATTAGTGTCAGGGTTGTAAACTTGGAAAACAAATTCAGCTTCCATATCCCACTAGTGGGACTGTGTCATAGCGTCCTTTTGATCTTGTTCATTTAGATGTATGGGGTCTTGGTCCTTTTGTTTAAAAAGGGGGTCATCAATATTATGTCATATTTATTGATGATTTCTCTCGCTTCACATGGGTGTACTTCATGAAACATCGTAATGAGGTGTTATCTATATACAAGACTTTGCTCGAATGATTTGTACTCATTTTGATGTTCCTATTCATGTTCTTCATATTTTGCTGGGGAGTATCTTTCAGGTGCTCTTCGCCAATTTCTTTCTGAGCAAGGAACACTTTCACAATTTTCTTGTCCAAGCGCACATGCTCAGAATGGTGTTGCTCAATGCAAACATCATCGCCTCCTTGAGACTGCTCGTGCTCTTATGATTGCTTCCTCAGTCCCACCTCACTTTCGGGCTGAAGCCATCTCCACAACTACCTACTTAATCAACATTCAGCCCTCCTCTGGCCTTAAAGGTGGCATCTCGTATGAGCGTCTTCTTGGACATCCCCCAATTACTCCAGTCTTTGACTTTTTGGATGTCTGTGCTATGTCCTTCTTGCTCCTCGTGAACGCACTAAACTGACTCCTCAATTAGTTGAATGTGTTTTCTTAGGCTATAGTGCTGAGCATAAGGGCTATCGTTGTTGGGATCCAGTTGCTCGTCGTATGCAAATTTCTCAGGACGTTACTTTTGATGAGTCTTGTCCCATCTATCCTCGGACCTCCTCTGATGTTTCTCCTCAGGCTATTGTTGAGCCTTTGTCCTTCTTGACTTTTCCTGACCCACCTATCTCCACTGTGCTACTTCCACCACACTGTCCCCATCATCTCCACCTCCTCCACCACCTTCACCTTCTCCACCTCCACCTTCTTCTCCGCTGCCTTCTGAGCCATCTGAACCAGCTTGGTCCATTTATGGTTCTAAACCTCTTGTAATTTACACATACAGTCGTCAACTCCGGGATCCCTCACCTCCTGTTGAGTCGCTCCCTGATGTCTCATCTCCTATTGAGGCACCCTCAATTGATTCTTCCTCACAAATCTCCTCTCATCATAACCTTCGTGATTGTGGATCACTAAAGCCCGTTGAACATTATGGTTTTGCTGGCACTATCGTTTCTGAGCCGACCACATATCATGATGCCATTTGTCATCCTGAATGGCAACTAGCTATGGCTGAGGAGATTGCTTCTCTTGAGCGCACTGGCACTTGGGATCTTGTTCCTCTTCCTTCTCATGCTCGTCCCATCACGTGCAAGTAGGTTTATAAGATCAAAACTTGCTCTGATGGCTCTCTTGAGTGTTATAAGGCTTGCCTTGTTGCTTGTGGTTTTCAGCAAGAGTATGGTCGTGATTATGATGAGACATTTGCTCCTGTGGTTCACATGACCACTGTTCGCACTCTCCTTGTTGTGGCCTCTATGCATGCTTGGTCCATCTCTCAACTTAATGTCAAAGATGCCTTCCTTAATGGCGAACTCCATGAGGAGGTCTACATGCGACCACCTCCTAGCTACTTTGTTCCTGATGGCATGGTTTATCGCCTTCGTCACTCTCTTTACAGTCTTAAACAAGCTCCTTATGCCTCATTTCAACGCTTTGCCTCTGTGATCACCACTGCTGGTTTTTCTGTGAGCAATCATGATCCTGCCTTGTTTATTCACATATCACCTCGTGGTCGTACTCTTCTCCTTCTTTATGTTGATGATATGATTATCACTAGTGATGACTTTGAGTTTATTGCTTTTGTCAAGGCATGTTTCAGTTAGCAGTTTCTTATGTCTGATCTTGGTCCTCTTCGTTATTTTCTTGGCATTGAGGTCTCTTCCACTTCTGATGGCATTTATTTATCATAAGAAAAATACAGCCAAGATCTTCTTGCTCGCTCTTCTCTCACCGATCATCGCATTGTTGAGACTCCCATGGAGCTTAATCTTTAGCTTCGTGCCACTGACGGTACGCCTCTCACTGATCCCACTCGATCTCGTCATCTTTTTGGGAGTCTTGTTTACTTGGCTGTGACCCGTCCTGACATCTCCCATGTTGTGCACATTCTTAGTCAATTTGTTTCTGCTCCCACCAATATCCATTATAGCCATCTTTGTGTCTTGTGCTACCTTCGTGGGACCATCACTCATCGTCTTTTCTTTCCGCGTTCTAGCTCTCTTCAACTCCAAGCTTACTCTGATACTACCTGGGCTAGCGAGTCTGAACGTCACTCCCTCTCTGCCTATTGTATATTTCTTGGTGGCTCTCTCATCGCTTGGAAGACAAGAAGCAGACTGTCATATCTCGTTCCAGCGCTGAGGCTGAGCTGTGAGCTATAGCCATTGCAATGACAAAAGTTTCTTGGCTTCAATGGTTACTTGAGGATTTTGGTGTCTTAGTTTCTTCACCAACTCCTCTTCTGTCAGATAGTATCAGTGCTATCAACATCGCCCGTGATCCTGTGAAGCATGAGCTCACCAAGCATATTGGAGTTGATGCATATTATACTCGAGCTCAGGTGCAGGATGATGTCATTGCTCTTCAGTAAGTTCCCTCTGAGCTTCAGGTGGATGACTTCCTCACCAAATTGCAGACGCGAGCACAACATCGGTTCTTTCTTTCCAAACTCAGCGTTTGTGATCTACCCTGAGTTTGAGGAGGGGTGTTAGATATAGGGTGTATACTGTTATTTTCCTCTTTGTGTAAGGGCGTTGATGCATATATGCCTAACCCATGTATATGTTTGGGCTGTTGCCCCTGGTTAATGGATTGAGTTTCATCCTTCCTAACAGTTCTATCATGTGCAACACAATGTTCTGTCGTGATGTTCTTAACGCGATGTTCCGTGATGTTCGGTCATGTGTAACACGACGTATCTTCCGCCGTGATGTTCTGTTATGTATAACGCGATGTTTTGTCATATGTAACATGATGTTCCGTAGTATATTTTTTCCAAACATACTCAACTATGATTTTATTTTAAAGGATTTATCGTAAAAAATAGAATGGTGCAATCAGATTTTGATTTAGATAGTGGGTTTAGGAGATGTATTTTTAAAATTTTGGAGAGGAGTGGGGGCTTTTCTTTTGGTGGGCTACGATGGTGGATATCCAACCAGGTGGAAGCTAGCGCGCCCAAGGAGGAAAAAAAAGAAAACTAGAAAAGAAAATTCATAAATTATAATCTAACAAGTAGGCCACACGTATTAAGGGTTATTGGTGGGGGTATTGGTGACATCTCTCCCAATAGTTCTAAAAATAATATTGAGCACTCTTGACCATTTTTATTGGAAGTCATACTGGGGAGGTGCTTAATGTTGAGAAATCGATCGTACAGAAGCACACACAAGCACAATAGGAACACAATATGTAAACTCAGATGTAGGGAGGAACGGGAGCTCTTTGTATTATCTCTCTGATTGCATTTACATTTGTATTACAAAAGAGACAGTGACCTCCTATTTATAGGGCTGGCCATCAGGCCAACGGCAGGCAACGTCTCCATCGGATTCTCCTGTTAATCGCTCCCCAAATAATCCAAGATAGGCACATCCCCCAAGGTGTACAGTAACTGGGCACAGGAACCGAGGGCACAAGAACCGAGGTGTACAGTGATGGCATAGAAACTGAGGGGTGCCAATTTTGAGATTCACCCACACATCATGTTTTACAACACTCCCCCTTGGGTGAATCGTGTCGTGTACATGCCTCATCAAAAACTCCCCCCAAAAACCCAGTGGGAAAAAAGGGTAGGAGAAAAGAGTATATCACACGCGCTTGCCATGTTGCACTTGTTGCCTCGTTAGAAACCTTGCGTGAGAAAACCCAGTGGGAAAAACTCACCAAGGAAAAAAGAGTACAATAGTTGATCTTCAGGATCTGGTCTTTAGGACCAAGTGGTCTTCAGGACCACATTCATGGGCTATTGTTCAGGGAGCTTTCTCCCCCTAAACCCTGCAATACACTAAGTCGTCTCATACTGATTCCATGGACACATCGATGGAAACTAGATGCTGGTAGAGACTTTATGAATAAATCTGCCAGATTTTCACAAGACTTGGTTTGCAGGATATTTATTTCCCCACTCCTCTCGAGCTCATGAGGATAACAGAATTTTGGAGCAATATGCTTTGTGAGATTGCTTTTCACATAGCCCATATGCATTTGTGCAACACAAGTAGCGTTATCTTAATAGATAATAGTGGGAAAACTGTCAAGACCCAGGCCACATGACTTCTAGATGTGGCCAATCATTCTTTTGAGCCAAACACATTCACATGTGTCCTCATAAAGTGCAATTATCTCTAAGTGGTTGGTGGATGTGGCAACCAAGGTCTGCTTCATAGACCTCCATGAAATGGATGCACCACCACAGAGAAACACAAAACCAGTCTGAGATCTGGCATTATGTGGGTCAGACATATAGCCAGCATCTACATATCCCACCATGGTGTAGTTTTGGTTCTTCGAGAACCATAGGCCAAGATCTTGTGTACCTCTGTAGGTACCTGAGGGTGGTTTTGACGCCAACCCAGTGTCTTTTGGTCGAGTTAGCACTGTACCTTGCCAACAAATTTACCGCGAACACAATATCAGGCCTTGTGCAGTTCACGAGGTACATTAGTGCTCCAATGGCACTTAAGTATGGAACTTCAGGTCCCAATACTTTTCATCATCATCCTTTAGCCTAAATGGGTCCTTGTCCACTTCCAGGGATTGGACCACCATGGGGGTTCTTAGAGGGTGGCATTTGGCCATATTAAATTTCTCAAGTACCCTCTTTGTGTAAGTAGACTGGCGCACAAACACTCCTTCAGGGAGGTGCTCAAGCTGTAGGCCCAAGCAAAACTTGATTTTAACCAAGTCTTTCATCTTGAATTCTTTCTTGTGGTAAGTCACTGCTTCCTCAATGTCCTTTGTGGTGCCAATGATACTCAAATCATCAACATAGACTGAGATGATGCAAAAACCCTTCGGGGATTTCTTGATGAACACACAGGGACAATCATCATTGTTTGTGTAACCCGTCTTCAGGAGGAAATTACTCAAATGGTTGAACCACATCCTTTCGGATTGTTTCAACCCATAAAATGGTCGCTGCAGGCGAACACTGAACATGTTACGGTTTTGATTCGGTCCAGGGATCTTGAGTCCTTCAGGGACTCTCATGTAAATCTCCGAATCTAGTGACCCGTACAAGTATGTGGTCACAACATCCAGCAACTGCATTTTTAGATTCAAGTTAGCTGCCATAGATATGAGATATCGGAACATTATGCCACTCATAACAGGGGAGTAAGTCTCATCGTAATCGATGCCGGGTCTCTGCGTGAACCCTTGTGCCAGAAGCCTCGCTTTATATTACCACCTGGCCATGTTCATTCCTCTTCTGGAGGAAGACCCATTTTCATCCTACAGGGATGACTTTTGGAGGTGTTGGAACTGCATGTCCAAAAACCTCTCTTTGGTAAAGCGAGCGCAACTCTGCCTAAATTGCTTCTTTCCATTGGTCCCAATCAGAGCGCTTCCGGCACTCTATCAGGGACTTTGTGTTTGGATTCGGATCCATTGAATCAGTAATTTTTTAGGCAAAATGTATGTCAACAACTGTGGTCTTTCTTTTATATGACTCTCCCATCTCCACATAATTAGTGGCGATCTCTTCAGGATTATTCTCCTACTCATCGTGATTCCCCATAACGATTGAGTTGGGATGTTCTGATCTCCCAATGCGATATTGTGCGCGTGATGCATTGGGGTTTCCATCTTTAGGATGGGGTCGGTCCTTTAGGGACCGACTCGACTTCAAGTCGAGTTGCCTCTTTAGGGGCATCTCAACTTCAGGTTGAGCTTCTTCAATTGATTCTTTGAGTGATGCAAGTGGCTCAGTAACTCGTCTTTGCGGATATCTCTGTGGGACCTTGTCCTGAGCACCCGAAGGTCTCCCCCTCTTCCTAGGATTAGGGGAGGCACTAGAGTTAGTAACCTTCTGGGGTACTTGAACTCTCTCTGGCGCATTTACTGCAGGTATATGTGATCTTGTCACTCTCTTATGATCAGTGAAGGCATCTGGCAGCTCATTTGTAAGACCTTGCAAATGTATGATTCTCTGAACTTCCAATTCTGATTCACTGGTGCGTGGGTCTAAGGATTGCAACCCAGTTGCATTCCATTCATTTTTTTGGCTTTCTTCTAGATGTCTATCTCCTCCTAATGTTGGGAAATGGTCTTCAGCGAAGACACAATTAGCGTACCGAGCCATATGAAGATCCCCAGTCATAGGCTCCAAATACTTGATTATGGACGAAGTCTCATAACCAACGTATATCCCCAACTTTCGGTGGGGTCCCATTGATGTACGCTGAGGTGGTGGTATTGGCACGTACACAGTGTAGCCAAATATACACAGATGGAAAATACTTGGTTCTTTCCCACGCACCAACTGTATGGGGGATGTATCATGATATGCAGTTGGCCTGAGTTGAATTAGTGTGCAATATGCAACACCGCATGGCCCCAACAACTGGTTGCTGCAGCAACGGCCTAGCAATCCACTTGATCTTCTTGATCAAGGACTCAGCTAGACCATTTTGTGTGTGGACATGTGGTACTGAATGCTCTACCTTAATGTCCATGGCTAAACAATAATCATCAAAAGCTTTCGACCTGAACTCACCAGCATTATCCATCCAAATGGACTGAATGCGGTTATTAGGGAAGTTTGCTTTTAGCCTGATTATTTGGGTAATGAGCTTGGAAAAAACATGGTTTCTAGTGGACAACAGGTCCACATAGCTCCATCTGGTAGATGCATCAATCAGTACCATAAAGTACCTAAACGGACCCGACAGGGGCTGAATAGGTCCACAAATGTCACCTTGTATCCTTTGTAGGAATACTGTGACTCATCCCTAATCTTCAAGAGGGATGGTCTAGTGATTAGCTTCCCCTTTGCACACGTGGTGCAAATAAAATCTTCAGGATTAGGGAAGCCTTTTACCTCATGGCCAGCAGAATTGTTAATAATTCTTCTCATCATATTCAACCTAGGATGACCCAATCGATCATGCCATATTCAAAACAATTTTGTGTTTCTGAATATAGTCTTCATCGTAATGTATTCTTCTGTGGGTTTATATATGTGTAGTACAACCCCAATGGCAAATGAAGGGAGCTTTTCCACCACTCGTTTCTGGTACCTGTCGAATTTAGTGATGAGTAGGTATTCGGTACCTTGCTCAATCTCGATTTCTACATGGAAACCGTTCGCACAGTATCTTTGAAGCTCAAAAGCATGCGCTTTGAGTCAGGATACAACAATGCATCCTTCACAATGATTTGAGTACCCATGGGAAGAACCAGTGTGGCACTTTCGGTGCCCACAATATGAGCATTGCTTCCGGCAATGGTCATAATATTTCCCTTTTTCTTTCTCAATGTTTGGAAATATCTGGTTTCTCTTAGTATCGTATTGGTGGTGCCACTATCTATGAGACATTTCTCCTCTTCAGCCATAGGGTTCCATAGATCCTGTTGAAAAACCATAAAACAAAAGTAGGCATTCGACATAAAGCATATATTATAATAAGACAACATTATAGTTCTTGGGAAACATTGCCATGGTTAGGCCATCTACAATGTTACAAATGCTCTTTGGGAGCATGAATGGCCAAACCCCATAAGGCTAACACATGTGGACATCACGCAAGAGTGACATGAAATTGAGGATTAATGCAGGTCCCCATACACATCAATGTCATCAAGAAGGTCATCATCACTTTTGTCCATCTGGACGTCGCCACCACTTGCGTTGACAGGTGCGCTGTCACGCCTCTCAGGCTGAGCTTCAGGCTCAGTGGCAAAGTGAGACTCATATTGACCTTTACCCTTGTTTTTGGTTTGCTGGTAAAGGTCAATAAGGTGCCTAGGGGTGCGACATTTGCGGGACCAATGCCCCTTTGTCCATGAACATGGCACCCTTCTTCCCCTTCCATTTACCCATTCCGCAGCCCCATCTGCGGTTGCGAGAACTCTCAACAACATTGGCATGCGCTTCAGGCATAGCCATGGAACCAGTGGGCCTGGCAGAGTGATTGTTCATGAGAACCTCATTCTGTTGTTCAGCAACAGAAAGCACTTAACTCAGCTCGGAGTACTTAGTGTACTTTGCATTTCTGTACTGCTGCTGGAGTACAATGTTGCCAGGGTGAAAGGTAGACATGGTCTTCTCGATCATATTGGCATCTGTGATCTTCTGGCTGCAGAGGCGTAATTTAGTCACAGTCTTGTGCAAAGCAGAATTGTATGCAACCACAGACTTGAAGTCTTGGAAGTGTATGTTGACCCAATCTTGTCGCACTCTCAGAAGCACAATTGTCAGCTGCTGGCTGAAGCGGTCCTTCAGGGACTGCCATAATACTTGGGGGTCATTCTCCGTCGTATACTCACACTTTAGGTCTGGGTGGAGATGATGACGTATGAGGTACAACACATTTGCTTTGTCATGCTTTGTACGCTCATCATTGCCAGCTTCAGGCCGGACAATGGTATGATCGAGTTGCTTGCCATCGAGTCTGTTCTGGATGTCGGAAGCCCAAGTGAGGTAGTTGCTGCCATCAATAGCAAGCATATCAAAATCCCTCTTCGCGATGTCCGACGACATGCCTGTACAAACATTGTACAAGGTCAGCGCATGTCGGCACGTAATCTTCAGGATTATGATTATACATATACATAGTCTTTCTATTTAAAAGTTTCCTAGGCGTAACCTTTATGGTTACTTTGCAATTTAAATAAATGATATCCATTGCAATATATATAAATAACAATAAATAAATATGCAGGATTTAAATAATTTGCGATAAAGTAAATTGTAATGAATTTAAACCGCAATACACAAATCTTCGGGATTTAAACAATTTGCAAGAATGTAAATTGCAGTAAATAAATACACAATAGATATAAGCTATAAATAAATAAAGTGCAGTAAATATAACTGTAATAACAAAATAATAAAACAGAGAAAATATAGTGGGATTCTGGCCACTATCCTTGGCAATGCAAGGCCTCTGTCTCCCAGAACCCGTAATGGGCCTTGGAAGCCCATTCGACGTCCTTTGGGCCGGCCTGCTGGGCCTGCCAGGGAGTCGGCGACCTGATGGACGGCTCACGTCCTCTTCAGCCTAGGATATAAGGCATGGTTAAAAACCTTAATCCTAACTCCTTCATTTCCCCACTCTCTCTCTATCTTATCTCTTCAGGACAAGCAGCAGAGAGGGAGGACTGGAGTGGGGCGTCGGTCTCCACATCCGGCCAAGGCGGGGCCCGCGACACACTCCACCTGGCGCGCGTTCACTAGCGGCCAGAGGGCTGGGATGCGGCGGCGGTGGGGCAGGGGCACCCGCGTGACGGGGCGGGGCCTAGAGGCGCTCGCGCGCCCGCGTTGTGGGGCCGCACCCATGTTGGGCCGTAGTGCCGGGGTCCCGCGGCTGAGCCCGACAGCAGTTGCTGGCCGCGCGCCGTCGGCGTTCGGCGCCCTGGCCAGGCTCGGACCAGGCCTCGCGCGCGCCGTGCCCGCGTGCCTGGGCAAGAGCCGCGACGGGCGACGGGGCTGGAGCCTCCCGCGCGCGCTCATCTTGCGTGGAGGCAGCGTGGCTCAGGGCCGCGCACGTCCACGTGCATGGAGGCAGCGCGCCAGTCTTGTCGCCGGCGGGGCCAAAGGCCTCCGTGCGCTCCTGCGTTCGGCAGATGGCCGTGCTGTGGCCTCCGGCGGGGTTCGCCTGCGTCCAGCGTGCGGCGGCCGGGTGAGGCCGTGCGCAGGGCAGATCTGGGCCGTAGGTGTCACCGGCAGTGACTAACCGACTGGATCTCGGGCGTCCGTGCCTAGAGGGGCAGCTACGGCTTTGGGTTGGGTGCCCTTGCCGAGTCCGTGGGCCTGCAGGGCCCGCTCCCTTGAGGCGGAGGTGCTTATGCCGCGGCCTTCAGGGCCGGGGCTAACGGCGGTCCGTGGATCTCGGCCACCGGAGACCAAGGTGGTCGTGGCGGTGGCCTGTTCAGGCCTACGCGTCCATGCCTGCAGCGACGGCCTGTAGAGGCTAGCTCTTCCGCTCCTATGGTGCTCTAGTGGTCAGATCCGCTCACCTGCAGGACGACGACTACATCCATGTGCCTTCAGGGCAACATCGTTGGTTCGTGTGCCTTCAGGGCAACAACATTCGTTTGGCTCTTCAGGGCCGGTCTCAAGTGAGCGGAGGCAGGGCCTTCCTTGCATCACCACAAGTGCATGTGTAAGCACATAGGAATCGATTTCCAAACCTTTCTCACCTTGTAGCTCCGTAGAACTCGTGCTGATAACGTGTTGAGAAATCGATCGTACAGAAGCACACACAAGCACAATAGGAACACAATATGCAAACACAGATGTAGGGAGGAACGGGAGCTCTTTTGTATTATCTCTCTGATTATATTTACACTTGTATTACAAAAGAGATAGTGACCTCCAATTTATAGGGCTGGCCATCAGGCCAACTACAGGCAATGTCTCCATCGGATTCTCCCGTTAATCACTCTCCAAATAATCCAAGATAGGCACATCCCCGAGGTGTACAGTAAGAAACCGAGGTGCACAGTAACGGCACAGAAACAAAGGGACGCCAATTCCGAGATTCACCTGCGGAAACCGAGGTCCCTAGCCAAAGGCCGATGTCATTGCTTATTTGCCACCTGAATTTGGTGTTGAAGCCTGCCTAGTATGTGCTCGGCCTGAAATAACATGTGACATTGATGGTCGCATTTGCACCACTGCATCAATATGATTCAAATGAACCTGTAAACGCAAGAGATTGACCCCAAAGAAAATCAACCAAGTAAACATCTAATGCTAGTAATTAGTCCGTGTCCTAGTAGGATACTAGACTACCAGCGGACAAGTTCTCTCTGGTGGCAAAGAAGAAACGGAAAAGTGTTCAAATTTTTTATTACAAATTGCTAGACATAAATGACAAGCTAGTTAGGCCACAAAATCAATACCACTGGAACTGTGGTGGTACTTGGGGAAAGGGGATTGTTCAGGGAAACAGAAGCATAATGAAATAACAGACAAGCTTGCCAAGGTCCCTGGACAATTGTTGGAGATTTTAATCCGATTTATAAGGAGGAAGACAAGAGTAATGATAACATTAATCGAGCTATGATGGGGTGTTTCCAGAGATTTATTAATGATCTTGCTCTCAAGGACATACCAATACATGGTCGCAAGTTCACTTGGACAAATAATCAGGTTTCAGTCAAAGTAGACAGGGTGCTGTGTTCAGTTGATTGGGAAGAACTCTTTCCTAACTGCTTGCTGCAATCTGCAGCATCAGAATCCTAAACCCTAAACCCTAAACCCTAATGACTCTTATCACTGTACTTTGCTTTTGGGCATGAGCGACATCTAGCGAGGGAAACGGAGATTTCATTTTGAGTCCTTTTGGACCAAACTGGAGGGTTTCAGTGAAGTGGTTGAGGCGGCTTGGGAGTCTGTATCGGCTGCATCATGTCCTTTCGAAACTCTCTCGCAAGCTAAAAGCAACAGCCAGAGGCTTACAAAGCTAGAGCCAAAAGAATGTTGGACATGTGAAATCACAACTTGGCATTGCAAGGGAAGTCCTGCATCAATTGGAGATTGCCCAAGATAACCGTGCATTATCTCCAGGAGAAACATGGCTGAGGAATTCTCTGAAGAAACATTCCCTTGCACTCTCCTCACTCTTGCATAGTATAGCAAGACTTCGGTCACGAATCAACTGGATCAGGGAAGGGGATGCCAACACCGCTTTGTTTCATGCCCAGGCATGGTACCGCAAGCAAAAGAACTTCATAGCACAGATTGTTGCCAACGGCCATATTTATACGGAACAGGTGCATAAATCTGAAATTATTGATGAATTCTATTTTTCCTTGCTGGGATAAAATGCAGCAAGGGAAAGGACAATCAATTTGGAAGCTCTTGGAGTCCCTAGGCATGATCTATTTGAGCTGGACACTCCTTTTTCTGAGGAAGAAGTGTGGAATACGATCAAGATGCTGCCACCGGACAAAGCGCCAGGACTGGATGGTTTCACTGGACGTTTCTATCAGGCTTGCTGGCCAATAATTAAAAAAGAAATTATGCAAGCAATCTCAGCTGTGTGGAGTCATAAATTCAGAAACTTTGAGACCCTCAACTCAGCCTTCATTACTTTGCTGCCCAAAATTGCTAGAGCTAAGTGTGCTAAGGATTTTCGGCCCATAAGCCTTGTCCATAGTTTTGCCAAGCTCGTGACTAAATTATTGGCCAATAGGTTGGCTGGACGGCTACAGCAAATGGTCTCTTCTAATCAGAGCGCATTCATCAAGGGTAGATTCATACAAGACAATTTTATGCTTGTGCAACAAACAACAAGGTTTCTACACCAACAAAAGCATCCACGTTTTCTCCTCAAGTTGGATATCTCCAAGGCATTCGATTCAGTATCTTGGCCTTTTCTTCTTGAGGTTCTGAAACAATTGGGTTTTGGGCATCATCAGTGGATTATTGGGCTCTTCATCAACTCGAGTGTTAGTCAATGGGATCCCTGGTGAGAGTATCTTGCATTGGCGTGGATTACGGCAGGGAGACCCTTTGTCTCCGATGCTTTTTATTCTTGTGATGGATGTACTTAGCCTAATGGTGTCTATGGCAGCTACAATTGGTTTGCTACAGCCACTATCATATAGAGCTCTCCTATAGAGCTCTCCAACACAGAATCTCTCGCCGATGATGTAGTTCTCTTCCTCTGTCCAGAGGCGAATGACATTAGCATAACCATGGATATTTTGAGTCTCTTTGGGGAAGCATCCGGCCTAAAGACAAATGTACAGAAAAGCAGTGCATTCCCTATACGGTGCAAGGAAGAGGATATCCAAGTAATTCACGATAACTTACCATGTGAGGTTTCAGAATTCCCATGCCGGTACCTTGGTTTGCCTCTTTCCTTGAAGAAGCTCACTAAAGCACAATTCCAGTCCATTATTGACCGACTGGCTAATCTGCTTCCGGGGTGGAAAGCAGACCTTTTGAATAGGGCAGGCCGAGGAGTGTTGGTTCAATCAGTAATGACTTCTATGCTAGTTTATTTGGCTACGGCGCTTGATTTGCCTCCTTGGGCCATAAAGGCATTTGACAAAATCAGAAGGGGATTTTTGTGGCAAGGAAGAAAAGATGCAAAGGGAGGACATTGCTTAGTAGCTTGGGGAAAGGTGAGCTTGGAGGACTGGGCCTCAGATCTGAAAAGCCTTGGATGGCGGGCACGCCGAATGCGTTGGTTATGGCTGAAAAAAACTGAACCGCATCGGCCATGGAGCATGTTTTCAATCGAGGTACAGGAGCAGGTCAGAGCGTTCTTTGCAATTGCCGTTGTGACTGAAGTAGGGGATGGAACTCACATGCTCTTTTGGGAAGATAGGTGGCTGCATGGGCCGCGCATCATAGACATTGCTCCTCACTTACACTCTATAGTGGCCAAAAAAATTATCAAGAAAAGAACGGTGGCAGAGGCTCTCAATGAACACCTATGGATATCTGATGTGAGAGGAGCTTCATCCACTAGGGCTCTGGTGGAGTACCTCAGTCTTTGGGATCTCATCATGGATTTTCCACTGTAGCCTAATGTAGAAGACGTACACATATGGCGCTTTTCATCCTCGGGTAAATATTCAGCAAAATCAGCATATGAGTACCTTCTTCAAGGAGCAATTCAGTTTAGGCCATGGGAACGAATTTGGAAAAGCTAGGCTCCTGGAAAGTGCAAGTTCTTTCTATGGCTTGTAGCTCATGATAGATGTTGGACAGCTGATCGGCTTGCACATCGTGGACTGCCCCATCCTGAGCGATGCCTCTTATGTGACCAAGAACAGGAGACAATAAACCATCTGCTGATATCATGCCCCTTTGCAAGAGAGTATTGGTACTCCATCCTTCGTCATGTTGGGTTACAACAATTCGCACCTCAGCCATCTGATACAGAGTTTGATGAATGGTGGGACAGATCATGGCGCATAATTCCAGAACACCAAAAGAAGGGATTTAATTCCCTAGTAGCGCTAGGGGCTTGGATTTTTTGGACACATCGCAATGCATGTGTATTTGATGGAGCGACTCCTAGTATGTCAAGAGCTCTCAGCGCTACTAGTGATGAACGGCGTCTTTGGGAGATGGCAGGCGCACAGAGCCTCTCTTCTTTGGCTAGTCCGGTGCATGAAGAGTAGTGAGTGAGGAGTCGGTCAGTTTTTGAGGTGTAAACGGTGAGCATGTAATCTCATATTATTAGAGTGGAATGCGTTGTGTGTGTTGGCGTGAGTATTTATGTTGTATGGTTGTTGCACCTTTTATCTTCTTAATATAATGATACGCAGTTCTCCTGCGTGTTTGAGAAAAAAAATAATGAAATAACAGTAACAAGCAAGTTCTAGCCCTGTCTCTGACTGATGTTTACATCGGCTAGAATATTTCAACATGAGTATGGGAAAAAATATAAAATGATTAATGTGTAAAAAGCAATCAGAAGTTACATAACCCAGCAGCTCATTACTGAACAATTTATATCAGATAGGAAGGCAGCACATTAATACGGAGGCAAGCTAAACTGTCCCTGAAATAAACTAAATACAACCAAAATAAGCAATGTTGAACATTTAGGACGTTAAGAATTTGCTTTGTAATTGTTACCACAGTATACTAAATATGCAATGCCACAATTCCCTAGGCTGTGACCTGGGTGCTCATAAACACTTTGTGCCAACAAAAACCAAGAATCACAGAAGCTGTCATTACTTACCAAGTTGCCTTTAAGAACAACAACTGCATAATCAGCAACATCAGCTGCCTTGGATGGTGATAGTGTCTTTTAAGAAACACAAATGAGGACAAAAAACACAATATCAACGAGATATAAACAAATATTTGCATGGGAGCAGAACAATTTTACCCATTTAAGATACCATCACAAGTGCTAGAGAAGAACTTTTAAATTAACTTAACTAGCCAAATTTCAGTTTATTGTGATTATCACTTTGGTCATTACTTGGCAATTTTAAAATAGGCACCATCATGGAAACACACCTTAACCAATTTATATTGTTCTCCTGTGTCCCGTCACCCGTCACAGAAACTGGGAATTTGGTCATTGTACCACCCAACTTTTGAAACTTAGATTCTCTTTCAAACTACATAGACTGAAAGAAGCATGACTTGTCTCATAAAGTATTTTCATAATATCTTGACTTTGTGATACTCCCTCCGTCTCAGAATACAAGGCGCAACTCAAAAATAAACTCACCTGTTTTGTCAGTCTCAAAGGTGCCTCCTGGTCATAATTTAAACTCTGTGTATTGATACTCAAGTCAACTTCAACTTCTGAACTCAATGGCTTCACACGAACCTGATAAATTCATGATCCTTTAGTTACTTAAGATAAATATATGTTAAATAACAGACAACAGCAAAGGAGTATATGAAGTTAATGGGTGGGGTGGGGGCTGGGGGGTACCTCTTCACATATCTCATTTAATTCATACGGGCGCCAGCATGGCCTCAGGGGATATTGCATAATGTACAGCTGTGATGATAATAACAAATTTTAAAACAATTTTGAGCCAAGTTCAATGAGCCCTATTATACATGGGCCTCATGGGCTTAGCCTCATGGGCCTAATACACTCATACTCCAACACCCCCCGCAGTCTGAGCTACCGGTGCAGCGGAGTTACAGACTGAACACGAAAAGAAGCGCACACACCAGCCCCCCACAGGCGCAACTAGCCACCGGTGATGTTGAGGCTGGAGCGAAACTCGGTGAAGGTGGAGGACGGGAGGCCCTTCATCAAGATGTCGACAAGCTGGGAGGTGGTCGGGACGTGGAGGTCCTGAACATCGTTGATGGCGACTCGATCACGGACAAAGTGTAGATCGATCTCCACATGCTTGGTCCGCTGGTGCTGAACAGGGTTGGTGGAGAGGTACACCGCACTGATGTTGTCACAGTAGACCAGCGTGCTCTGGGAGAGAGGGCTGCGGAGCTTGGCAAGGAGCTGCCGGAGCCAGGAGGCCTCAGCCATGCCGTTAGCGACAACGTGGTACTCCGCCTCGGCACTGGAGCAGGAGACCACCGGCTGGCGCTTGGATGACCACGACACCAGGTTGTCACCCAGAAAGACAGCGTAGCCGGAGGTGGAGCGCCGAGTGTCCGGACACCCGGCCCAGTCGGCGTCAGTGTAGACGATGAGCTCGGTGGAGGAAGACCGGTGAAGGAGTAGGCCGTAGTCGACAGTGCCGTGGAGGTAGTGGAGGAGGCGCTTGAGAGCAGTGAGGTGGGGCTCTCAGGAATCATGCATGTGAAGACATATCTGCTGCACTACATAGGTGATGTCTGGCCTGGTGAAGGTGAGGTACTGAAGTGCATCGGCAAGACTCTGGTATGCAGTGGGGTCTGCCACTGGGTTGCCCTCGGCCTGTGACAGCTTGTCCTGGGAGCAGGGCTTGCAGTTAGTCATCCTAGCTCGCTCCAGGATATCAAGAGTGTACTGTCGCTGGTGAAGAAAGAACCTGGTGGGACGAGGCTCAACAGTGACCCCGAGGAAGTGGTGGAGCACACCAAGATCCTTCACAAGAAACTCCTGCTGAAGAGAGCTGATGATGCGGCGGAGTAGTGACGGATTGGAGGTTGTGAGGATAATATCATCAACATAGAGCAGCAGGTAGGCAGTCTCAGCTCCGTGGTGATAGATGAACAGGGACGTATCTGACTTGGCCTCCACAAATCCCAGTGACAACAGGAAAGCAGCAAGCCGAGAGTGCCATGCCTGAGGGGCCTACTTGAGGCTGTAGAGAGACTTGTTGAGTCGACAGACCATGTCGGGATGAGAAGAGTCAACAAACCCCGCCGCCTGGCTGCAGTAGACTGTCTCAATGATAGTCCCGTGCAGAAAGGCATTCTTCACGTCCAGCTGATGCATGGGCCAGGAGCGAGCGAGAGCCAATGAGAGCACCATGCGGATGGTGGTCGGCTTCACCACGGGGATGAAAGTCTCATCATAGTCGACTCCAAGGCGCTGAGTGAAACCCCGGAGAACCCAACGAGCCTTGTACCTCTCAAGGGTACCATCAGCCCGCCGCTTGTGTGTCCAGAGAAATTTGCCGGTGACGATGTTGGAGCCGGGCGGACGAGGCACCAGATCCCATGTCTGGCTGGCGAGGAGAGACGCGTACTCCTCTTCCATCGCATGATGTCAGTGAGGGTCCAACAAGGCGTCGCGAACGAAAGAGGGTACTGGAGAGACCTGCGGGTCGCCGGGCATCGCCGCAAGAGCCCGGGACCATAGGGTGAACATGTCGTGGGTGTCAGTGAAGGAGCGGTGGGTGGTACACCGGCGGGACGACACGGCAGCCGGCGGCCGCGGCGGTGGTGTAGGCGTCCCCGACGGAGGAGAGGCCACCAGTGGTGTAGGCATCACCGGTGGAGAAGAGGCCACCGGTGGTGACTGAGGCAGTGGAGCCGCCCGCGCACGACGCTGGTAGACGTGCACCGGCTGGGCAAAACGCACAGGAGGTGCGGAAGCCGACGTCCCCAGACCCGCGTTGGGCGTAGGGGCAGGAGTAGCACTGGAGGGTGAGGCCTCTGGACCCGGGCAGGGCGCAGGGCCAGGGGCATCACTGGTGGGCGGCGAGCTGGGGCACGGGCCGACGAAGGGCACGGAGGAGTAGTACCTACAGGAGACAGTGGTAAAGGTGGCTGGACCACCATGTCAGTGGGAAACAGAGAGAAGAGGTCAAGGTCAGGGGTGGAAGTGGTTGTGGTGGAGAAGGGGAAGACGGACTCATCAAAGACCACATGGCAAGAGATGAGGACCCAACGAGAGGTGAGGTCAAAATAGCGGTAACCCTTGAGATCCGGGGAATACCCGAGGAAGACACATAGAGTCGAATGGGGAGCCAGCTTTTGGGGAATGGTGGCAGTGGTGTTAGGGTAACACGCACACCCAAAGACACGAAGGTGGTCATATCGAGGAGGGGTACCGAAAAGAGCATGGTGTGGCGTAGGAGCTAGGCAAGCAGCAAAAGGAAGGCTGTTCAGGAGATAGTGAAGGTGTGCAGACTCTCAGCCCAGAAGCGAGTAGGGAGCGACGCCTGGAGCAGAAGGGTGCGCATGGTGTCATTGGTGGTGCGAATCATGCGCTCAGCCTTGCCATTCTGGGAGGAGGTGTACAGGCAAGACATGCGCAATTGGACACCGTGAGAGAGGAAGAAGGTGCATGAGGTGGTGTTATCGAACTCGTGGCCATTGTCACACTGGACGGCCTTGATGGTGGGGCCAAACTGAATAGACACCCAGGCGAAGAAGTGGAGAAGTGCGGGAAAAGCATCAGATTTCGCACGCAAGGGAAACATCCACGAATAATGAGAGAAATCATTAACCACCTTAAGATAGTATTTATAGCCAGAAATGCTGATGACAGGAGATGTCCATAGGTCACAGTGTACAAGATCAAAAACATGAGTAGCATGTGAAGAAGAAAAATAAAAAGGAAGACGGACATGACGGCTCAGCTGGCACGCATGACACAAGTGCTTGTCGTGAACCCGAGTACAACGAATGTCGGAACTATGACTAAGCTGCATCAGAGCATCACGTCCAGGATGGCCGAGACGACAGTGCCAAATGGTGGAGGAAGTGGTGGCGGCAAAAGCAGCTGACAAAGTGGACAGTGAAGAAGGCGAAGCAAACACTGGAAACCGAAGGGTGTAAAGGGGCCCCGTGCTGTCACATCGGAGAAGAGGATGTCAGAAAGCCAAATCCTTCACAGTAAGATCAGAAGAGTCAAATTCAATAGAACAGGAATTGTCAACTGTAAATTAATGAATAGAAAGAAGGGTGTGAACCATAGAAGGGGTAACAAGGACATCAGGGAGACGAAAAGAGCCATGAGCGCCAGCGGCACCCACGAACATGACAGGAAGACACGAACCATTTGCGACCATGATGGACGAAGGGTGAGAGGAAGAAGGAGGGTGAATGGAAGAGAGTATACCAGGGTCGGGATTGGTGTGGCAAGTGGCTCTCGAGTCAGCGATCCAGTCTGGACCAACAGGCGGTGTCAGGGCCATGGTGCTGAAGGAGCTGGCCAAGGCCATCGGGTTCCTACCGACAGGCCCGAGCGAGGCGCAGGGAGGTGTCACCCACGGCCCAGGTGAGGTGCCGGGAGGTGTAGCCCACGGAGATGCGGAGTGAAACCCAGGAGGAGCACCAGCTAGCATGGTCGCCGGAGGGCGAGTCTCACCGCCGGGAGCCTGGAAGGACCACATGGAGATGCGCCCCAACCACGGGTTGTGAAAAGAGGGCCAGGGTGCACCTCGTGGAGGCATCAGTGCCGGGATGCTCCCATGGCCCGCACCCACACAACGCCCCCCTCCGCGGCGACGGCGGCCGCCACGACCCCTCCACCCCCGCTCAGCCCAGGGGGAGGAGGACCAAGAAAAGATGAAGGCGGGGCAGCAGACAGACGCGGCAGAGGAGTAGCGGCAAGGGCAGTCGAGGAAGACGAGGACCCCGACGTGGAGAGAGACCCCAACGTGGAGGTGGACCCAAGCTGGATGCCCTGACTGAGCTCCTCCATGACAAGGTCATCACGGACCTACAGGAAGGTAGGGAAGGGCCGCTGACGGGTGATCCATGTCCGGAGGTGGGCGTAGTGGTCACTAAGCCTAGGGAGTACGTTGAGGACCAGGATGCGGTCCTCCACGGGCCAGCCAAGGTCACCGAGGGAGTCCGCCATGCCCTTCATCCCGCGGCAGAACTCACCAATGGAGAGGTTACCCTAGACGAAGGTACGGAAGCTCGCATCGAGACGCAGAACCCGGGCTTCAGCATTGCCGAGAAACTAGCCTCGAGTGCAAGCCAGGACCGGCGAGCGTCGGCAGAGTTACGGACAAGGTCGTGAAGGTCGAGGAGATCGTCTTGAGGATCCAGGAGAGGACGATGCTATCAAGGCACAGCCACGCGGGGGTCTGGACCATGACCGAGGCGTCAACGAGGACGTGGTCGTCGAGGGCGTGGCGGCGGAGGGTGAGGAGGACCAGGTCCCACCAACGGGCGTAGGAGGGTGACTCAGGCTCGAGGATGACCGGGAAGAGGAGCCGAATGTTCTGGACATCGCCGGTTTGGTAGTGGAGCTGGGCCACGAGCGGATCGGCCAGATCATGCCAGATGACCGCGATGTGGGACACGCGGTGATCCGTCGAGCCGGAGAGGTGGCCCCGACGCCGGGTGAGGCAGGGAGGACGAGGAGCTGCTCCGCCTTAGCGATCTGGCGGGCCAGTGCATCGGTCACATCGCGCTCGCGCTCCCAAGCGAGGGTGGCCACACGCACACGGGCCTGGCTGTCCACGGCAGCTGCCCGAGCAGCGACGAGGGCCGCGGCGAGGGCAGAGTCGGGGCGCTCCGCGGTGGGCGGCAGAGGAGGTGGGGCGGGGAAAAGAGTAGCGCCCGCACCCGCGGCAGCGCCCCCGGCCCCTGCGCCGCCGCCAGGATGAGAGGGTGACGGTGGCGCCCCGCGGTGGCATGCCCAGGCTAGTAGCGGCGATGGTGGCCTCCATGGTGGCCGCGTCCCCTACGCCCGCGCCCAGGCCGTCGCCGGCTGCGTCCGGGGGGTCGGCGTTCTCGGCGCCCGCGCCGGCACCCGGGCCACCCGCGCCCGCGCCCGCGCCGCCGGCACCCGCACCTGCCGCTATGAGGAGAAGAGCGGCGACGGCGCTGGGAGCGCCCGGGGCGGCTGCAGGAGAGGGACGGGCCACCTGCGCCCACGACGCGTAGATGGGGAGAGGAGGAAAGCAGTGAAAATAGGTGGAGGAGGGAGGAGAACGGCTAGCCATGGCTGCAGCGGCGGCGGCGGCGGGACGGCGGCAGCTGGCGGCTGGGGAGGAGGGATGGAAGGAAACCCTAGCTTGATACCATGTTAAATTTTCTGATTCTCATTCTTGGGCTAACCCTAAAAGGATAGCAATATAGCATGTCATATATGGGTCTGATGGGCCTAGCCTCATGGGCCTAATACACTCATACTCCAACAATTCTGAATAATGACTACATGAGTACGCAAAATGATTCAAGGGCTAATAAAAATGTATTAAAATTAAATTAGAATAAAACAAACAACATGGTTTACCAAAAACAAGAACAAGAAAGAAGGCATTAAACTTAATTAGTATAGAGCATCATAAACAACACAAAATATGCCTTATTGCAAAAGCACATTATTGTTCTTCTGTAGCTTAAAAGCAGAATTATTTTATCCAATAGCATTAGCAAAAATTTAAATAGAACTAGAAGATAACAAAGTTCTCACTGCAGATCTCATAATAACTAACTGGACAACCACATATTTATGCTTGTTGGTTGTTTGGGCCAATTTATTTTTGGCTAAGTTTTACTGCAAATTTTAACTTATGTAGTAAGTACCGAAAATGCTTTTAGATAAAAGTATTTTTTATGGAAAACAAAGGAGCAAAACAATGAGTTTCAGCATATCCAAAATTCATTCAAAGTTACAATCAATAAAAGGTCAAAATAGCTAATGGCCCGTTTGGATGTTGGTATTGAGTCCCAAAGTTTGGCATTGGTACCCCCCTAATTCCATTATTTGGATGGTCTTGTAACGGCATTCGGCCTACCTGCTCTAGCTCACCCACAATACCGAGGCCAACAACTCCGTATTCATCTGAATCGGTGGCCGCTCCCCTTCTCTTCCACACGTGACACTACCTGCAGGTTCGTCCGCGGACAAATACCACCAGCACGGACAAGAGGCGACCTCGGGACCACGGTGGCGCCGCAGGAGCCCTCCCTCTCACTCTCCAAGACCGGGCCGCCGAGTTCTCTTGCCCTCTCACTCTCCCTCTCTCCAAGATCCACCATGGCCACAGCAGCAAGGTCTGCCCACCATGGCTGGGGTCAAAGTTTAAGAACGCGCTAAGCGATTTCTAGGTGGCGACCCATGGCCTGCCTAGACAAGCCGGCATTTCAAGGTGTTTATCTAGGTGTGATGGATAATACATGCATAAATACTTAAATTAAAAGAAAAAACAGGAGATCAGTGGTCATGAAAATAGGGAGAAAGAGAAGAAGGGCCCATTAACAACCCAGCTCTCCACATTACAGCTCTCCCCCATCCCTCTCGTCCACATCTATCCCGCATGCTCCCGCAGCTCTTGATGAGGACATGAGACCTATGCATACACCCATAGAGGCTAAAGATAAGGTGAGTTCGTTCCTTCATTTGCATAATGATTTTTGGTATAATTCACTTGGTTCCACATGTGCATGTTTTTATTTGAATATAGGTACGAACGTGTCTCAAAGGGCAAACTCATCAAAGTCCAACGTTCGGTTCGTCGGCAGCCGAATAGGGCTTTAGTGGGAAGGCCATAACTCATGCATCCGGAGTGTGATTGAGGTCAATCATCTTTCCAATAGGTCTGGTCTTACCTCAATATCACATCGGGAAGGCATCCAATTCATCATGACATTCCATCACTGTTTCTGCCAAGGGCTACGTCATCATCATGGGCTTGTTATTCGCCATTGGGACTCTGACCCAAGTGAGAGCATGCCCCAAGGAGATGTGGAACACACCAAAGAAGCCCTTGGACATCCTCCTCCTTAGCCACCACCTTTGGATACCAGCAGGGACGTTCAAGCTAAGTTGGAGGCCCAATCCAAGTCAAGTTCGAGGCCGTCTCGGGCTCCAGGAGCAGCATGCAATAAAACGGACACCCAAGTTGCATACGGACTCTGTTTTCGATGATCCACATATGGATGGAAAGATAATTTGATAAGGAAATCAATGAAAGTAGACCCACATCAAAATTCCTTTGGGATCCACAGAAATCGTCAAAACAAGTTGACGTCCAGAATCTGTCAGAGCGCTGCATCGTCATCTTTTGGGCGATTTGGGCCTTGTAATGTGTCGGGGCTGTGTATGGACGTGTGTAGGGGTCCTTGGAGGCCCCTTAAGCTATATAATGAGCAGCCGCCGTCTACGTTAGGGTTTGGGTTTTGTTTTAGATTAATCTATCTTTGAACAGTCGCTGTTATCGGTTTGTGAAACCCCACTTTGTGATCTTAATCATATATCTGCAGTTTGTCCCAATATTTGAGCTGCCTACTTTCGAGTTCTTGCTTGTGTTCTTCGATTCATAGGCAGGGATTAGCCTTCTTGGCGAGGTCAACCGGTTGGTGACACGGTTGATAACCAGAGGAGACGTGGTGCTAAGGTTGCAGGTTTGGGTCTTTGTGATCTGAAGCCGGATCGGTGTGTCGTGCTCCACCAAATCGTTGTTTATCTTGAACTGACGGAAGATCGGGAACCTAGTTCACATCAGCTCTCCCTCTCTGTGTGTCTCTATTGTCCACATCTCTTTTTGCGCCCACAGCCACCAGTTCCTCTCCCTCCCCTGCATCTCTCTCTCGCAGTCTCGCCCGAATATCTCATGTGCCCGCTGCCGGCAGTTCCTCTCCTTCTCCCGCATCTTTTTCTCAGTCGGCGTGCGGATCCGCAACCTGTATACGCCTGGGTGTGCTGACTCCGCCCGCGGCTACTCCTCCTTCACCAGCAACCTTTGCCCGCCTAGGGGTCCGCCTACCCCCTTAGGCTAGGCAAAGGGCTTAGCCTCCCGATTAGCCGTGCCTAGGCGAGCGCCTAACGTCTCCTTGTCGAACTTTGGCCCGCGTCAAACTCGACGGCTAGCAAGCTTCCCCCACTATAGCCGAAATCGAGCTCACCCCCCTAGCCATGCTCACCCCCACGTCGTCGCCCGTCTCCCGCTCGCTATCTCCTGGCTCGCTTGCTCCCAGCCAGCCGTCGCCTAGGCCTGACAGCTAGACGGCACTACAGCCATGGACACGGGCGAGAAATCTGTCTTGACAGTGGCGCGTGAGAGATTCAATCCCATGCTTTTACATCCAAACAGGAATTGGATTTGAGCTCCTTGCTAGGATTCCAAAAGACAATTCAATAGTCATCCAAACAATAATATTTGAATTCTGGCCATTTTAATACTATGGTTGCTTTGGTATTGAATCGAATTCCATTCCAACACCCTCAGTATCTACATCCAAACAGACCCCAATTGAACAAAATCTGCTTAAACCCAAATCCAAAGAATCTCCTAAGTACAACACACTCCTTGAGTTAATGGTTTTTGAGGAGTTGTTGGTGTCCTGTGGTGCTCAGGGTACACCTGGACACCAAGGCGATATGGCATAACTATTTTATCCAATAGCATTGGCAGAAATTTAAATAGAACTAGAAGATAACAAATTTCTCACTGCAGATCTCATAATAGCTAACTGGACAACCACATATTTATGCTGCTTGGTGGTTTGGACCACTTTTTTTTGGCTAAGTTTTACTGCAAATTTTAACTTGTTATGCAATTAGTATAAAAAATGTTTTTGGATAAAAGTATTTATATGGAAAACGAAGGAGCAAAACAATGAGTTTCAGGATATCCAAAATTCAATCAAAGTTACAATCAATAAAAGGTCAAAATAGCTAATTGAACAAAATCTGCTTAACTCAACACCCAACGAATCTTCTAAGTACAAACACACTCCTTGAGTTCATGGTTTTTGAGGAGTTGTCGGCATCCTGTGGCGCTTGGGGTACACCTGGACACCAAGGCGATATGGCATAACTATGGGGCCAAGGCCCAAGGGTACAACTCAACGCCCAAGCGACACCTTAAAAAACAGGCTTCGGTCAAACAAAAGTACAGCAGTATGCATGGATGTGTCCTAACAATGCAAGCTCATTACTGTACCACTTGGACATATTCAGCTTGATAGCACCAGAAAAACTGCTCAGGACTGTTTAATCACCATATTAACTGATGTTTCCAACAATACCCCACCACAATAATTAAAAACTAAATTTAACTTGGCCAAAACCGAACAGACCGATCCAATTCAAACCCCCCACTTAGTCTGACACGCTCCAATCTAAAGGGTACTACAATGAGCAGGAAGCCAGGAACCAATTTATTTTCAAGGATTTCAGGAACCAATCCAACGCTTGATCAAATTCAGAAAACAACCACAATTGACAATTGAGCAAAGCAAAGATAAGAGACAAGGCACACCAATATAGCACGCACGCTTTCCTCTGAAAATGCTGCAGTCACAAGAGCTAGTTCGAGCAACAATACCCAGTATTCACCATGCTGTCGATAATCAAGCAACATGGACGGGTTCGGCGGGGCATTACCTTGGCGTCGTCGTCAAAAGGCTTGGGGTTGAAGTACACGTCAATCTCGTGCACCACGAAGTCCTCCTCCTCCGCCCCCTCTCTAAGTCTAGGAACGTCACCTGTCCCGTCCACCTCCGCCGCCTCTCTAAGTCTAGGAACGTCACCTGTCCCGTCCATCTCCGCCGCCTCGTCCACGTCCATCGCGTCCTCCGGCGGCACCACGGGGTTGACATCGGGCTCCCGCACCGGCCCCGGCTCCGGCTTGGGCACGGCCACCGGTACGGGTTTGGGGACCTCGGGCTTCGGCCCAGGTGGCGTTCAACTGGACCAGTCCTCGCTTTTGTCGTTTGGTTGTTTTTTTCTTTTTTATTGAAAACAATCTGTTTGGTTTGGTTGTTTATAAGACACAAGGAATGGGATGATCTCGTCTCAATATTTAGAGACGGATAATCTCATCCCGAGTTTACCTGATAAAAGACAAGACTGTTCTAGGCCTAGTTGGTTATAACAACCACATTGTCAAAGATTAAACGAACAAAAATTAGGCAAAAATATCTATTATAAATTTGGCTACACATACACAGATTGAGAGGTTGGCAAGTTTATTAGCAAAACAAATAATAGCTAAATTCATGGCTTGCCAAATCTTTAGATGCGTTTTCATGCATGGTAGGTCCACGATTGTTGTGAACGGCAACGCTTTTAGAGTGAAGTATTCTCGCTTGTACTCATCTCACACCGTGAAACCTTTTGACCTTAGTTTCATTAGATAGTCTGCCGATGGTTCTAGGTACACATCAATATCATTACTGCTTCGTACACAACCAACGTGGAAGGTTGTATGTTGTGTTTTTGTTAACCATGTTGAAAGGATGCATCCCGTTCGTACTCAGCTCCATTCTCCTTGAAAATGACTTGAATCTAAAATTAATAGCCCTTCAATCATCACTTGGGTGTCTGAGCTTTCCGTCATTCAAGTGCTCTTTAGCATGCCACCTCATCAATTTTGATGTCTCTTCGCAAATTGGAATTACCAGAAAATAGCAAACAACCTTCGCTGATGATCTTTTGTTCTAGTCACAAGTCATCTCCTTAGCAAAGCACAATGGACACATATCCAAATCCTTATATATATATATATATATATATATGTCTTGTTACAATATGCAATCATTGATGCATGCACGAAAGTTTTTTTTCGAAAACATGCCAAAGCCATGTATTTCATTAAGCAGAATAGAAGTTCCTTACACCCCATAGTAATCCAAAGATTACCGAAGAAAATCCTACAACTACGCCTCACACGAGGTTGTAATTACATGAAATAGGTACCACCACAAGCTAAATGACATCAGCCTCCCTACAGGGACTGACTCGTCCTACAAGCCAATCATGTTGAGTTTCCAAGCGATCGGGTCGATGTTGTAACCCAAGAGCTTTTCAAGATTGTCATGGCAAGCATCTGAGAGCGGCTGGCGGAACGCATTCTTGCACAATTGGGCCGTGTCAGCCCCCATGGACGGGGAGGGAGGGGCGACCCCGAGCTTCTTCATCAGCACGACCCGCACCTGCGTAGTACAGTCAGCCTCCCGTGGCATAGCCGTGAGCCGCACACTCCGATGAAGAGACTGGACACGAGCAGGTGTTCTTGGCTTGCGTAGTCTAGGTGGCCCTTTGATGATTAGCATCTCCAGCGGGATGCATAGCCTCTCCTCCATATGCCACACTGTCATCCATGGCGTTATCTCGGCAGCCTCCTCCTGCCCTGAGTGCAACCCATCATCACGAGCCACATCATCCTCGGCCCTAGCACCCGAGGGTGACTCCCTCTGAACCAAGGACGGCGCGGGCGAGAGTGTCTTGGCCCCGGTGCTGAGAGTTGGAAGCGGTCCCTCTAGCACGGCCCCACAACCGTCGAGGTCAGCCTTAGCCTGCTCCCGTGTCATGGAAAGGCACGCACTTGGACGCTATGAGCATGCATCCGTGAGCCGCGCACCATCCACCACCCCTGAACGGCGGCCACGTCCACGACCTGCTCAACGATGTCCACAGGCTGCACCAATACTAGGGCAGTCTGTGCAATGATCAACGTGGAGTTGTCGTTCGGTGGAGCGGAGGGGCATGCGCTTCAGGGCGGAGCTGATCCATGAGCGCCTGAGATACGTAGAGAATAATGAAATTCTCTAGGAGCTCCCCTGGCTACAGCCCTGTTGCGGTAGCGATGGCCACCCGTGCCTCATCGATGAGGGCGGCCATCGAGTTGCCTCGAGACAAGACGATGATGGGGAGTCATAGACTAGCCGCGTCGAAGTCTGGGGACGATGGCGGTGAGGATGACCCCCCATACGTGACCTTCGACACCCCAGGCGTAGGCGGAGTCTGTCCCTCCGGCCCTGGTGACTTCCCAAGGCTGCGACCATGGCTCTGCCCAAAGAAGCGCCCGACGCTCACGGCCGTCGGACGGTCATTGACCTGAGCTCGTGGTCACTTGCAATCCCGAGAGACGTGGTTAGGCGGGAGACAGCTGTAGCAGCATTGCGGCCTGCTACAGATCACGACTCGGTGGCCAGGCGCTAGACAGTTGCGGCACCGGCCCTCAACATGCCTCCACGGCCGGCCAACAGGCCGAGGCCGGCCAGCACGACGAAGCCTGACCATTGTCTTCGCCAACCTCGCCTCGTCTGTCAGCCGCTGAGGAAGTACCCGTTGCCACCCGTCCGCGTGGGCTGGGAGCCGGTCTGCAGTCGACGACGGTGTGTTCCTCGTACTAGGTTCGGTCGCACTCGCCATCGTCCTCGCGTGGTGACGTCAATGGCCACCGAGATGCAGTGTTCTGGCGCAGGCGCTGTCGTGGCAGCAGCCATGTTTGCGCTCGTCCTCTATCTGCGTCGACGCTGCCGGCGACCCATACGTGCTGGTGCAGGGGCCCGCCACCGGTGGTACCCACGGCCGGCGCGATGGCCACCGGTGGTACCCACGACCGGCGACCGCAGCTTGCAGGTAGCGTGGCACAGGCCCCCCGGGCGAACCGCCGGCAAGAGGAGTCAACACGGCGGGGGCCATTGGGCGGTGGCCCATGTCGGTGCCATGACTCTTGCGGACGTCGCGGCGGCGCGCTCCCCCCGGGCGAGGAATTGTAGCCTCTTGGCCCCGGCGGCGCCAATGGTGCTCCCCTCACCCCCTAGCCGAGGACTTCCTGTCCTCAAGGCCAGGGAAGGCGGCCAGCCTGGGCAAGGCGCGACGATGAGCGGAGAGGAAGGCCACCGCCGGCGTCAGCTCGCCTTCTTCATCGTCGGAACCGTCATCGACAAGGACCTCCTCCCACCGTTGTGCTTTGGACCTACCAGAGGATGAGGGGTAGAAGGGAGGCGCAGCAGGGGATAGCTCCTTACCAGGGGACCTGTCCACCTCACCGCCGACGAGCCCAGAGGTGGCCGTAGCGGCGGAGCTCATCCCGGCCGCCATGGGGATGGTCCCGCAGGCCGTGGAGGTGGGTGCCAGCTCCGAGGAGGTATCTAGCAGGGGATGGGTGCAGGCGGCGCCGTCGAGGTCGCCATGGGCGCCGGCAGCAGCCACCGGGGCCGGAGAAGCCCACGACGAGATGAAGCCCGAGCGCCCCAAGTAACAGCACCCATGGGATGGTAGATCAGGAGCTGGGGAACTAGGATTTGGGGGAGAGGGGCTGGAAGTGGAGATTGGCGGGGAGGGGGGTGCAGGTGGAGCGGCGTCGCCGCCTAGGGAGAGGTGCGGGTCGGGGGGCTCCAACGGCTCCATCCGGTCTTGCACTGCCCTCGTGCATGAAAGTTTTGTACTTCCAATACTTCGGACAGATCACTTGCTTCTCTTGGGAGTCCAAACCAATCGAGTGAAACACCGCTTAACTCATGATGCTACCTGCTGTGGAAAAAAGTGTGTATATTATGGTTCGCTACACCAAAGGAACTGCTCTAGATTTGCCCCTCCGTCGGTCTTGGGGCCTTCCTGGTGAGTCAGCTTTCAGCTACACAGACCGGATTGGCTGCTGGTCTTGCTAAATAGAGTTAACAAAGACACCAAGATAAAATTGATCCTTCTTTTCTGGAGGATTTAGCACCTTAGAAATGATATTGTATTTGGTAAGGGTGACTCCACTACGGTGGCTTTCCTGGAAAATTACGTGCTCTCTGTTTCAGCTAAAGGAAAATCATGTACCTCTGAAATACCACAAGCGATAAGACTAAATGTGGATGCTAGCTAGTAGCTACGATCAGATCATAGGACAAGCAGGTATTGGTTTCGTGGCTAGAAATCATGAGGGTGTCGTGGTCTTCTCAGGATGGTCCTACGATAACTTGTGTGGATCTGCCGAAGAAGCGGAATGCTTAGCCAATGTATATGTTATTCGCAGAGCTTCTCTTTCATCTGTGGGGCCTATTTATCTAGAGTCAGATTGTCTAAATGTTGTCAAAATTCTCAAGATAATAGTTTAAACTAGTCTAGCAACTGCTACATCATTGAGGAAACAAAAAGAACATTGAGCCTCTTCCAACGTTCTAGAGTTTTAAATGTCATCGAACAGCCAAGGGAGTTGCCCATAAACTAGGAGTAAACTAGGAGTTTATGGTAGGAAAAGGCTTTCTTGTGGTTTTTTTTCTGAAAGTGTTCCGGCCTGCGCATCGGCAGCTTTAGAACATGATCGTAAACATGATTCTATATCTTAATATAAAAGCTCTTTCCTTAGAAAAATGATTATGGTAAGCCAGTAAGCCACCATGTAATCCATGCCAACGACGGAAGCTAAACAGCTGCCCAACGGCGTTACTTTTGTATGTATAATGTAATTGTACAATAATAAGTTTTAGTTCTGTTTATTATCTTCCCAAATCTGTTTATTGTCTTTTCAAATACTGAAGTTCTTTCCTTCTGTTGCAACGCACGGATATATTTGCTAATAAATTATAGAAAGGCAAATGGCAAGAAAATCATTCTTGGCAAATTGAGGAATCAAAATATTTGAAGTAGCAATGGGGTGAAGCCCCTGAAGTCTTCAACTAGCAAATATAGACAGAGCCATGTGTAGTACACCGGAGAAGCTTTGATATATGTCCTATGACATTCACCCTGCCGTCTTCGAGCAGCTGGTGTCCTCCAAAGGTTCGGCGGCGCCATCCGCCATCCTGCCTCATGAGCAGGGCAGTTAACAGTAGTACACTAGTTAGGAATGGTTTTTTTCGAAAGCGTGCAATAGCACGTGCTTCATTAAGTGGAAGAGGAGGTTTCATACACGCTCCACGGATGTGCACGGCGAGTAGCTATACATATCCTTGGAGTAAACACTAATACAAGTCACCAACTAGCGGTGGAAATGAATGATTGTGCTAAGAAAATAAAGCAATTGTGCGACATTCCTCGCTGTGCTACCATCAGGCAACTAGGGCCATGAGCAACGCCAGGCTACGGAAGCCGGCAGACACCCAGGTATTCGCCTCCTCCAAGATGGTCACGAACAGCTCGGCCGGTGTCAGCGATTGGCGATCAAATGTGCGTCGATTATGTTCCTTCCATAGGCGCCACGTGACCAAGAGCACCAGGGAGTCGAGTCCCTTGCGCAAAGCCTGCAACAGCGAAGCCCTGGCCTACATCCAACAGTCCAACAAGGTGGACGCATGGTGAGGGGGCGCCACCAGCGATCCCATGGCCGAAAGCAACCTGGACCAAACTCACGCGCATAGACGCAAGAGCAGAGTAGGTGGTCTGTTGTTTTGCTAAGCTGGTCGCACAGTGCATAGGTTGCACTCTGCTGGAGGCCATGCCGCATCCGACATTCAGACGTCCAAAGTCGACCATGCAGCGCTAGCCAGAAGAAGAACTTCACTTTTGGCGGAGCTGAGGCACGCCAAAGCTCCTTTGCTCCCACCATCATTGTCCAGGCCGTGAAGTATGCCCCATACGCAGTACGTACACTGTACTTCCCATCAGCTGAGAAGCGCCACACGAAGCGGTCGGGCCGATCAGGCTGTAGCTGTACCTGGAGGAGCAACCCCCATAGGAGTAGATACTCATAGATCACAGCTGCCGTGCGAGCTCCGGTGATGTCCTGGACCCAACGGCGACCATCCAAGGCATCCCTAACAGTTCTGCCAAGCCGTCGTCAACCAACAGCTTTGAAGAGGTTGGGGGCAAAAGTACGAATCGGCCCCTCCAACAACCATGTGTCCGTCCAGAAACGGGCAGATGCCCCGTCGCCAAGCTCGACATAGACCGCTGAACTGAACATAGCCAAGACTTTACGCTCTGGGGTAGATGGTAGTGATGCCCAGGCGGAGTCTGGTGCGGTCTGACGCTGCCATTCCCATCATAGACGCAGTGCATAGCCAAGTATATGCGTGGTTGTAGATGAGTCTCTAACCTTGGTTCGTCATCTTATCGTGTTGGTCTTGAAACGATCTACTTGTACCGGTCAGAATTCCGCCATCCAAGTTAAGTGATTCATGTAAATCCAGTCATTAGAGATCAATCAGATTGATCAAATTGAACCCTAGGTCAAGTGCCAAGCGCATATGATGTGCGGCGGTAGTAGATGGAATTTACTGCCGAGCGCCGGTTTGCCGAGAAAAGTGTTGTTCGGTAAAACGGCCATAACTTTTGAACCGTAACTCGGATTGAGATGAACTCTAAACGAAAATCGTAGAGAACGAAATCATAGAGAAAAGTGTTGTTCAACAAAATTAGAATTGCAAAATAAGGCTTGGAAAATAGAGTTTTCTACGTTGCAAGATTAGACATCGGATTCAGATAACTCTGTTTTACAGGTATTGATGACTGGTATAGCCCTTATGTGTATGTGATGCATATATGTATTTAATTCATGGCTTGCATGTCATGAGGACAATATGGGCAGGAGCCACATACATATTGTCAAAATTAATGTAATGGCCTGTGTGCCAATCTGTGATGATCTATCCGTGACTATGTAATTTCATTTTACTTGCGCTAGTAGTAGTTAGTCTTGGCGGAATCATCACTGAAGGATGGTATACTCGAATCATGGAGATGGAGATCACCGTGATGCATAGATTGAAGGAGATAGAGATCCCCAAAGGCATAATAGGCTATACCAAGTCATGTCTGTGTTATGTCGTTCTTACTATGTTCTACTTTCACATGATATTATGTTTTTGTCTACATGAGTGCGGTAGTGAAGTAGAACGATCCCTCAGCAATGTTTAAGTTGAATGCTTCCCCAAACCTTGCACTGTCATAAGTCTTGTACAATCGGTGGTGGGTTTAAAAAATTAGGATGCCACTGGATACTTACTGCAAGAAGGTTTGGTTACTTAAACAAGGTCATCCTAACGGTTAGGGACCTTGGAGAATGGGTAGGTTGAGCGTAGCATAGAGATGTTGCCCAACAACAAGGGTCATATGTGATATGATTAGCAAAGTGTTGCTTACCGATCTACCATGTCTTCTAGTGGTGATGCTAAAGCTCACTAGTTGACTTGTTAGTTGTGGGTCTTGAATCACTAAGTATCAATTGAGGGATATTGATTTTAGTGGGAGTAGATTTTATTTTGATAGAATTTACTCTTTCATGGATACATTGTCTTAGTATTTTATGTTACTTTTGTTGTAGATGGCCGCTCGCAATCAACCATTTTCTTTGCATACAATTCTTGAGAAAGATAAGTTGAATGGAAAAAATTACGCGGGTTGGATCCGCAACCTGAGAGTTGTTCTCAGGGCTAAGAAAAAGGAAGATATTCTAGACACCCCATTACCAGATGAGCCTAAGGAGAGTGTTCCTGTTGCTGAGAAAAATGCTTACAAGAAAGCATGTGATGCGGATCTCGAAGTGAGTTGCCTCATGCTTGCTTGTATGAAACCTGATCTGCAGATGCAGTTCGACAACAATCATTCAGTGAACGATATGATCATGGTGCTTGAAGATATGTTCCAAACTCAAGCGCGAACTGAAAGGTTCAATGTCTCGAAGGCACTTGCAGAAACCAACCTAGCAGAGGGCGCAGCTGTTGGTCCACATGTAATCAAGATGGTTGGTTACACTCAGTGGTTGGAGAAGTTAGGCTTCCTAATTGGCCAAGAGTTGACAACTGATTTCATTCTTTTGTCTCTTCTGCCCAGTTATGGAAACTTTATCTTGAACTACCATATGCATGGGGCGGAGAAGGGCTTGAATGAACTATGTGGCATGCTGAAAACAGCAGAGGCTGACATCAAGAAAGCAGGAGGTGGCCAAGTGTTGGTAGTTCAAAACAGGCCTAACTTTAAGAGAAGGAAGGGAAATTGGAAGAAGAAGGGCAAGGCTAAAGATGAGATCTCTAAGCCAAACCAATCGTCTTCCAAGGATGAACCACCTGCATAGAATGATGAATGCTTCATTGTAAGGGGAAAGATCACTAGAAGAGGAACTGCAAGGTGTACTTGGCGTCCTTAAAGAAGGATGGCGGTAGTAAAGGTACTCCCGCTCATACACTTGTTGTTCATGTTACAGACATTTTCCTCGCTAACTCTTTATATCAATTCTTGGGTATTTGATACCGGATCGGTTGCTCATATTTGCAATACGATGCAGGAAATGATAAGAAGTAGAAGCGTGGAGAAAGAGAAGTTGATTTCTGCGTGGGCAATAATGCAAGAGTTGTTGCATTGAACATTGGGATGATGCAACTTCCCTTGCCGTCAGGATTTATTTTGGAATTGAATAATTATTATTTTGTTTCTAGTTTAAGTCGAAACATTGTGTCACCTTCATGTTTGATGAAGAATGGTTATTCATTTGTGAGTAAAGACAATGGTTGTGTGATCTCAAAGAATGATGTGTTTGTGGCTTTTGCATCCATTGTGAATGGGTTGTTTATTTTAAATCTTGATGATGCACCTGTCTGTAATGTTAGTGCTAAACGGCCTCGGCTTAATGAGTTAAGTCCTACCTATATGTAGCATTGTCGCTTGGGTCATATAAGTGAGAACCGCATGAAGAGGTTCCATGATGATGGTCTTCTAACTTCGTTTGATTTTGAATCATATGAGACATATGAGGCTTGCATGCTAGGCAGATGACCAAGGCGCCATTCAAAGGAGTTCCTGAGAAGGCGTCTGACTTGTTGAAACTTGTACATACTGATGTATGTGGACCAATGAGCACGACAGCTAGAGACAGATTTCAATACTTCATAACTTTTACTGATGACTTTAGTAGATATGGATATGTCTACCTAATGAAGCATAAGTCTGAAACATTTGAAAAGTTTAAAGAATTTCAGAATTAAGTAGAGAATCAATGTGGCAAGAAGATCAAGGCCCTGTGATCTGATCGTGGAGGCGAATATCTAAGTCACGAGTTTAGCAATCATCTTAAGAGTTGTGGAATTGTTCCACAGCTTATGCCACCTGAAATGCCTCAGAGAAACGGCGTGTCTGAGCGACGTAATCGGACCTTGTTGGACATGGTTCGGTCTATGATGAGCCAGTCGGACCTACCTTTATCGTTTTAGGGATACGCTCTAGAAACAGCCGCTTTCACATTGAATAGGGTACCATCTAAGTCCGTAGTTAAGACACCGTATGAGATGTGGACTGGTAAGAGTCCCAGTTTGTCTTTTCTAAAAATTTAGGGTTCTGAAGTTTATGTCAAACGACTTATATCAGATAAACTAACACCCAAATCGAACAAGTGCTTTTTCGTGGGATATCCGAAGGAAACTTTAGGGTATTATGTCTATAACCGGTCATAGGGCAAAGTATTTGTTACTCAAAATGGTGTTTTCTTAGAGAAAGAGTTTCTCAAAAGAGAAAATAATGGACAAAAGGTGTATCTTGAAGAAGTTCAAGATGAGCCAGTAGGGACTGACTCTACGAGTGATGCTAATGTAGCAGAGCAAGTTGAGACACCCGTGGCAGTGGAGACACCACCACAACCACGAAGATCAGCAAGACTTCACGCATTGGGTGGGGATTTGTTATTGTTAGACAATGACGAACCTGTGGATTATATGGAAGCTATGATGGATCCAGATTTTGAGAAATGGCAAAGTGCCATGAGATCCAAGATAGATTCGATGGGAGACTATCAAGTTTGGAACTTGATTGACCCGCCTAATAGGGTTAGACCCATAGAGAGCAAATGGATCTTTAAGAAGAAGAAGGATATGGGCAGAAATGTTCACGTATATAAAGCTTGACTTGTCACAAAAGGTTTTCGGCAAGTTCAAGGAATTGACTACGACGAGACATTCTCGCCGGTAGCGATGCTTAAATCTATTCAGATCATTCTAGCAATTGCTGCATATTTCGATTATAAGATATGGCAGATGGATGTTAAAACAACATTTCTAAATGGGTATTTAGAAGAGGACATGTATATGACACAGCCCGAAGGTTTTGTTGATCCTAATAATGCTAGAAAGATATGCAAGCTTAAGAAATCTATTTATGGGTTAAAGCAAGTATCTCGGAGTTGGAATATTTATTTTGATGAGGTAGTCATAGTGGGAGCGCTATTGTATTTCTGATCTTGTATGTGGATGACATACTATTGATTGGAAATGATATTCCTATGTTGCAATTTATAAAGACTTCACTAAATAATAGTTTTTCTATGAAGGATTTAGGTGAAGCAGCATACATCTTGGGAATTAAGATCTATAGAGATAGGTTGAGAAGGCTAATAGGATTAAGCCAAGACACGTATATTGACAAGGTGTTGAAACGGTACAACATGGAACAGTCCAAGAAAGGGTTCTTGCCTATGTCACATGGTATGCGCTTTAGTGATAACCAGTGTCCTTCATCAGATGAAGAGCGCAACCACATGAGTAAGGTTCCATATGCTTCGGCCGTTGGTTCCATCATGTATGCCATGATATGTACTCGCCCAGATGTCTCATATGCTCTAAGTGTTGCGAGCAGGTACCAAGCTAATCTGGATGAACCTCACTGGACACTTGTTAAGAACATCCTAAAGTACTTGCGAAGGACTAAGGATGTGTTCCTAATCTATGGTGGTGGGAAGGAGCTCGTTGTAAATGGTTACACCGATGCTAGCTTCCAAACCGACGGGGATGATTTACTATCTCAATTAGGTTTTGTGTTCACAATAAATGGTGGTGCAGTTAGCTGGAAAAGTACCAAGCAGGAGACGGTGTCTGATTCTACAACAGAAGTCAAGTACATTGCAGCTTCTGGCGCTATAAAGGAAGGTGTTTGGTTGAGGAGGTTCCTCATTGAGCTTGTTGTGTTTCCGAATGCGTCGGGCCTATTGAATTTACATTGTGATAACAATGGGGCGATTGCACAGGATAAGCAGCCTAGGGATCACCAGAATAACAAACATGTACTTTGAAAGTTTCATCTCATTTGAGAGTTTGTGAAACGAGAAGAGATCAAATTGTGCAAAATACATACGGATTTGAATGTAGCAGATCCTTTGACAAAGGCTCTTCCACAGCCTAAGCATGAGGCACACATGAGGTCTATGGGGATTAGACATCTAAGAGATTAACTCTAGTGCAAGTGAGAGACTGTTGGGAATATGCCCTAGAGCTAATCATGTAGATGATGATATTCCGATTGTATCCATGATTAATAAAGTGTTCATTGAATATCTATTAAAGACAACTTGTATTGATTAGCAATTATGTGAATTGTTTTATGGAACTCTTTACTTGCATGGTTATTCTAAAGTTGTCCCTGGTCGACGTTCTTGTGAGAACACACTTGAATATTAAACCAGCACATGTATTAGTTGATGGCTATGTTTCACAAGTCATGGACATGGAGATGTCAAAGTAACAATGTGGGCACATGTGAGACATGTAGGCTGGACTGACCCGATATGAGAAAGTCTCTATTCATGTCATGTATGTTATGTCCTTAAACCTAAGATTATGGTATGTACTCAAGATATGAAACAGCCTACTTAGGGACTATCAAACGCTGCTCCATAACTAGGTAGTTATAAAGATGGTCTTCGGGTGGTCGGGAAGCATGCTATGAGACATAGACAATCAAGATGAAAATTGCCCCTCTCTACGCGAGAGAGATATCACTGGATCACTCAAGTGATTGGATCAACAAATGCATGGCTGTGTTTGGGTTAAGTGTTAACCCACGAGTTGAACCATATATCGAGTGGCAAAGGGAATAACTTGTATGTGGTCGTAGTGGTTCGTCAGATATGATCTTTGCATGCACATAGAAGTTTTCACACCTTGCTAAAGGCCGCTGTCAACTATTGGGCGAGTAGGAGTACTCGGCCCATGTCAATGTGTGTGTGAACCCATAGGGTCGCACGCTTAAGGGGCTAGAAGCCTAAATTGGGTTGGACCCGAATTAGACAAGGCTTAGGGTTACTAATGGGCCTCCAACTCGTGAGCTCATTGGGAACGTCTATATAAGCAAGGGGTAGGGGCGCGGTCAGGGTGACACATGCCTTTGGCAGCCGTCGTCGCCCTCCCCACGCTCACGCCTTCTGCTCCTCGCGGACCTAGCAGTCCGGAGGCGCATCGCTTCTTTCCTGCATGTGTGGGATTCCTCGGAGGTGCTACATCTAGAGCACTGGGATGAACCGCACGAGAGGATTGAGGTGACAGACGACCACAGAACTGCACTGCCTGCTGCGATGCGTAAGACTACATCGAGTCATCTTCCGTTGCACCTGCGCGTCTAGTGCTAATCCCGTAACCTGTAACTAGCAGTAGATCCTGGTTTATGAGGTCAAAAAGTTTTGTTTTCTGGTTAGCGTAGCACCCTCATAACCCAACATGAAGCACCCGCGAAGAGGTGCAGGATGCGTCTCATGTTGGTGAAGTCTTGATCATTTGGCGAGAGGAAGATGACAAGGTCATCGGCATAGACTGAGGCACGATGCCTGATCCTGTCCGGTAAAGGGGAGAACACCGTGCAATGGTCAGCCTCTGAGATAAGAGCAGTTAGAACCTCCATGACTAGCACGAACAAAAGTGGCGACAACGGGTCTCCCTACTGTAGACCACGAGCATGGCAGATGCGGCACCATGGTTGACCATTCACCAGCACCTTGGTGCTAGCTGTGCCGAGCATGGCTGAAACTCAGTCCTGCCAGCGTGATGGGAAACCTGCATGATCCATGACTTCAAGCAGGAAAGGCCAAGCAACCGAGTCAAAAGCTTTAGCAAGATCAATCTTGAGTAGCACTGTCGGTCGCCATTGTGCATGTAACCATTTGCAAGTCAGTTGTACGGTCTTGAAGTTTTCATGTATTTGCCTCTCTTGGATGAAAGCCGATTGGTTGAACTTGACTAGGTCATGCATGTGCGGAGCCAACCGAATTGCCAAGGTTTTGGAGAAGAGCTTGTTGATTGAGTGAATCAAACTAATGATACTGTAATCCTTCAGTCCAGCAGGCGCCTGTGTCTTGTGTAACAGAACCATAACGGCTTCGTTGATGAGGTGGAAACTCCTGAAGTCCAGTTCCCAAAATGCTTGAAAGGCTCACATAACATCCCCGCCAATGATGTCTCACGTTGCCTTGTAGAAGGAGCCGCACAACTCGTCTAGACCGGGCGCATGATTTGATGGCGTCGCCTTGATCGCCATGGTTATCTTAGTCGCAGAGAAAGGGATCACCAAGTCAGAAAGGTCAAGCTGGGGGAGCTGGGACAGATCAATTCGGTGTTGCCTGATGAAAAGTGTTCCAAGCAAGGCATCATAGTAGTTGAATACTAGGCCCGCCTTTGCTTCCTCCTCTATGAATGTCTGCCCATTATGTTCAATGGCAAACATATAGTTTTTGTGTCGACGATGACAGGCCTAGAGATGGAAGTATTGCATTCATGCGTCACCCTCCCTCAGCTGCCTTGATCTGGCGCGTTGTCGCGCCATCGTCCTGGAGAGTGATGCATATCCGAGCAAGACTATTTGAGCTCACTGTGCCTCTGTAGTTCGAAGGTCGTGAGCTGTCTAGTCTCCTAAGCCGTGTCCAGTTCATAATGATTGCCCGGGCCGCATCTACTTGCAGGTGGATGTTGCCAACCTTCTTTGCATGCCAGCTCTTGAGCGCCTTAGCGACAGCACGGAATTTTTGGTCAAGTACCCTGCATGGATTGGAGGCTGCGATTTGGCTGTTCCAGGCGGTGAGCACAACATCCCAGAAACCTTCGAGCTTCATCCAGTAGTCATCGAAGCGAAACCGTAGACGCGCCCATGGCTCAGTGTTTAGTGCGAGCAGCAGTGGAGCGTGGTCGGACGAGTCAGAAGAGAGACAATGGAGGTGATGGCACGTGTACTGTTCCAACCAATCGACCGAGGCGAAGATATAGTCAAGCCTCTCCAAGGTGGGGCTCTCCCTGTGGTTGGACCAAGTGAAAAGCCTTCCAGAGAGGTGGAGCTCGTCGAGCTGGAGATCGTTGAGGACACTTATGAAGCGACGCATGAGACCATGATGCAGCCTGCCGTTGTTCTTGTCACACACTTGATAGATCATGTTGAAGTCTCCACAAAGCATCCAGGGTCCCAGGCTAGCCGTCCGTATGTCTCTAATTTCTTGAAGGCGTCTTTATCTGCATGTTCCCTCGGGCCATAGACATTAGTAAGCCACCATGGCTCACCCAGTCCATTCAGCGGCATCAGTCATATGGTGATTGAGAAGCGGCGTACGGCTGGCGCAGAAGCAGCCCAGAGATCGCGACGCCATGCGATGTACGCTCCACCGGCAACACCAGCAGCTGGGAGGTAGGTATAATCAAAGTCAATCCCAGTAGTCTCAATGTTCATGGATACAGAGAAAGCCTAGATTTTGGATTGACGGAGGCGCGTTGCTGTTCGACAACGTCCCGAACAGCGTTACGATGTGTGCGGCTGTTGAGGGCACGGATATTCCAAACCAATATATGGTTTTCACTCATGGGCGTCGGTTGTGCGACGGTGGTGGAGCAGAGGCTCAACACAGCAGCTCAGCAGCCCCGTACTGGGCCACCCCTTGCAGAATAAAAAGCTCATCCATGGCCTCCCATTTGTAATCAGGTACTGGCTCAGTGAAGGCATCGTGGAATTTTTCTAAAATTCCCTCATCGGGGATGAGCAGTGCAGTGCCTGCTAGCCTGCCCTCCCACTTGTCCACCATAATTCGCTTGCTTTACTTCTCAGGGTTCAGATCCCTGAAGACAAATTTTACCGCCAGCCTGTCGCTGCGGCGCGGTGTGCTGTTGATTGTTTGCCGCCGTGCACAGTGCGGGCATGGGGGAGTATGCACGAGGCAGTCTTGCAGTGGCAGCTTGATGGATTCGATGAAGAGCGCACCTACATCAGCCGCCGCAGCCTGGCCAACAGCAGAGACCAGGGCACTCGGTGTGGCCTACATCATCAGGCCAGCAGTCGCCGGCGGGCAGTCATCCGGCACATCCCAAGCAGGCTGCCCAACGTAGGCATTGTCCGCGGGCTCACAGGATGGAGATGAAGACGTCCCTGCCACCAGGGCGCACTGCTCGTCGGACAATGGTAGCCCAGGAGCCGACGGGCACCATCCCAAGGGTAGTGGCTTGAGTGTGCATGCACTGCGTGTGGCTGGGACACCTTCGAGCAAGGATAAATCATGGGCAAGGACAGATCCGATGAAACCCCAATTTTCTCCATGTGTGATATGCGTAGAGGACGGCACCCCACCTAGCAACATAGGATCAGAGATCAGGGCGCCAATGATATTGGATTCTTGTTCCTCCGTGTGGCGATCCTGGAGGCAGATGTCGTTGAACGCATCTGCAGTGCGTGGGCGCACTGCAGCTATAGCTCCCTGCAGCTCCTCCATCTGAGGATCAGTAAAACGTGCCACAGGAATCACCACATTGGGAGGCCTGGTATGGCACTGGACATCTTGCATGGAAACCCCAGATGTTTCAGCAGCCACCACGGACACTACGACCCCAGGGTCTACGTCCACAGACAGCACATGCGCAGTTTGCATGGTGTGCGCAGGCCACGCTCTGAACACAAGGTGGCCTCCATTGCCGATGGGGCAGGAGATCGATCCGATGAGTAAACATCGCCGCGGCATGTCAGAGGCTGCCGAATGCCTCCGGGTGTCAGCCTTTCTTCACGGCGCAGCCCGGCGTCAGTCACCAGCCGCATTGGGAGACCGCCGGTGTTTCTTCGTGTCGGGGACTGCCATGGAAGGAAAGGAGTAGTTCTGATGCCGATGGCACTCACTCCTACAGTTCAGGCAGCATGGTGGAGAAGTGCATTGCGCCCTCAAGTGGTTCTTACTGCCGCAGTTGAAACATTTCCTAGCCAAATGTGCCGGAACAGACTTGTGGCGCCTAGGACGCGAGCGCTTGCGGAAGCGGCGCCGACTCTGAACCTGGTAGTAGCCTTCCTCGTCTAGGGGGCCATTGGCACATGCAGGGTGGGCAGCCGGAGAGCACCTCGTGCGCTCTGCCACGGCTGCCTCTTCCCCGTCCGAGGGGCCATTGTAGCCCACCGAGCAAGCAGCCTGGGAGCGCCTCCTACGCTGGGCAGCCAGAGAGCGCCTCCTGCGCTCTGCCACGGCTGCCCCTTCCCCGTCCGGGGGGCCATTGTAGCCCACCGAGTGAGCAGCCTGGGAGCACCTCCTGCGCTCGACCACAGCTGCTCGGGACGGGACACATCTACTGGCGGATGAGCGCGGCAGGCAGCCGCCATGAACCCACCTGGATCCCTGATGAGGCGACGATGGCGTGGTCGGTGTCGACGGCGGCCGTCCTCCACAGCGATGGCCTTCCCCATTGCCTCCAGCGGCGGGGACGCAGTCTCTGTCTCAGTCACAGAGCCGTAGGATTCCTCCGAGTCAGAGAACGAAAGTCGCTCACCGAATCCCCCATCGGAGGAGCTGCCGAGGTATGGTGCCGCATCAGGGTTGAGCCCCGCACGGCCGGACCCGGCCGGCGAGAAGGGCGGTGCGTTGGGGTTGAGTCCCACCGCCGACGCGGCGTGTCGCTGCTGCTGCTCCTCAACTTCGACCGCCCACGAGCGTCGGGCAGGGGAACCCGTCTCCATGGCGCAGATCCGGCCCGAGGCGGCGTGGAGGAGGGTCGACGGTGCGGATCCGACGAGGGAAGAGGGAGCGACGGGGCGGAGCAGCAGATCTGGCGGAGCTAAGCAGAGAAGGTGGCGGGGATGCCGGCGGTTTGAGGTGGGGGCACACCAGGGTCGGGGGAACCCTGGGTGAGTCTCTAGGCGGCGCGGCCTAGGTGGCCAACGACACGTGGGCTTGGGACGCCGGGGCCGCAGTGGCCGCCGGCGTTGGGAGGCGGCGCGAGCTCCGCCTAGATCAAGTTTAGGTAAAATGGCGTCCCTACCCCCTCGCCCAGTTAGGAATGGTCCACCGTCCACGACATCCAACTGCGTTGGTCCCGCCGTCCCGGCCATGTTCCGCGACGGTTCGGTCACGGGAGCAGGTGCGGACGCCCCATGGGTATCGCGCACGCTGTGCTACCATCCTCGCCGCAAGCAAACAACGAGCCACCTCCTCGCCGGTCGCCTTTTTTGCGTGCGGCTGCCCTGCCCGTGATCGCAGATAGTCCGCCGCGCTACAGCGGTTACAGTGGTCTCGTGGCTCCCTCGCGCTCTTGCGAGCATGCATGCTCGTCCAAGGCAGGGCCGGGGGCTCTACTGGCATTGGCACTGGCAGGCAGCATCGTTCGTCTGTATATCCGTCTCTCTCATCTCATGGACACTACTCACATTCCCTTGTCTCTTGCACACCCCGGCTTCCTGCTTGGTGGTTTGTTTCTCTTCCGATCCGTGGCACTGCCAGCCAGCTGCTTACATTGTGGCTGGCTGATTGTCGTCAGATCTATCTATCCACCGTACCACCACAGTTCACAGCACTAAGCCACTCACAATGGCGGCCGCTCGCCTGCTTCTTCTTAGCGTCCTTGCGCTTCTTGCGACCGCGCAGGCGGTCGTTGGGAAGAGCGCCGTGCTCTCTCTGCGGGAGTTGGATGGACGACGGGGTGCCGCGACGGAGGTTGAGACCCGGAGTCGCCACTACGCCGACGCAAAGCTTGCTGAAATGCTAGGTAACTGTACAACTCTGATGGACGCTGACGTACTGTGAACCGGTGCTTTCTCAGCTCGATCTGTGTAGCTTTGCATGCATTCCGAATTCAATCAATGAACTCACATGCAGTTGCTTTCACATGCTCACTTCCGCCATGTCTGTCATCTTCTTCAGAAGAGCGCAAGAAAGCAGGGGCGGCAAGAACAGCGACCACCGTGCTAGAGCTCGAGCGCCACTCCCTCGTCACCATCCCTGACGAGCCCGCGGCCCGCGACCGCTACCTCCGCCGTCTCCTCGCAGCCGACGAATCGCGTGCCAACTCATTCCAGCTCCGCAACAACAACGACAGGGCAGCGGTCACGCAGTCCGCCGCCTCGGCAGAGGTCCCGCTGACCTCCGGCATCCGGTTCCAGACTCTCAACTACGTCACCACCATCGCGCTCGGCGGCAGCTCCGGCTCCCCCGCCGCGAACCTTACCGTCATCGTGGACACCGGAAGCGACCTCACCTGGGTGCAGTGCAAGCCCTGCTCCGCGTGCTACGCGCAGCGCGACCCGCTCTTCGACCCCGCGGGCTCCGCCACCTACGCCGCGGTCCGGTGCAACGCCTCCGCGTGCGCGGCCTCCCTCAAGGCGGCCACCGGCACGCCGGGCTCCTGCCTTAGCACCGGCGGTGAAGGCAACGAGAGGTGCTACTACGCGCTGGCCTACGGCGACGGGTCCTTCAGCCGCGGCGTGCTCGCCACGGACACGGTCGCGCTCGGCGGCGCCAGCCTGGACGGGTTCGTGTTCGGGTGCGGGCTCAGCAACCGCGGCCTGTTCGGCGGCACGGCGGGGCTCATGGGCCTCGGCCGCACCGAGCTGTCGCTGGTCTCCCAGACCGCGTCCCGCTACGGCGGCGTGTTCTCCTACTGCCTGCCGGCGGTCACCTCCGGCGACGCCTCGGGCTCGCTCTCCCTCGGCGGAGACGCGTCGTCCTTCCGCAACACGACGCCCGTGGCGTACACCCGCATGATCGCCGACCCGGCGCAGCCGCCCTTCTACTTCCTCAACATCACCGGCGCGGCCGTCGGCGGTGCCGCCCTCGTGGCGCAGGGGCTCGGCGCCAGCAACGTGCTCATCGACTCCGGCACGGTGATCACGCGCCTGGCGCCGTCCATGTACCGCGCGGTGCGCGCCGAGTTCACGCGCCAGTTCGGCGCAGCGGGATACCCAACCGCCCCGGGGTTCTCGATCCTGGACACGTGCTACGACCTGACGGGGCACGACGAGGTGAAGGTGCCGCTGCTGACGCTGCGGCTGGAGGGGTGGAGCGGACGTGACCGTGGACGCTGCTGGGATGCTGTTCGTGGTGAGGAAGGACGGCTCACAGGTGTGCCTGGCCATGGCGAGCCTGTCGTATGAGGACCAGACGCCCATCATCGGCAACTACCAGCAGAAGAACAAGAGGGTGGTGTATGACACGGTGGGATCCAGGCTAGGCTTCGCCGACGAGGACTGCAACTATGTATAGAGGACTGGATCACTGGAGGATGTGGAGAGGGGATGAGTGAAATATCTTATTTCTGGTTTATCTGTTGTATAAGCTATGCCCACGTAACTACTGAGTGTAGTTTGATGAAAATCCATAGTTTAATACGACTTAAATCCACACAATCACGTGACTCCAAATATAATAGTACATAATGTAGAGCAGAATATCATGAAAACCTTCTTTACAGATCGAAAGAAACTGCAATAGACATAGAATGAAAGAGATATTTGTAAGATGTCTCACTATTTAGTATTTGCACTCATATTCCTAAGCTAACTTAGTCCCTAGCCAACATATCCTTTATAAACTAGAACCGAAGTTTATGTCCATTTGACCCCTTCTCCAGCATCACCCAAAAACAATATTCAGGTAGCCCTTGTGAATTCTATCTTCTCAGAGATGAACAAGAGGTCCAGCAGATGATAAATAACTTTGTCAAAGTTTGGCAGCTGACAGTGAGGGTTTAACTGAAATTTCAATATCTCCAAATGGCTCTTTCCCTTGTTGGACATCAATGTAGTCGTAACTCTTCAGAACCTATAAGGAAAAACAAATAGATCTTCAAAATAAGTTCCAAATAACAAAAGACACTACCTGCAGCAGCAATGTAAATATAGAAACTGCATTTCAGTTACATTACCGTTGTCTCGAAGAACATCCTTGCAGCTTGTTTTCTTGTTTTCCCTTCCAAAATTTTGTTCAAACTGAATTTTCCAGGCTGCTCATCAGATGAGGGTGAAGGCACATGATCCATAAAGAACAGTGCAACAGCCCTGCGATACCATAATGAAAATGTCACAACTTCTACTCAAATAAGAATATGATCAGCTCAAAGTCTCAAACACATCTCATTACCTTGTCCTAGTAGACATGCTTCCTAATCCGGTGGTTCCAGTACCTACACTAGATACCCCTCCAGGTGTACTCATGAGACCAGGGATCTCTGGTTGATCATCATCTTCATTGATTGGAAAGAGGAAGGACATTTTATCAGAATCACGAGTACTTTGTCCAGGTAATGAATAGTTCCCAGAGTCACAAGTACTTTGTCCAGGTAATGAATAGTTCACATCAGTTGATGGTATTTCAGAAATAGCAGTTCCTCCAAGAGAAGATGGTGGAGTTCCACCAGGAGTTTTGTAAGGAGTGTCATTTTCTCTTATTGGAGATGGCACATCTATTGGCGGGAATCGGGGAAACTCAGGCAACATATCATCATCTGGTGCTGCACCTGCAGCTCCTGATGATTTTAGAGTTGGCAAAGGTTCAGGCTGTGCTTCTGAATTTCCTGGAGACATTGGGGCAGGCTCATCGTAAGGTAGTTCTGCATTTCCAGGAACATTTGGGCTTAACTGCCGTTCAGGTGGTGCATCCTGACCATCATTTGCTACACCAGCCACAATGCTACACTCAGCATCAAGGCCACTGACACAGGGGAAGTTTCTCTCATAGGTTTCTTGAAGATTACTACACATCCCTGTAAAAGGAACAATTCAGGGTATGAAATGGTTTCTTGAGATTTAACAAAATATACACCTCCAAGCAAACCAAAGAGCATATAAACTTACCATGCAGCAGAGGTTCAACCAAGAAGCTCCCCTTTCTGTTAGTCCTGCTGAATCTCCACATATCAAGAGTTGTATGGGGTAGTTTTCTCCTCTTGCAGATCAACTCATCTAGTTCAGCACCATCAATTTGCTTCCTCATACAGCTGCGCAAGAGAAGATGGAATTACCACAGGTACCAAAGAGTAGCTCAATTAAACTAACAGCATACTGAATTTATCATACCAAATGCACCAATTTATTATAGATGGTAAAAGAATAACATGGATGGTATATTTTTGTAATGGATGGAATGGGTCCTAACCAGTAACCCAATTTTTAAATGAACTTGTGAAACCAAATTACAATGATGGGTATTGAGCTGTAGTGAATAAGTTGTTTAAGATATTGCTGATGGAGACTGTGTAGAACCTATGCAGAATCCCCCCTCGCCCAACAAAACATCCATACAGTGATACAGTTCAGCATATGCTAAAGAACCAAGCAGATCCAATGCAATTAAGTGTGTAACTACATGTATGGATACACTTCTCTATAATAAACCTTGAACATTATTTTGTGCACCCCAAAATAGCTACCCTACATGCAGGTGTAGAATAGTGCCAACAACTACATATTCTGTAGACCACAAAACAACATAAAAAATAGAACTCTGTTTTGTAATTCATATATAAATGCAAATGCATAAAAATAGAAGCATGATCACTGTTTGTTCTTTGACTTAACTGCATCCCAAAGGTCGCACTATGTATCATGAAGTTTGAAGTATCATGCATGCAATGCATTGGACATCAAAGACTATGGCGACTCAGGCCCCTGCCTTAAGAAGGCTAGCATTGGATATTAGCATGCAAACTTTCAAGAATAGTAGATTCATCTTTTGACCAACGTACAATTCAAACTGCAAGCAATTGTTTTCTCTCAAAATAGAAATCACATTAATCATTGTTCCAGGTTATTCCACTGAAATATTGCTCAAATCATGTAAGAATCTTCCATGCCAAAACTGAGGCTCAATTAAAACTTACTCATTGGAGAGCACAATTTTGTAATCAAATTTTATCCCTTTCTTCCTCTTTCTATTGTTAACTTGTGCTTTTGGCCTCCTATTATCCTCATTCTCTTGTACTGGAGGCGGAGATGGCTCAAGCCGAAATTCAGGTAACGGAATGTCTAAAATAAGAGGAAGTAACACGAAATCTATATCAAGAGGAGTTGGACAAATAAACAAATTCTTCATGTACATAATGTGTCAGGACAAATACTAACCAGAATTTAGGCGCGCGTCATCATCTACAAAAGCATCAAATGTGCTTGGTGTCCGTAAATTAGGAATGGATCTCTCAGGTACTTGTTGACCAGCAGAAGTTGTTTCGTCAATAACTGGAGGGGTGATAGCCTTCGGCACAAAAGGTGAAGAATCATGGTCCAAATCCATGGGGTCATTTCCAAGGATTGACTCTGTTAACTTCAGGTGAGACTCATGTGGAGCTTCACGCATTTTTTCAGGTGGATCTAGTGCTCCATCTGTCTGATTTGCTATGTTGGAAGTTACTGGTGAATTGTCTATGGGAGGATCTATTGGAGCTTCTTCATTAGAATTGTTATTAGCTCCAAAATCAGCATCAAATGGAGGGCACATCCTGAACATGATTGCAAAGGAGGCATGAATCCACAAGTGAAAAAAAGAGAAAACATATTACTCTGCTTAATGAAAAACGCCTCCACGGTTGGGCATGATCGCAAAAAAAGAGAGAAAATATATTAAAGAGACATACTCATCCTCAATTGCTGTAGGTCCCATGTTTAATGATGGACCAGGAACTTGCTCTACTATGGCATCCTGCGCAATGAAGTAAAGTATTAGTGATTAGTGATTAGTGATTAGTGATTCAGAAAAAAGAAAAGAAAAAACAGTTGGATAGTATGAATACCTCATCAAGTTCTATCATCACATATTCTCCTTCTGCAACACCAATCAGATAGTTAAACGCAGAAGTCAAGGTTGAACATTGTTTATCAATCAAAATAGAAACTAAGTTAAGGGTTCGACACAGCTGATTGCTCCGAAAAAAAATAGACAAGTATTCACTGCAGTGAACTTTTCTTACCAGGCAAGGTAATTTGATCACGAGTCCTCTGATGATTATCTGGTGTACTGCAGAAAGTTTAACAAAAAAAAATATTATATAGGTAGCATTTGCATTGCATGACTTAAAACAATGGTGAAGAACATCAGTTCTTACTCCATCAGAGAAATTGCATCGTCCAGGTTTAAGTCGTCAAGATTTAGTGTTGGTGGTAGCGTAATGGACTCAAATGGAGCACGGTCTGCATCAATTGGAAGATCGACTTGGACAGAAGCAAATGCAGTTCTTATTGTAGTTAGCATTCGATTACAATCTTGAAACAGGTATTGCACCTTCCATGAATAAATGCGAACTAGACCTAGTAGAAGATGCCCTGATAATCTTAGAGCAATCGGAACTTCAGGGAACATTATGCTTTCTGGAAAGCAAAAGGTATTCATTAGAAGACTAGGGAAGGATTCACAGAATTGATAATAAATTCATTAGATGACTAGGGAAGGATTTACAGAATAATAATAAATAAATCACAGGGAAATGACAGAAAAATTCCTGAATGTAGGATAGAATCAGGAAGGTACATATTGATACAGAACATACTATGAAACATCTTTTCTAAGGAAATTACAACAGGAGATGGTCATTGTTATATATAGAATAAATCCAAAAGAATAGATTGAAATGAGGGCTGCTAACTTGCAGCAACCACAACAGACAAATAACTCAGTAACTTCCACTCTTCCCCACTCCTAACCTAGGCTCACCTAATCACAAGGATTTTGCTAATTGTCTTGAGTCGAACAATAAATAAATAAAAAAAGAGGGATGATCTTCCTCTTACAGACAAACACAAATGACTTCAAATACTAAATAACTTCACGTGTTCTGTTCCAGGACTAATAAATAAATGAGGGAAAAGACACATTAGTTTGCCAAATAATCTCACAAGTACATGCTTGGCTCAAAAGATCATATCTTTGGCCATAAATAAGCCATATCGTCTGAGCAAACAACCTATGCTAAACAATTGCAGCAGGATATGCCCAAACTTCCTGAGGACATGACTAAAGTACTTTTTCTTCTTCTTTTGCGTTTCTACATAAACCGTGACAAGAACCCATCTTTACGATTCATAATCACTAGCCGAAATACAGGCAGAAAACCGTCAGGGAATATCATCTACACTAGAGTTCTGAACTAAAACCCAAAGAAGCGCCCTTCTCCGTTTAACATGCGGAATGCCGGTCGGGGACCAGATCCTCGCACAACTGACCTTGCGTCGCATGATTCCACTCCATTTGCGCCGAAGGCCACAGGGAGGACCGCGCCTTTAAGCCTCCGCCAGATGCTTCCAAGAATCCGTCGCCAAAGAAAGAATGGGAGGAGAAAAAGTTCCTGCTTTTTTCTACCGGCGGACGACAGAGGGAAGGGAAGGGGGGAAAAAACGAGTCTTTGGGCGAGCGAGGGACGGACCTGCATAGGTGGGGATGTCGATGCCGTCGATCTGCGTCTTCTTGATCTTGCGCTCGAGGTGCGCAGCGATCCACACGGTGCCCAGCGGGCTCTTCCGCGCGAGGATCGTGTGCGAGTAGAACATCCTCGGCAGATCCCCTGTGCGGCTCACCGATAGGCGCTGGGGCTCAGGTGGCGGCGGGCGGTGGCGGCGGTGGCGCGGGGGAGGGCGAGGCGACGACCGGAGGATGTGGGATGGGATTGCGAATTTGTCCTGTGTGGGGGGGAAAGGTTTTGAGGCGAAGCCGGGAATGGCAGTTCCAAATTCCAAAGGATGGGGAGGCGGGAAGGCGGCTTTTGGCGCGCGGATTTCGGGCGTCGTGGCGGGATGGGTGTGGGGTATCACTTGGGCCTTGGCTGAGGCGGGCCACACCGTCACGGGATTATGGGCTCTGCGCTTCTTCTTTTTTTTTTTGCGAGGATCGGCTATGCATTAAGAGTTTCCAAAAATTGCTCAAGAAAAATTAAGAATTTCGAAAATCCACTGCTCGGTCTTGTTTTTTTAGTAACGAACTTTATTTTTAAGAGCATTTCTAAGGAGTTTGCAAAATTCAGTTCTAATAAATTTCTAGTAAGATTAAGAAAATTGTTCTCCATCAACTCTCTGTCTCAACTCAATCTTTTCACAAAACGACATGTAACCTAGTGCAAGAGCTAACCCCTCCGATCTCATTCAATGTTTTAACGGTGTCGTGATTTTACTGGTAGGTGACGCTCATATTGTTAGAGAGGCATCTGTGGTAACTAGGGTCGTCCCAGTGGACGTGCGGCCAGAGCGACGGCTCAGGCCTCCAGTTTGGATAGGCCTTCAGTTTTCTAATTTGCAGTACTATTAGGTTCGTGCCCGTACGTTGTTACGGGATATCTAACATTTTATAATAAAAACACATAAATTACACGATATAAGATAATAATACTGTGAAATTAAAAGGTTAATCTTAAACTGACATTTAACCTAAAAGGAAAAGTTCGTAGGATCAATATGATACAGAGAGTGCAATATCGCAGGCTCACAAACTCTCTATTGCATTGACTTTTCCATGATATGGCTAAAATAATGTTTTATATCACATATAAACCATACATTATTATGAGTTAATGATATTGGACTTCAAAAGTAAGAAAGTGTCAAAACACATAAAAGGTAGCAATTTGGAGCAGCATGGTTGAACTATGGTGAGCTGTAAATACGTGTCCTTGGGCCATTATTAGGTCATCCATCGTTGCCTGCAAATGCACTGATTTTGGAAATAAAGGCCTGCAGCCTAAAGAAAAAGAGAGAGTGAATTGGTGTGATTCAGTAAACAAAACAAAGCAAAGATATATTTTTGGAGTAGCATCCGTTGGCACACATATTTAGTTTGTGATCTGAAACAAATAAGGAAACAAAATGACACGAGTTGAGACAGAATTTCATTAACCGCATGAGAACCATTACCGGTGAAAGCTCCACTGTCACAGTAATCGTCATTCTATTTGAGTTATAGAAAAATATAATAAAGATGACACAACCACAGATAATAACTAAATACTGTTTTGGAGTCTGCAGAACCTCTGTATGAAAACTCATCTGCAATACCTAAAGTTAAACCTTGAAAAATACAGAAAAGAGGCACAATAGCAGGCTCAACATTGCACCATAAATTGCCAAATGCACAGCCTATCAAATTCTCATACATTATCATCAGTTTCAACATATCTTTTTTTCTAATTTTTTATTGCTTTTTCACTGGTCAATTCAGAATGGAAGTTCATAAACTAATGTGGTTGTTCCTAAGCTATAGTGTTATAGCAAATCACAAATGAACATCGCAAAAATTCATAAGAAAAAAATGAGCAAAGAATCCATATGCAAGCTTACAAGAATCTGGAACCTACTTACATAAACGAAGAGAAACACATTCACCTGGGATGAAAACTATCTTTAAATAAGCAAAATTTGAGAGGATCTGGTGCGAATATACAAGTCATCCTACTCCTACTGGCATAATCTAATTATAAGGTCAATAAGACATTTCCCCACAGGTGGCGGAGGAACCTGCTGCCGACGGCCTGGTATGGAGTTGTAGACTGTCCAACCAATCCAATGCATATCTAGGGGAAACACGTACCGCTGGTGTTGCTGCTGCTGCCGAGCGTACCGATGGGGATGGCAGGTCCGCTCGCGAGCAGAGATGTGACGCCAGGCTCTTCCGGACTCAGCGATCAGAGATGGTTGCTGCTGCTGCCGCGCACGATGACGGAGGATGGCGCCCGCCACGAGCAGATCCAGGTGCCGCCCTGGAGCGAAGCAGCCAGGAAGAGACAAGAACATTCCCTGTTCCGGCGGATCGGAGCGGTGCCATCCTCTTTACTGCTAGTGGGAGGACGTGGATGCGGCGCCGTTCTCCTTCCCGCTCAACCACAGCGACGCAAGCGACTACTGCACGGTGGACCTGCCGTCGTTCCTGCGCTACCGCCGCAATGAGGAGCTCCTGATGCCGTGGATGGAGGTGAATGCCTTCATGGTGCGGCTGCTTCTGTTCCCTCCCTATCCACAGATAGCATGCCTGATTTGAGCATGCGAGATTTGAGCCACCGCATGAGGAGCGCAAGGGGAAGGAAGACCGACCGACGTGTTTCAAGAATCATCTCTCATCAGGGATGGAAAGGAAATAACAATCGTGGGCCTTCTTTTTTTCACGGAGGTAATTGGACGTCCATCACGCATTGACTGGGGGCCTTCTTTTTTTTCGGAGAGGGGCGATGGAGCACGCAGCGGCAGACCGACAAGGTGAGGTGAAATTTTACCGCACCAAATGACTATCTTACTTTTACTCACTCTTTTTAGTTGTGAAAGACTATATATAATCCATACTAGTATGGAGCGCGCGCCGCGCGCGTGGATGCAGGCCCTGTATGTGAGAACACATGTTTCGTACACATAAAAAGGCAAAATTTAGAATAATATATCCAGGATTTAGCCGTAACTGTTACATTATATTTGAAAACCAAGGGTCCATCTTGACAGAACCATCTGACGGACCTATCATGCTGCAAGGGCAGTTAAAATAGAAGGGGGAAAAAAACAACTATCAATAGCAGATCAACTGGACACAGTAAGCAGCCAACCAATGTAGCTCAGATTTGTATTGGGAGATCATATAAGGAGATAGTGGTCCAAAGTTGTAGAATGGACCTGCAGCTGACATGAGAGAAGTCAAGATCAGCACCACGTTAGCTTCTACTTATAACAAAAATTCTCTACTCCGTAAGAATGAAGTTAGGCCACACAACAACCAGATAGAGGACACACTGTCAAATTCGGGAGATGAAAAGTCAAAGAGAAAATGCAACTATGTTCCTAGAATAAACCAAACAAAGACAACATACACTTCTTAGTCAATAAATGTATTCCTTGCAGCTGAGGTACTAAACTGACAATTATAGAAGTCTACAATCTATGTCAGATAAGATATCTATTGTTAGTAACTACATATCTATAGGAGTTACAGATTGAGGCATCATATGCAGTTCAGTGCAAAGCACAATTGTAGAGTAATCAGTATCGATGGAAACTCATCTCGTCTAAAGCTTGTTTGGCTTTTTTAATGGTTTGGTCTGATGACTAATATAACTAAATTAAGCAAAAGTAGTTCTTAAAGACACGCGGAAGCTGCACTGGACTTTGCTAAGCACTAATTAACTGAAAAAATTTTAGTGCATGTATAACCCAGACCTCATATTGGATAAAGGCAGCTGGCTTGACTGTAACACAACTACATATAAAAGAGCTGCAATAACAAACGTTGAGCACTACTATATGAAGCATTGCTGCAAAGAATATATATAGCAGGCTAGAAAATTTAAACCAGAATGCAGCCAAATTAGATGTAGTGGCACAAGTACTGGTCATGGAAAATGAAGCAACAAAATATGATTTATCTTGTAAATCATGGAGATTTGGGAATTTACAATCAAGGAGAAGAAACTGGACTATTGCGTATGGTAGAAGTTAACCAAGAAAAGAAGTAGTCATACTGCGACCCCAATCCCATTATCTTTTAAAGGAGCTTTCACTGTAAAGGACTGCACTGAGTGAATATTTTACCTTGTTTTCATGGACGACACCAACTTCTGAAGATCCTTGTTGAAGTGCTGCAAAAATAAGGCGGCCATCGCCATAATTGTTCGACAAAAATGGGTCGACGTTTGCATCGAATCAAAAAAACTATACAAAGGATCATGTTAGTGACAGAACTCACTTAAGCACAAACAGATCTCGAAGACTGAAAACACTGACACGAGAGCATTGGCAGAACCATACCATCATTTTTTTTTTTTGCGATCAACCATACTATCAGGTTTGAGGATGAGGCAAGCCCACCAGTTGCATCCACGCCACAAATCATTGAACTCTTGTGTAAAATACTAAAGTTGATAGCCACCTGTACTCCACCATGGGTATGAGTGGACTAAGCTGACAGAGAAGCCCCAACAGTGTTACCCGTGACAGTAATACTACCATGAAAGAATGGAAGAAATGAGGCAGTTTCTTAGGTCACGATCAGAAAGGTCACTGGTGAATGTGCATTGTGGCTAACTCAACATCTATTAGAAAAGGTAAAAGCAAAAGACCATATCAAGCACTCTCAATTGGTTGGTGAGATGTCTAAACTGGAAAGACCATATATGAAAGATAAATGTTAGGCACATGTAGATTTTTTGGAAGGCAACTTACATTGCCTTCCATTGCTTGAAACAAATCATTGTAAGATGTATGGCATATGCACACACGGAAGGTGATCTGCAATGTACAAATTGTTCACACCAAAAAGGTGATATGAAAATTAAACCCTCGAGCATTTAGAGTTCAGTTTTGCAAAACTATGCACATGTTTTCATCCAGAGAAAAAAAATTCCACTTTACACTGCATAGAAAAAGAAGGGATAGAGCCCTAGAAAGACACTAATCTCTTAGTTCTTAATAATGGTGATTTATTTTTCCAAAGAGCCTAGGATTTTGCAGTCTGAAAAAAGATGGCGCAGAGGAAGGCTGAAAACATAATTATTACTCTAGAGTAAGAGGCAAATAAAATTCAAAGGTAGGTGTACATTTGACTCTGAGATAAGGCTGCCATGCTTATCTGAACAGCCTGAGACTCAGGCCAACAGGAAACTGAACAGCAGTATCAGGCCAACAGGAAGCCCATGCAAAAAGAGTGATGAACTTGGAGCTAGGTAAACTCAACGCATTCTCTTAACAAAAGAATAGGAAGGGCAAGCAGTACTGAAGCATTATTGCCATGAAAAATATTTGAGTTGTGTTTTGGTCCATTCCCAGTAGAATAGAATAGAACCGCTGTAAGCTAAGAATGGAATGGTGCACAAAAATTACATGTAGCGCACTTGCTGGGGCTGGTAAAAGGCACCTTGACCCTCGAATGAATGCATTAATTAGAGACAAAAAAAGACCATGAAACATAAACGGGGGGAGACGCTCGATCGTACCTCTCGTCAATTAAGGACTGAAGTTGAAGAAAAGATCCTCCTTGAATCCGTGCGAGCCGTCATGTCTTGAAAATCCAATGGATCCATATGTCAGAGATTCAACGCCAATGAAATAATCCATCAAAAATCAAATCAGAAACAAAAAATAAGAATGGTAGGCAACTATTCTGTATTAGGCTGAAGAAAATGAAGCATAAATAACATATTAACATGACATATTACCATGATAAATGCTAAATCAGAAGCAAAAAATAAGTGACAGTGAGTTCATTGCCTAGAGGCCAGAATACGAACAGAACAATCATGTCTTAGATAATGAGATCCAAGCAACTATGAGTATGAGCATAAAAAAAATTACATATTAGGCTATGCTCAGCAGGACTCCATGACACGGTACCCAACTATAGAATTATTATGAGTTAGTAGTTCCAGTCTACCTCATTTTTCAACTTTTAGCTGGGGTGTTGTTTGTCAATGATTTCTGAAGCTTTTCAGTACCTTTGCTGCTGACCTTCTGTGTTGTTTGTGTGCAAGAACCTTTGCGAGGTTCGATTTTCGGATCAAATCAAATAACCCTTCTGCAGATAAAAATGGGACACTGCAAATAAATGCAAGCACATATGAAATCAAATAATCTGGGAATGAGACACTGCAAAGGAACAAGGACGACCTAAGCACAGGATCCTGTTCATCCGTAGACATTTTCTTTACGTGGAAAAGGGTTGGGATCTGAGAAAAGAAAAGACAAAGATCAAATAGCAGATGGAGATCGAGGAGCGACGAAACTCAGTCTATGAACAGGAGGGCGACCATGAACCCTATGGTTGACGGAGACGAGGACGACCTGCAGGGACGGCCGGGAGCAGCCCGCGCTGGGCCGCAGCCGCGCGCTGTAGCCAACAGTGGGGCTCTCCTGCGCCGCGCCGTGGGAGGGGGCGGCCACCGCCGGGGCTCGCCGGTGCGGCTGCGCCGGCATCGCCGCGCCCAGGACCAAGAGAGGATGGAGAGGTCTTACCTTTGGGCGTCGCCCCGGCAGCGGCGCTGGGGCTCGGCGAGAGGGAGAGAGAGAAGGAAGCGGAGGAGGCGATGCGGGAGGAGGCTGCCGACGGCGGGCGCCGTCGCTCCACCCGCGGCCGCCAGGCGAGGGACGAGGATTGGGAGAGACGAGAAGTTTGTGGGTTCTGTTTTTTTTTTTTTTTCGCCAGGCTTTGCGGAGGTGGCGATATATATATGGGATGGATTGCTGACGTGGACCAATTAAAATGACCAAAGATGACGTGGCTCCTGGGTGGACCAATGAGAAAATTTGGGGTATCCATTGGCTGTGCGGGGAGGCCGTCCCCAATCATGGTTACTAATTTCTCTAGAAAAAATAGTACCATGATCCATATAGCTAAACCGGTCTTATTTCTTTGGCCTAGCTAAGTATATTAGGAATATCTCTATATTAGGTATATTAGGATTGCATCCTTATCTCTATGTTAGCATTGAAAGCATTGGCACCGAAGATCAACTAACCGACATATTCATCAAGCCACTTGATGAGAAGAGATTTTGCAAATTGAGAAATGAATTGAACATACTTGACTTCTCAAACATGAGTTGATGCACCACCATATTATATGACATGCCTCTCCTTCGACAATGCAAGGTAAAAGTTGTATTAGCATGACATTTATTCTTGTCTAGGACTTGTTTAGATCATCTAGACATATGAGCATCTATAGGATCATTCATGAAAATCAAATAAATTTGGTGGATATATGGTACAACTATTGCTTCTATGATTGTTTTAATCTAATGGTGGCATATGCCATGTTTATGGGCTTGCAATCGTAGTGTGGGATCTAGAAAATGACCTCAAGATGTGTAATTCAACATGGTCAAGATAACCCTTATTTTTATAAGGTGTGAAGAAGCTTGTCCTTGGTTCAAACCGAATTACATACTCTAGGCAAGTGATCTAGATTTGACCATAACTTGATCCTCACCCTATATTGATTGACTTAGTTTTCACTAAAATTGGCATCATTTTTTGGTGATTGTTGACAAATGGGGAGAAATAAGTCACAAAGATAGGATATGGCAATAGAAGGGGATCAACTAAAATTTGAGCACACAAATAGGGGGAGCAAGCTCATAGACTATTTGTTGCATTTGTGTGTGCATTAACATAATAAGATGTTGCAGTGTAATTTTAAATTCAATATTTATGATTGGATGGTGTATGCTAGTGATATAACTTGAATGCTGAATTGAAATACTAGCATGCATAGGAGATAACTAGACTTTATGTTTTTAAGTGAATCAAGTGCTCTCTTTGCTTATAATGTTGATCTCACGGGGTACTTGAGTTTTTGATGTATGTCTAGTTATCCATGGTGCTAAGGACGGTGTAAATCGCAACTCTGATTGGTATCACGCTTCAAAGGTCCATTCTTTACACCTTAGCATCATTTTGGTAAAATTACTCTCCCACAAATTTTTATCTATGCATATGTGCAAAGCCTTTCAAATCCAAACTCTTGGCACATATGTAGGGGGAGCTAATTCTACCAAAACCGAAGTTGAAATATTTGTCCAATCTTGTTTCATGACCAAAATACTGTGGACAAGCAATTCAAGTTCAAATTGAATTTAATTTTATATCTTTGTGAAGGTTGTCATCAATTATCAAAAGGGGGAGATTGAAAGCTACATGTTTGGTTTTGGGTAATTGATGAAATCTAGTTGGCTAACATTTGTCTGAATATGAGATAGGTTGGCAACACTAGTGTATGGAGATGGTGGACATATTGTGATGACTATTTGCTTCACTTTTGGAAAGTGAGAAAGAGGAGACAAGACCATGGTTATCAAGGCAAAGGTATAAATTGGGTTTTGTTTAACACTCAAGATACCATAGAGGGTGTGGGTGATTTAGGTTCGATAACCATACTATTAAGAGGGGAGTAACACAACTGCTTTACTCATCTAGTGCCACTAAAATGAATTTCTTTTACATATGCATTGGGGTTAGTGGCATGATGAAATGGTTGAGAATTTTTTTAAAAATCCTTGGAGAATTTCTATCTCTTGTGCAAATATTGTTTGACAAATTTGGATGAGATAGTGAATATTTTGGATTGAGTTTTGTTGAATATTTGGAAGAAGAAAGAGCATATATGCTTGCTGTTGCTTCTCTGGACTTGGATGGAGTACTGTTGGACCTGCTAATTGTCTTTGAGGTGCTCTTGGCCATTTCGGCCTGTTGGTTAGCTGAGTGGGCCTCTTGGCCGCGTAGGGGATCCTGCTGGGCCACTCTGGGTGCCATCTTGGGCCAGCCCATCGACCAGGAGCGCTGCTGTGCCGCGGCTGCTGGTCCGCTTGCTGCTTGCTTTGCCAGGCCGGGCCCCCGCTCCGCGCGCGTGCTCATGGGCCGAGCGGCCGCGCTGGCCTGCCTGCCGGCCTGCTGCTGCTCCGGGCATGGGCCGCCAGCGCTGGGTCGTCTGGAGCTGCTGCTGCTGAGCTGGGCCGCGAGCACAAGCTGCTGCCGCTGGGTTTCTTGCTCGCCGTGGCCTGCTGCCTGCTGCTGCCACCGTGGCTTGCTTGCTTTGGCAGTGCCTGCTGCCGCCCGTTGGCTCTGCTAGAGCGTGGTGGGAGGTCGTGGTGGGGCCAGGCTTCCCACCCGTTGGTGGCCGGCCAGCAGGGGATAAGCCTGCCCCTGTTGCCCGTGGCTCCAGAAACAGAGAAAGAAAGAGAAGCTCCCTTCATCCTCTTGTTCTTCCCCAAACTCAAACCCTGGAACAAGAAGAGCTCTCGATCTTCCTTCTCTCTCACTCTCAAGCTTGTGTGCTCTATTCAAATGAGAGAGCTTGCTCTAGTGATCGATTTGAGAGCTCCAAGAGGATCTCCTCCCTCTCCTCTCCCTCTCCATGGTTGGTGCTTGCTCGTGAGAGGTGGGAGACCTAATGCATTGCATATGTGATTTCGATTTTGTGGCACTAGGTGGTGGTTGCAATTGTGGTATTCTTATTACTCTTGGTGATTGCCGTCACCTAGACGGTTGGAGTTGGATTGATTGGTGAGGGGATTTGGTGATTGTGTCTGCCCCCAATCAAGGTGAATTTATGAGGGGTTGTTGTGCTTCCCCGACGGAGGGTCAAATTGCAACTCTAGTGGATTGCTCGTATCATTTAACTTCTCACCATTGGTAGGTTCTTGTGGTGCTGTGGAGAGGCTCGGTGTGTAATACCGATTAACCACCGAATCACGTGGTGTAGGGGGACACAACGGGGACTAGCTTGCCGGCAAGCAAGTGAACCTCGGGAGAAAAATAATTATGTCATCTCTTGTCTCCGGGTGAATTATATATATATATTGTCAGAATTGATTATTTAGTGATTGGCATCATCTTCTACTCATCGACGTTGGTATAAAAGTCAATTTCTCCTCTCTTTCATACTTGCAATTTATCTTGTGTAGTAGTAGTTGCATAGTTTAATTCTCTTGTTCTTTAGAAGTAAATTAGCAACTTAGGCTTCTTAGTGTAGACTAGAGACTTTAGCTTATTGTCTTAGAATTGTTTTGGGGGCTTATATAATTTTAGTTGAGTTAGTGCTAGACTTGTTATGCCATCTTTTATACTAATACTTTGTCTTAGTGCTTGATAAGAAATTTTTATAGGCTATTCATCACCCTCTCTAGCCATTTAGGACCTTACACCAGTTTAGCGGGTTGTTGTCTGCTCTCTTTAAAAATGTAGTGTGTGAGTACAAGATGTTCAATGAACTGGGAGGCCTCTCCTTTTATAGCTCAAGGAGTGACCATGTTTACAAACCGTCGGCATAGCTAAGTTCAGGGCTTTCTATGACGTGAAGTGGATGCCTCTTGGGGAAGGTCTGTTCCTGTTCGTGTCGATCTCTTGGATGGCCCTTCGATGGGGGTCCGGGCGTGTCGTACGCCTAAGTTGCCGTCGGCTTCAGGTTGTGGTAGGGGCCAACTGTCCTCCCGTTCGTCGTCAGAACGGACCTCGTACCTTCAGCTTACAAAGTGAGGTATCTTTCTTCTGCGTTCTATCATTTGGCAAAGCATGGTCGATGTATACGCTCGGGCGATGGTTGGCACGGCTTCGTATGGTTTCAGGTGGGGGACTGGTTCGTCGTCTGCCTGTAGTGCAATGGAATCTCCTTGGATCCCTATCGTGTTGCCGATGCCCTTGCTATGCTCGAAGTCAACTATCTAGCCAGGGCATGCTAGGCGGATTTCTTGTAGGGGTAGGATTCATCCGGGCCCCGGGCATATCTCTCCGTAAGCTGCCCTCGTCGGACTATACGAAGTATCGCCACGCGTCGCTCTATTCCTCCGCGGCCCGTCGTCGAGCACGTCAGGCGAAGCGGTCTTTACCTCGGATAGTGTCTTCATGACGGGCAAGGGGCCTCGTCGGTCAGGGCATGCTCTGGTATAGATCCGAATTTTTTTATTAATAAATTTATTTTGTAAAAAAATTACAAAATTAGTCTCCGTTTTTAAAAAATTGCAGGTATAGACCACCAGTCGCCCGTTGGAAGGGTGAAGACGGGCCTTGTCGCCCGACTGGCGGGCTATCTGGGCCATGTCGCCCGACCAGTGGGCGACTTGGCTGTGCACGTGGCATGGTGGGTCCCACGTCGCCCGGCCGATGGGCGACGTGGCCCATGTCGCCCGACCAGTGGGCGACTTGACCGTGCACGTGGCATGGCGGGCCCCACGTCGCCCGGTCGATGGGCGACGTGGCCCATGTCGTCCGACCAGTGGGCGACTTGACCGTGCACGTGGCATGGCGGGCCCCACGTCGCCCGGCCGATGGGCGACGTGGCCCATGTCGCCCGGCCAGTGGGCGACTGGGCCCATGTCGCCCGTCCAGTGGGCGACTTGGCCCGTGTCGCCCGAACAAGGGGCGACGTGGCGCCGCTATATATAAGGCTGGGAGAAGAGAACAGAAGGAGAGGAGAGGAGAGGAGAGGAGAAGAGAAGAAGAGAAGAGAAGAGAAGAGAAGAGAAGGAGAAGAAGAAGAAGAGGAGGAGGAAGAAGGAGAAGAGAGGAAGAGAAAAATTTTCGGTAAGTAAAAAAATAATTTTATATATAATTATTTAATGTGTGTTATATTAATTGTTAGATAATGTAATGAGCAGTTAAGCGATTAATATTATATTTCGGTAGTATTACTTATATTTTTATTTTATATATATTGTTAAATTAAATAGTTATAGTTGAAATTTCGATAGTATTTCGGTAGTTATTTCGGTAGTATTTCGGCAGTTGAGCGATTAATAGTATATTTCGGTAGTTATATTTGGTAGTATTTTATATATTCTTATATTCTTATTACTTATATTGTTATTAGTAATATATTACTGAAAAGGTATTTTAGTTAAAATTTTTAAATTACACAGATGTCGGAGAAGTTAGGATTTCAAATTTATTATGGAGAAGGAGAAATTATTCAAGGTGTACACGGGGTTGATCTGTCAGGATTTGCCTCAGTAACTAGATGGGTGTCTAGGGCAAATGAGAGAACAATTAGTGGTGTGCAGAATTGGTTGATACGAATATTTGGGCTTGACAGCAACCAACATGACGTTAAGGTCATGGGTATGGTTAGTCGTGCTCGGGAGGGCACTTTTTGGGAGTTAGTACCGCTTAATGCAACATCAACATGGAGAAAATACGTCAACAAAGCTGTAGAACGTGGGTGGCCTCTAGTCCTTCTTGCTCAGGCATATACGAAGGAGGTTCATGAGGTACACGTTGTAGAAGAAGAAGGAGGTCCGAGCCATGACAATCACAATGATAATGAGGAAGATAATGAAGAGAGTGATCATCACCTGTCATCTATGGTACCGACGGGTGAAGCGGACGAAGAAAATTCTGTGCCGTGGGAATATCATGAGAATGAAGTAGTAGAGGGAGGTATGTACAAAGGAAAAGATGAAGTGATGAGTGCCGTGAAGTACTGGTCTCTGTCAATGAAGCGGTCTTTTGTAGTTGTTAAGTCTAACAAGAAAGTATATGATGTTAAATGTGTGTTTTCAGACTGTCCATTTAGGGTACATGCTTATGAGCAAAAATAGAGTACAATTTGGAAGTGTTCTATAGTAACAGAACATACATGTGAGTTACAAGAATTAGAGAAGTCCAATACTGCTCTTACATCGAGCTTCATTGCAGAGTACATGTATAATCGAATTGTTGATAATTTAAGGTATGAGCCGAAATCTATAGTGACTACTATAGAGGAAGATTTTAAATACACCATCAGCTATTCGAAGGCGTGGCGAGCGAAACAGAAGGTCATTGAGAAGAGATTCGGTTCGTACGAAGCATCTTATGAGAACCTACCAAGATTGTTAGAAACCATCAGACAAAGAAATATTGGTACATATTATGATATCATGGATGTGTCTGATCCAAAAGAGGCCGAAAAGTTAATACTTCGTCGAGCCTTTTTTGCACTAGGTCAATGTATAATGGCATTTCGTCATTGCAGACATGTTTTATGCATGGATGGTACATTTCTAACAGGAAAGTATAAAGGTCAGATTCTAACTGCTATTGGTGTTGATGGGAATAATTAAGTACTACCAGTTGCTTTTGCTTTTGTGAAAAGTGAGAACACAGATAGTTGGTATTGGTTTCTGGAGCGTGTGAAGTTAGCAGTGGTGCAAGGGCGACCTAATGTTTGTGTCATACATGACCGACATGCCGGTTTGTTGAAGGCGATAACGGATATGCAATATGGTTCAGTGGAGCGTGATCTTCCTCCTCGATGGTCGGACATACAATCAAGATGGTGCATGAGGCACTTGGGTGTAAATTTTTTCAGCCATTTCAAAAATAAACACCTTATGAATATGTTTAAGAGGTTGTGCAATCAGAACCAACAAAGAAAATTCAATGCAATGTGGACACGTCTTGATGAATTAACAACAAAGCAAACAGCAGAGTTAGCGACTCGTACGAATCAAGACCCGAATGATATGTCTGTTCCTCTTTCAGGCCTTCCAACGGATGCCTTGAGGAACGTGGTTCGGAGGTCGGGGTCATCAATCAGGTGCTTCTCAGATTGGATTGAGTACGAGCCAAAGGAGAAGTGGTCATTATTATATGACACAGATGGGGCGAGGTTTGGAATAATGACAACAAATTTGGCGGAGGTGTACAATTGGGTCATTCGAGGCATGAGAGGATTACCTCTTGTAGCAATCGTAGAGGGTATTTTGCATGGAACATGCAAGTACTTTCGTGAAAGATTTATGGTTGCTTTTAATGCGATGTCAGATAATACATTGATTTTTTCAACATTCATGACAAATTACATGAAAAAAAGGTGGAGAAGGCAAGCTTGCATCGTGCACGTCCTATGGGCACAGCAGAGAATCGCTTTGAAGTTCTGTGTAGGGATCGGGGCCGTCGTGGTGGCAATCAAGAGAGAATTGCACAAGAGTGTGTTATTCGTTATAACTCATGCAGCTGTTCGTGCATGAAACCGAAACTTCTACACAGGCCGTGCTCACATGTTATAGCAGCTTGTTCACTTACTAATTTGTCCCCGAAGCCGTATGTCTCACATTATTTTACGAAGGAGGTAGTCATGACAACCTGGAATGCAGAGATTTATGGTTTCGCAATATTTGGTAGTTTTACAAACAATCCTAGAAGTAACTACCTGCGGGGGCCCGATAAGGACAAATTAAGACAGAAGCCTGGTCGTCGTAAGACACGGCGCATTAGAAATGATATGGATGACTCAGAAGTGGGAAGACTGGAGCATCGGTGCACCAAGTGCAATGGCACAGGACATACTTACAAAAAGTGCACGCGTGCAACCACCACAGAGGGAGCTGCAGAAGCAGGACCTTCAGGGAATCCGCAAGACGGCCAGCGCCCTCGTGCACGTCGTGGATTTCGGAATCAAGGCGAAAATGCTCTTTAAAAATAATAGTATGTCTGCTTTTTTTGATTTAGTGTTTCATAGTATTAATTATATTTGTGCATTATTTTTTTACATTATTAAGATATTTTAGGTATGGCGATGGATGAGGGACACTTGGAGTTGTTGGACGCACAGTTGGACCAGCGCCACCGGTCCTACTTGAGTGCTGTGACAGCTGCTGAGCTACCTGTTCTACGGCCTAGGGTACCTTAGGAGTTGTGGCGGCTGGACGAGCGATGGATACCGAGGTATGCACAATAACACGTTCACTTATTTGTTTTACTCATACAGACGATTTTATAATATATATTTATATATAAATGTTGTATTTGCTACAGGCTACGAGCAGCTGGTCTACTACCTCTGTGTAGGCTTGTGCAGGCTAGTGCTGTTGAGGCCCCGGCCGATGCGGTGACACGGTTTAACTTTGACCGTTCCTTACTTGCGGCATTGGTGGACCGCTGGAGGCCTGAGACGCACACGTTCCACTTTCCTTGCGGGGAGATGACTCCCACACTCAAGGACGTCTCCTACTTACTTGGTGTCACCACTGCTGGGCAGGCCGTCAGCCGTCCAGACGTGGAGGCCACTTGGCGTGAGGACCTTCTAGTCCGTTTTGAGGGTGTTGTGCGTCGACCAGACGCTCCAGAGTATCAAACTCTTGCTGAAAATCAGCATCATGGGCCTACGAAGACCTGGCTCTTGCAGTTTCAGGTAAATAGATAACATTGTGATATAGTTCATTAACATCAAATATTCATGTGTATGTTAAATAAAATTTAAACTTCTGTTTTCTAATTTAGGCCGAGTATATCCACCCTGCGGCGGATGAGGCCACTGTGTCGAGGCATTTGGAGGCCTATCTGTTGTGGTTGTTTGGTTGGATAATGTTCACATCGTCGCATGGGAACTCTGTCGCGAAGCACTTGATTCACTTCGCGCACGAGATAGCGGACGCACCGCTCGATGTCGTGCCGCAGTACAGTTGGGCATCCGCTATCTTGGCAGCCACGTACCGAGGTCTTTGTGATGCGTGCACAAAGACCGACCTGTCAGCTATCCTCTCTGGTTGTCCACTATTACTTCAACTCTGGTCGTACGAGTGGTTTAGTATTGGACGACCAGTCATGGATTTCTCGACTTACGGAGCAGGTTTGTACGGGGAGACGGAGGAGGACGGCCCTACGATGGGTTCGTTGTGGGTCCGGCGGCGGGTAAGTCTTCTATATCGCAGTTGAACCTGTTTCTATTTATTTTCGAATAAATTGCACCTTACTATTATTTTCTATACAGCCTACTTGGGCAAACATTCAGGTTCACAGAGCCTATCCTGAGTACATGACGGCGTTCGACCAGATTAGGGCAGACGACGTCCGCTGGACACCTTACAGCATGGAGGAGATTGTCGTACGAGCGCCTAATGGGTTGTCGACGTTCTGCACGAGGGATCAGGAGTACTGGATGACACGTAAGGCTGTCGTTTTCGACATCTTTGTCGAGGACTACGCTCCTCACAGAGTGATGCGGCAGTTTGGTCGTAACCAGACGTTCCCACTCCCGGTTGCCCATATTGTTCCTCTTTCCGTGCACGGGTAAGTATAAGACAATTAATTCGTTCTGATTGAGTATTTAATATATATAGAAAGATAATTAATACATTTTGAAATCCATAGTTACGTGCGGAGGGGTCTACCGGCAGGCGTTACTTGGTCCTCCCGTATACAGCCGTGGGTCGACGAGTGGGCCAACGCACTACATGATGTGACCTACGAGCCCAGACCGTTTTTCTTGCAGGCTTACGGGGACTACTTACGTTGGTATATTCCTCGCACACGGATCAGAGTCACGTATACACCAGCGGAGCCACGGACCCACGTCCCCAGGTTGACGGACACGTACCCTGTGCACAGAGATCAGGCGATGTCGTTGGTGGTACGATCTTTATGAACTTCAACCCACTTCGTTTAATATTTTTCTTATCGTAATTACTTCAATGTTCTCGTTTTGTTAATAGACCGACATGGCTCACCGTATCACTGTGGATGGTGGATCGCTCTTGCACCGGTTGAGGGAGGGCATTCAGATGACCAGCCATGAGCTTACCGCTGCAGTCCAGAGGATGTACGACTCTGCTGCAAACATTGTCAAGTTGACGTCGTGCCGGTCCTGCGGGCGACAGCCGGATGTCGTCCCTCGACCTTCACACGTGACACACATGCCTGACGGACCGACGGCGCCACTACCTCCGCGGCCTACGTACCAAACAGGTGAGTAACTTATATTTTCTTCGTATGTAGTAATGTTAACTTGTTCGTTACTTATAAGTTTCATTATTCAGGTCCACCTACGTACTCTGCCGGTTGGCGTCCGGAGTTCGATATCATTGGATCATCTTCGCAGCCTGCTCACATGCCTACAGGTACGATATAGTGGTGAAATTTAATTATATTATCTAATACTGCTTTATTCGTAACATTACATTCACTCTGCATGGTCAGGTATGCACTTTGACGGTTCGCGGCATCAGTTCGATTTCGGAGGTTCCTCTTCACACGCTGTACCCATGGTTCCAGGTATGACCTACTTTTAAGAGTTCGACACGTTATATATTAGTTTTACCATCAGCGTTATCATAACGTTGGTCTTATATATTTAGGGACGACCCTTTACGACTACGAGGGATCGGACATCTCTGAGCACGCTGACACTTTTCGTCAGCGATCCCCGTCACCCTTCGACCTTGAGAGTTACCTGCAGCAGGAGCCGGCGGACGTACTTGCGTCATCGCAGTTACGTGAAGCACCACCACAGACACAGCCCTCACAGGACGAGTACGCGACACCACCTGCTGCTGGAGGCCGTCCTGCACGTGTTACAGTTCCTCCTTCGCCGCTTACTTACTCAGCCAGCCATGTGCGAGCGGGCCGCAGAGCACCAAAGCCTGGCACGATTAGGGGTGTTGCACCTAAGCGTGGACGATATTAGTTTTGTATGATTTGCCGCCGATGTTGTTTTCTATGATATTGTACTGATACTATTTTAGTTTTTACAACTTAATTAATGTTTCACTGTTGTATTTTTTCATCTATTAAGTTTGGGCGAGCACACGACAACGGCGCTTTCGCACGCCCATTGCATGACTGCGTATTATTTTTGCTATTTCTCCGACTTCCATATTTTTTCTGAAATTTCCGAATAAATAATTATTATTTAAAAAACCGAAATTTTTCCTAAAATTTCCAAATAAATAAATATTATTTTAAAAAAACCTAAAAAACCAGGTCGCCCCTCGGCTGGGCGACGTGGGCCTGGTCACCCTTTGGCCGGGCGACGTGGGCCTAGTCGCCCGTTGGCCGGGCGAACTGGGCCTGGTCGCCCGTTGGCCGGGCGACCTGGGCCTGGTCGCCCTTTGAACGGGCAATTCTCTCACGTCGCACTTCCAACGGGCGACTGGTAGCATATTCCTGCATTTTTTTGAAAACGGAGATTAGTTTTGTTATTTTTTTAAAAAATAAATTTATTAATAAAAAAAATTCTATAGATCCTATTTATGGGCTTCGACATATCGGGCCCTGCCTTCGTTAGTAGAGGCCGCTCTTGACAAACAGGCTTTGGGCCTTGGATTCCTTCGTGGGATGGTCTTCCGTTTATTTTCTCTTTGGGGATCTCTGATCCAGATCCCCGACAATCACTGATAGATATTCCTTTCAACCAAGCAAGTAAAAAGGAGACACTGCGGAACATGGGCCACTACAGCATACTACGGTATCCATTTTTGTTCATTCGATTTTTTTTGGAAAGAGAAAAGATTTTCCTTTCAAGACATGATTGGCACCTAATTTAATAATAATTATAATGATTTGTGGTAAATGACACATACATAGAAAAACAATAATATGAATGGATGAACTCATAAAATTATAGTAGAGCTTTTCATGGACTGTTTAGAAAGCAAATAGCACCTTAGTACAGTCTAACATATATATAGGTGTGCAAAATTGGAAACAAAAATAGGTTCAAGTAGAAACTATGCAAAACCGGTGGATTCATGTGTTACGTGCCAAAACTAAAAAATAAATTACATTTTTTTCATTTATAATGTGTGTAGCACTTGAAATTTCTGCCAGTAGAAGGAATGCAAAATCAGCATTTATTAGTTAACCTTCTTCCTTGAAAGCGGACTAAATTGCTTTCAAAATTTCGCATAGTTCCAAAAGGCCATTTAAAAATAAAAGGAGAGCATGAAACTTCAAGTTTGGTTTTCAAGGAGTAGATGAAACTTGTGAGCCATATCATAAGGGTGTGGTATTTGAATGCATACTATTGGTACATCAAGAGTGACCTCCAGAGAAACCTCAAGACAAGTGAGTGACGTACAACAGAAGGCAAATGCTACCATTGTTGACATCTTCGTCTCCATGCGAATACAACCCAATCATGAGACTCCTCACGCATGACAATTAACCATCAACGTCGATATTGTCAGGTTGATCAAGCAAGAATGTGAGCTCCTCCAATCTAGGGGCAGACATCCCAAGTGTCCTGAGGTAGTGGTGGTCGTAAGTGTTGTTCTATATAATTCACAAAAAATCATTTTTTTTGTACTATGAGAAGAATGATTAGATGGAACAAAAATATACGTGGATGTATGGCAATTTAGAGGTGGACATGAGAAAAAAAATAATCTTTCCACACTGTGAAAGGGATGCCGTGGAAATATACGTGTAAGCCAATGTGGAGGTGGAAGGACATGCAAAGAATAAGGAGTAGAACAATGTTCCCAGTGCAAAATGTAAGAGAGAAATAAAAACATACAAGGGTTATGGTTATTCGGAAATAGTCCAAAATTTTGATATAAAAATTGTTTTTGATATTTCAGAGTGAGATTTTTATAAATTATTGGACAAACACAACAAATATGCTTCTAACCTTTTTTAGCCATTTGAAAACTCATTAATTACTTAGCAGGTCTACTCTTTCTAATAGCCTTGTTTTGTCTTCATTGCCTTCACTAACCCATGAACAATTAGAGCAATGAAACTCCGTTGTATTTTTTATTAACATAGCAATATTCTCCCACGACTAGAACCAGTCTTGAATTGGGGGTGAATTGCACCGCAATCATTCACCACTCTTGTTGTCTAAATCGATCATACACTACACATATATTTAGACAGGTACTCCCTAAAAGCCTAAACTAACTGACCCTAGACATATCATTTACAACATTTACAGTATAAGCTAGAATGAGTTTCTATCCATTCATTCTAGCTGTGTTGACAATAGCACAGGTTGAGAAAGAGCATCTCAAATCTGAACTAAACCAGTGATGGAGATTGTCATTCCGGATAAAACATTATGAAATGCCATCTGCGGCCTCATACAAAAACAGATGATAACCACGTTAGTAGGTTCACCAACTACTCATCATTGCATCCATTGGTCAGGTTCCCACACCACATCCTACCAGTCTTTCTACGAGCAGATGAAATGAGAGGTCCTTTCTGCTGTGATTCTGAATTGACTTAGTTAATGTTATTTGGCTGCTCCGAGTAAGGGTCTAATTGAAATTTCAATATCACCATATGGTTATCCTTGTTGGACATCAATGTAGCCATAACTCTTCAGAACCTGTAGAAAACAGGCGGACCAAAATCAAGACAAGGAAAGTACCTGCTGCTGAAAATGTAAATACAGCAATTGTATGCCAAGAAAGAACACCAGAAGCAACTCAACTATTACCATTGTCTCAAAGAACATCCTTGAAGCTTGCTTTCTTACTTTCCCTTCCAAGATTCTACTCAAACTGAATTTGCCAGGCTGCTCTTCAGGTGGGGTCGAAGGCACATGATAAAACAGTGCAACAGCCCTAGAGTGCCATATAAAAAAGTCACAACTTGAACATGATTAAGAACAATAGGATCAGCTCAAACAGATAGCATTACCTTGTCCTAACAGACATGCTTTTCCTAATCCGGTGGTTCCAGTACCTGCACTAGATATCCCACCAGGAGTACTTATGAGCTCTGGGATCTCTGGCTGATCATCATAATCATCACTGATTGGAAACAGGCACACCATACGATCAGAGTTAGGAGTACTTTGTCCAGGTAATGAATAGGTTCCGACAGAAGAAAGTATTTCAGGGACACCAGTCCCTCCAAACCCAGACTGTGGAGTTTGACGGACAGTTTTGAAAGGAGAATCATCTTCTCTTATTGAACATGGCATATCTACTGTGGAGAACTGAGGGAACTCGGGAATCATATCTTCAGCTCGTGCTGCACCAGCTCCTGGTGACCTGGGGGTGTGTTGAGGTTCAGGCTGTGCATCTGAATTTCTTGGAGATTTTAGGGTCAAATCATCCTCAGGCAGTGTCTCTTCATTTCCATGAGACATTGGGGTCAGCTGTCTAGCAGGAGCATCCTGACTGCCACCATAACCAGTCATGGGATCACAAGAGGCAGACTCAGCATCAGGGTCACTCACACAGGGAAAGTTTCTCTCATATGTTACATATAGGTCAGTACATATCCCTGAAAAGGAGTAAATTCAAGGCATTATTTTTGAAGTGAAGACAGAATAAACCTTTGAAATCCAAGAGCATACTAGCTTACCTTGCGCCAAGGGTTCAAGCACAAAGTTGGTGCCATTTCTGCTGGTCCTGCTGAATTTCCACATATCCAGGGCTGTTTGAGGTAGCTTTCTCCTCTTGCAGACTAACTTATCTAGTCCAAAACCATTACTTTGAGCCTTCATATATCTGTGAAAGAGATGCACAAATGTGTTAACAGACGGGGATATCAAGTCATGTTTTTATCAAACAACTTATCACTACCATATGCAGGTGAAAGCACCTTTTGGTGTTCAAATTCCTGGTGTGCACAATTAAAAAAATAAATGACTATGTAGATCCCTAGTTGATGCAGAGGCCAGATATTAGTCACCATTACGTAAAACTACCATATGCAGCATTAGTGATGGTAAAAATTAAATGGAGGATTGCATTTTTGTGGGGCTTGGGTCTATCCATAGCTCTAGAGGAACAATTTTCAACAAATAAAAACAAGAGGTACACGATTACCATGAATGAGGTGTTTATATAGTATGGCAAATTCAAGGGAGGCCATGCAGCATGATACAACATTTTTCCTTAAAAACATTCATATGGCTATGTGGCTCCACGTATATACTAAGAATAACTGATACAATAAAGTGTATGGCTACGGGTTCAGTGTTCCATAAACTGTAATAAAACATATAAAGAACATAATTTTATCCTTTGGGTTGGACCCTAACCATGTATCATGACGTATTGAATCCAATACACATCAGATGTTTGCATTTGTTACATTATTGCGTGGGAAGGTCAAGGGTGATAATTCTTATCAGTACATTAGGGGAAGTAAGTTTAAAAACAGCACTTTAGATTTTAATGTTTTGAACAAACACATTGATCTGAGATTATCTGATTTGAAAAGGTGAAAAATATCAAATCATTTTCAAGTGACTCCAGGCCTCCTAAACAGAAATGAGTGTCATTTCAAATGAGGGTCAGAAAGTGTCACCTACTCATTCGAGAGCCTTATTTCATTGTCAAACACAATCTCTCTCTTTCTCTTTTTGTCTTGTCCTTGAGGCGGAGGTGGGGATGGTTCAAGCCGCAATTCAGGTAACTGGTTGTCTAAAATCAGAAGATAAGGAAAGCTGGATCATGAGATGTTTATTCATTGAGATAAAATGCATTTCTCGTGACCTTCTAGCATAAACCATACAACTGATGCTGGTGGAATTACAGATCTGCTTCAGTTCTATTTTAAACAAAAGAGAATTTGATGACAGATATACAATTACTTCAGATAGAAGGGTGGCCCTGGTGCAAGCGGTAGAGCTTTACCGCCTGTGACCAAGAGGTCCAGGGTTCAAGCCCCAGCCTCTGCACATTTGTGCAGGGATGGCTGCTGGCTATTTTCCTTTCCCCAGACCCCGCAGTGCGGGAGCCTACGGCACTGGGTACGCCCTTTTTATATACAATTACTTCAGATGTAATGTGCCAGCAAACAAATACTAACCAGAATGTAGGGGATTAACATCAACAATAAGATCACATGTGATTGGACTTTGTAAGGGTACGTGTCTCCCAGCTAATTGTTGAGCAAAAGTTCCATCCGGAGGGGTTATAACCTTGTTCTCTACAAACGGTGAAGAATCCTGGCTCAACACCATGGGGTCATCATTTCCAAAAACTGTATCTACGAAATGTTCAGGCCCCTCCTGTGGAGCTTCCCGCATTATTTCTAGTGGATCTTGTGTTCCATCTGATGGATTTTGGTTTTCTAGCATATTGCCAGGATGTGGGTCTAGAGGAATCTCAATGCTAAGAGTTTTATTTGCTCCAAAATCAGCATCAAACTTAGGGAATGTCCTGGACATGATTACACGATTGTAAAGGACACATGTATATACACTAGACAGAAAGAAAGAAAGAAACTATTAAAAGAAACATACCCTGACTCAAATGGTTCAGGCCCCATGTACGGAAATAGACCGATAGCTGGTACCTGTGAGATGTTAGTGATTTGAGAAGTAAAAAAGATAAAAAGGAAAAAAGATAAAACAATAATTAATATCTCATCGAGATCCATCATCACATATTCTCCTTCTGCAACACCAGTGAGATAGTTAAATGAATGAATTGGATGTCCATGAGCATTTACTTTATTGAACTTCCCTTACCAGACAAAGTAATTTGATCAAGAGTTGTCTGATGATTATCAGGTGTACTGCACAAAGTTCAACAAAACAATGAGATTGCATGAGCATGACACAAATAGAAAATGAGAAAAGAGCCAAAAGAGTGCTTTACCTTATTTGAGAAACTATATCATCTAGGTTTAAGTCATCAAGATTTAACGTAGATGGCCATGTGATGCAGTCAAATGGTGCCCGATCCACCTCAAGTGGAAGATTTACTTCCACAGAAGCAAATGTAGTTTTGATTGTAGTTATCATTCGGTTGCAATCTTGAAACAGGTAGTTCACCTTCCATGAATAAATGCGAACTAGGCCTAGGAGAAGATGCCCTGATAATCTTAAAGCAATTGGAGCCTCTGGAAACATTATACTCTCTGGAGAAGGCAGAAGGCATGTGTTAGATGACTAGGGCATAGATTACAGAATAAACACCAGGACATAATCACAGAAAATCAATCCAAATATCTGGAATATAGAATAACAAAATAACCATGAAATGGCGAGTACAGAGTCCTTCCGTTAAAGGGATATTTGTTTCAGTGCTTAATTAATATATTAGGTAACATTAGGCAAGCCATTGACAACCAGCTCATGCTGAAGGGCAAGAGAAACAAAATGGTAATTATTGCACACTTGACCACTGTACATCGAAAGCATTAAACTTGATGCCAAAGACAAAGAATCAAGTGTTTTTTTTCTGACAAAACTAGAATCTAGTGAATTTGTTTCCTTGTGATGAAAATTAGATGGCATTTGTCATATTTTCCAACTTCATTTCTATGCTAAGTATTCCATTACAGTACTCATCCTGTCTCTGTCCTTAATCAAAGCATGTCATTCCGCAAAGAAAAGCATATCACATTCATGTTTTACATTGATCAATATCAAAAAATCAACACACTGCTTTAAATGAAAAGAACCAACAAACAATTATAATAATACACCAATCGACGCTTAGTGTCACACTAGTTATCAACCTGGTGTGTGTGAGGACCCACGTAAAATCGTTAAACTAATTGTTCTCCAATCAAGTCTGGAAATAGAAGTTGTAGCATAAAACTCGCAAGAGTAAAGTGAGAGGCCTGCTGCTAAGTTGAAAGTGGCCACAAGGAACAATTTTTTTCACAAACAAATTTGAAGGATTATAGGTTTTGGGTTAATGAGGGGAAAATAGGACACTTCAAACAAGAAACAATAAATTCAAATTCTAATTACTTCCCTTGGATTTTCTTTTCCAAATTTTGATAGGAAATCAAACCGACACAATAGTTTCATGCATTATGTAAAATGCCCATGATAGTCCGTTCAAATGATCAATCTTTGGGCATGACAAGCCCCAACATCTGCAGGCCGCAGACATCATACTACACAACAGTCGCTGCTTTACTGAATCCTGAGACATTTTGTTCTTTACCAAAACCAAACCAGATAAAACCCTTTTTTACGAAAATAGTTACACAAATCTCAACTAGTAACTAAATAACGGTAATAAAAGCTAAGGGGGACTATAAACAAATATATATATTGAAGAGGAAAGAATGTAATAAACGTCTAAAAGAAGAGTCGTCCAACCAAATAACATTCCTTTACTTTCCGGCAAAAAACCCTATGGCAGAAACAAATTCACAGAACACTCCAAATTGTATTAAGTAGCCGAATCCATAATAAATCCTAATGGGACAAAAGAATCTACACATGGGTTGTTTAAAAAAAACAAAAAAGGCACAACGCTGAGGAGGGACAACATATTAGCGCAATGTACCATCGCATGAAATTCCACCAAAAGAATCAAAACTTTTCAGCACCTAGCGGAGCCACTCCCCACTGTCCACCAGCACACCAGAACAGGAGAAGCCTCTGCCAACGAACAAAGAGGGAAAAAAAACTTTTCTTGGTTCTAACAGGGGACGGCAGAGAACGACGAAAGACAGAGTCTTTGAGCGAGCGAGCGAGCGAGAGGGATCGGAGAGGGCCAACGGACCTGCGGAGGAGGTGGTGTCAACACCATCGATCTGCAGCTTCTTGATATTCTTGCGCTGGAAGTGCGCGGCGATCCACACGGCGTGCAGCGGGCTATTCCGATCTAGGATCGTGTGCGAGTAGAACATCCTCGCCGATCCTCAACGGGTCGGCGGCGGCGGCGGGGTTTAAGTGGGGTTTCTGGCAGCCGTACGTGGTGGAGACGACGACGGCGGCAGGGGACGGGAGGGCGACGAGACACCGGACGGACGACGGGTTGGGATTGCAAACAAGCTATTATTATTGGGGGGCGGAGGGGACGTTTTTGCCGTACGGTTTCCGGACGTCGCGGCGGTGCGGGACTGGTGGGCCCGGAGGGACTCTTCTTGCGATGGAAGGTCCAGCGCTCGCGAATCTCTATTTTCAATCTTTATAATCCTGCGTATCAAGATTCTTTCCTCTTAACCTAATTCTCCCGCATCTATCCATACTCAATCTCAACCTCTATTTTAAGGTAGGACCTATGTCTTAGATTTTTTTTCTTTTTTTACCCTACTCCCTCCCCCACTCTCTCCCCTGCGTCCTCTTCCCCTCCTTGCATCGGCGTCCTCCTTTTCCCCATCTCTCGCCGTCGACACCTTCCTCACCGCGGGAGGCCATGGAGCAAAGCCACCCGGGGCGTGGAGCAGAGCAACCGGCGTCCTCCTCTTCCCCGTCCCTCGCCGCCGGCACCTTCCTCGCCACGGGAGGCCATGGAGCAGAGCCACCGGGGGCATGGACCAGAGCAGCCGGCGTCCTCCTCTTCCCCGTCTCTCGCCGCCGGCACCTTCCTCGCCGCGGGAGGCCATGGAGCAGAGCCGCCGAGGGCATGGAGCAGAGCCGCCGAGGACAGCCTCTACTCCCCGAAATTTTGGCGGTCGCGAGGGCTTTGCGGCTAGGATACAGGTCTCCGCTGCGGCAGATTTCGACGTGCAGGGAGTGCTTGTGTGCGGGATACAGGTCCTAGTGCAGGGAGTCTCACTGATGAGTTTCGGTTTGTTTTTCTGAATCGATCTGGTTTGTTTGTTTTTTATTTTTTTTGTTTTGTGCTCGGTTTTTTATGGAAAAAATCCATATTATTTTCTTCAAGTTTGGCACATGTCTAAGGGCCTGTTTGATTCCGTAGGACTGAGTATCCTAAACTTTACTAGCCAAATACGAGGATTAAAATAAAACTAAAATATATCGGTCATTCAACTGCACGTTGGACCTAGGATACCCCTCGGACTCGCCCCGCTTCGACCTGCCTGCTCGTGCACCTCCCCGCCCACCACTCGCTCCCTACTTCGCCGGAGAAGGCTTGCCCTCCGCCCCTGCTCCTTCGCGCGAGATCGGGACCTCAGCTGCAGCCGCCGGCGCGCCGCCGTCTATGGGGGGGGGGGGGGGGGGGGGGGGGTGACGAGCGCGGTCCCCAACTGTCGCTCGGCAATGACAGAGAAGCGGAGGTAGGGAGCTTGCGCGGCCATGGAGGAAGGGAAGAAGGGAGAGAGGAGCAGGGCCGGATCTAGACAGCGCTAGCAGCACGCGTGTCGGCCCGTGCAGGTCTTTGGAGACGGGGTCGGGGCCGAGCTCGCACCGCCCGCTTCTCCTCGAGAGAAATCCGCCGCCACCAACTCCACCTCCCTTCTCTCTCCCGTGGGCACGCCGCCGTAGCCGTACCACGCCGGAGCCGCCCAGTCACCGCCGCCGTGGGCGCGCGCGGCAGGTGCTCCATGCCTGCTGCCGACGGAGGGGATGGAGAAGAAGACGAAGGACAACGCCGCCGAAGGAGGGGATGAAGTGGAGGCGCCCACGGGGACCGACGAGGCGAGACTTCCACTGTCGAGTCCTCCACTGCCCCTGTTCGTCTTCACCAGAAACTAGCCGCCGCCGCCACTTTGGTCTCCGTCGTCCCCATCTTTGCGCTCGTGACCAGGAAAGGAGAGGAGTGAGAGCTGTAATAAATAGGGGTAATATTGTCTTTGATCAATTTCTTAACTCACTTCAGTCAGTGTAACCAGGTGATTAAAATTTAATCATTAGTTTTAGCCTTTAAAATTTTAGTCAAGGGAAACCCTAAATAACCCCAAACAACACTTGCATTTGGTTCAGTTTACTCCCTCCAACTATTTAAGTTGGACCAACTAACACTTTATAGAGAATTTTTTTGGTTTCTCTATGCATAAATTTTGTTTTAGTTTCAAATTTTGTGAGGTGACCGAGGACATTGTATTTTGTGTTAAAAATGCACTATGAATTTTTTATCATTATGTTTTATATGATATTGTATCTCTAGTGTTAACTTGTTACTATTAAATTTCCTATAAACTATCATAATAATGGAGAAAAGTTAAGATATATTTTTCTCACATACATAGCTTATATTGCTCTTTATCGTATCACAAATTTTCCTAAGCTATCGTGTTTCCCATACGTGCTCTAGATAAGAGGAAATGACATAATACAATTGGCCCAGTTCGAACTAATTAAATTCATTTTAATAAACTGCTTCCTCCATTTCAAATTGTAGTTCGCTTTGATTTTTTTGGTGCATGCATTTTGCTATGTGTCTAGACATATTATTTATCTAGGTATATAGAAAAATGCATGCACCAAAAGTCAAAGTGAACTACAATTTAGAACGAAGGGAGTATAATTTAAAAATATATTTAAAGTGGAAAAAGTCTATTTCACCCTCTAAATTATAAGACGGTCTATTTTAAACCCACCTCTTCACTAAAACTTTACAAAACTGTCTATTTTACCTCTAAACGGTTTTTATAGTGGTTTTGCTACAAGTAGCGAGGGTGTTATCTTTTTATTTATTTTTATTGAATCTTTTAGAAACCATAATAAATCACAAAGAAATCATAAAATAGAAAATCTAATTTTGTTGGACTCCACGTGAGTAGATCTACACAATGGACATATAATATGGTATATGTAGTACAAAGTTTCAATAATTAAACCTTTTATAAAGGGACTATATAGATGAGCTTATCCGTCTTCACAGTGCCGATCAAGGCTACCTAGCCGTGGGGCAACACAATGTGTTGCTTTTTAGTTTAATATTAGTACTCTCTCTGTCCTAAACTTCAAGTCATTTTAAGTTTTTTTAAGAGTCAAAGCATTTATATACTGAAATAATAATATTTTAAATACCAAATAAGTATAATTTGTTTGTTCATTAAAATATGTATTTTATAGTATATCTATTTGATGTCATAAATCTTTATATCTTTTTTTATAATTTTGATCAAATTTAGATGCTTTGATTCTTCAAGAAAATTGGATGGCTTATAATTCGAATGGTGGGAGGATTAGTTTAGAGTTGTCGTGTGTTGTTATCTACTTTAATATTAATTAATTAATAGGAAAACTCTCTTTGTATAGAGTGGTAAAATCATCTCTTTTGTCCTTGATATAGAAAGTCCAACGCTCTTAGCATAAAGTTTTTTAATCTTTTAAAAATCTTAATATTTTAACAATATATACCCTTGTGTTTTCTTATTTTATTTTAACCATTCTAGTCATCCTAGTACGCCTGTCGCACGTTGCCACGTCATGTGCCTTAGATTATCTCCAACGGTGGAGAGCAAGACCCATCAACTAATTTCGGTGGTGCACAAGACAAGGCTACAACACTCAATTCTTTCATTCTCCGATAACGAACCGATCCCTCCTCTCCCTCGGTCTCATTCTCATCCCTCCGCTCTCGTCTGCCGCTACCTGTCTTGCGCCGCCATCCCCATCTCCGCATGCATGCCACGCTCCCCACGCCAACCACCTCACCTCTCCACGCCCCCCGCAACCCCACCCCCAACTACGCGGCTCCCCAAACAAATCGCCGCCCAGCTCCAGATTGGGGAAAAAAGAACAACCACCGGTGACTCCACCCGACGGCGACGGCGCCGCTGTCCCGCGCGGCCATGCCTCGACCGGCGCCGGCCCCAGTCCCGCCTGCGCCCTCCCTACCCGCGAGGCACCCGTGCCTTGGTCATCTTGGTCGGCAGCAAAGCCGCCCCGTCGTGCCTCTTCCTCCTCACGGTCGTCTTCGTTCCTCGCCGACGGCCAGCAACACCAGCAGCATGTCGACGACCCTCTTCCTCCTCGCAGCATATTTATTACCCCTCACGGTCGTCTTTCTCGCAGCAAATCCACGCAGCTACCTCACCGCGCTCCTCGACCTATCGAGCGTCGCGCGCGTCCTCTCCCCACCGAGCACTGGCCGCGCCCCTCCCCTGCAAACGGCGGCCGCGGCCCTCCACGCCGAGCGCCGCCTGCCTCCCTCCCCGTAGAGCGCCGCCGCCTCCCTCCCCGCCTCGTCGTCGTCCCTCATCGCCTCGCTGATGTCTTCGAGCTCAATCCCCGCCGCCAACTCGACTCCCTCCCCTGTGCAGCCTCTTGACCTCCTCCTGGCGAGATCCGTTGAGGTCATCACCGGCGGCGGGGCAGCGGGCCCAGATATGGCGAGGAGCTTGAGGAAGAAGGGAGTGGCTGCCGACGCTGGGGAAGAAGAGGAGCGGGGATCGCGGGTCAAGAAGAGGAGAGGAGCGCGCAGCATCGCTAGCGATTTGCGTGGTGAAGAGAGAGAGGACCGTTTTTGCCTTCCGGCTTGCAGTGTAGCGAAACTGGGTGCTTCATTTGGGTCCTCTGTTGGAGGATGTTTTCCTCACCTAAAAACACTGTTGGAGGATGTTTTTCTCACCTAAAAACACTGTTCACGATCTATTTTGTATTTTGGGTACGCTATTGGAGACAGCCTTACGTGGTAAGATTTGCATACTAGATCGGGATTTCCACAAGTTTTTTCACGTGAAAACCACAGTTCTGGCGGACTTCGTTGTGTCGACTTATCTGGTGCGGTAGCGTAATTTTGCTATACACGCATAGACATGTCACAATAGTTAGAAATAAAAATAAAAAATAGGTTGGTTATTTTAGAAATTTTGAAAAAGATTCAATTTTAAAATAAAAAAAAGGTCCAAGAATTTCGGTCAGGAAAAAAAAGGTCCAAGAAGAGAAGTCCAGCAGCGATGCAGTGGGGTACAGTACGCGACCGACGCCGGATGCCACACGGCCCCAATTCGCTTCCTGGTGTGGCATACGCGGACAAACTACAGATTTGCCACTCGTCCTCGCTCAGTCACTCACCGTCGACTCCTCGACACTTCCACCGACCACCGTTCACTGCCGCCGTCGTGCTCCACACAGCGCACTCCTCGGCTCCCTTGCTCGTGTCGCCGACCGCCGGATCCCACCTACCAGCCTTCCCATACGCAGCGAGCGGCAGCCCTCCTCGGTGCGATTAAGCGATTCCAAGGCGGAGCGTGGCGGAGAGGCGGCAATGGAGTACAGGAGGGTGAAGGACCAGGTAAAATCCCATGTCTAGACTAGCGATTGCAGAAGCCTCTAAACCATAGAGGATTTTATCAGATTCATTGCGCCCCTCCGGTTAGGTCGCGTCTGCTTCTTCGATCTAGGAAGAATCTCTCCCTTCTTTTTTCAAAGCTTTTGCCGTATTGTCTGCACCTAGGGTTCGTACAATCTATTGGGAATTGTTTAGCTGGGCGGTGCATCTGTACTGTACTGTACCTGTAGTGGTTTGTAGGTATTAGATAAATAGGCTTGCTAATCTTGTGGCCATAGTGAGTGCCATGTTGAATGTATGTGAGATTGACATGCTTGCAGCTTTTGTTTTGGGAGACTGGCCGTTTCTGTGCCAGCTAGTTGGTTATGCCAAGGACATCGAAGTTTATGACTGTACCATGCCATTGACAGCAGCACTCATTTTGGTTTAACTGAATGAACCCAGATTGTGGTATATATTTATGGGTGCCCTATATTTATTGGTTAAGTTGAGGCTTGTGCATGCACTGTTGAATAGCTTGCTAGAATGCTGTTTTGGGCCTAGGTTGAAGCTATAAGTTTGCCCTAGTTCTTTCACGTGCAACCAAGTTCAGTTTTGCGTTTCTAGCACAGCTGCTGTAGGGATTAAAAAATAATTCACTACTAATAATTAGCTGTTTCTTGCACAATCAGAACTGTCCAAACTCCAAAACCAAAGACATTGTGATTCAGTTCAGTTGTTCGACTGACTCATGTTGTTGATGACTGGGCAAACTTGGAATTCTAACCTTTTTCCCCATTTTGCTCTGGAACTCTGTTCTTTGGTGTACACTGGTTATGAGAACTTGTATGTGAACTGCTTCAAACATAAGCTGAAGACTGAACTGATGGTTCACAAAATGGCTTATCTGTTACTTAACTCTTGTCGGGTGAACTACACTGGACCAGCTTGTGCCATTCTTGATATGTAGGGGTTTAATTAGACCAGCTTTGATCCAGTCCCTCTCTCCCAGAAGTGTACAGATAAAAAGAAAAGCTTGTAATATCGAGCCTGCATGTTGCTTTTGTTTGTTTATTCACTATGCCAGCCATGTATTTCATCTCTAGAGCAGTCTCTGACGTATCTTCTGACCCTGAAGGAGATTTATGATGATTTATCTCACAAGGATGTGGAAAGCCTGAGTGGGAGGACACTATCTAGCGCCAACAGTAAGTTATTGATACATCGTCGAAATTCTTATTTGAACACTGTGGAACTCATTATGTTTTCCGTCAGCTACAGCTAGTGGTCTCAGCTCTGCAGGAGGTGCAAAAGGCAAGTCTAGTTGGAAGCTAAAGTAAGTGTTTGTTTCAAGTCTTAACCTTATTTTTCGACCAGATACTTTCTTGAATATTATCATATCTCTTATCCTTACATTTGCGACAGGTCTGTTGTTACTCTTGCATTGACACTACTAACAAGTTCACAGGCAATATTAATTGTGTGGTCAAAAAGAGCTGGAAAGTACGAATATAGTGTCACAACAGCTAATTTTTTGGTGAGAAAACATGTCGTGTTTATTACATATATCTTTGATTGCCCATCAATTTGCATAAACTAGTATGTAGACTGAATTGTCAGATTATCCCTTTTGTTCTTTCAGTACATCTTATTTTAGTAATATTTGTTGGTATGTCTAGGTGGAAGCTTTAAAATGCCTTCTATCACTAGCTGCTCTTTTTAGGACGTGGAACCGCCATGGTGTCACTGATGATAATAGGTGAGGACTGCATTTTGGGAACTGTGCTAGTCAGACTTGCAGCGTGTTTGCTTCAACACCAGAGAACTTGCCTGGCCCAGGCAAGCGTTCCCAGGCATCCGATTTTGGACACCTAGGGTTGGATGCGCTGCCTGGCCCAACGCTGCTTGGCTCAGGGTGCTATCCAAACACGCCCTTAGTTCGTACATTTCTAACATGAGTGCATAATTATACTTTTACAGTAGGCTAACGTCAATTATTATAAGTTTGTTTTACCAATTCAAGTCATTAACATGGCAATTATGTTTCAATGAAATTTACAACATATTATGATTTTTTCTGTGAATATGGGAACTGCGATTTGCGATTGCAATCTACAAACTGTCTGTTAACTCTTAGCACCCATTTTTGCTGTTTTCAGGTTAACCACATCTTTTGATGAAGTTAGTGTATATCCAATTCCTGCTGTTCTTTACATGGTAAAGAACTTATTGCAGGTGCGGTTCTGTGATATGGTCAATTTAATTTCATGATGTTTAAGCATGTTGACATGTCCTTCCATTTGCTGTTATCTGCCAGTACTATATCTTTGCCTATGTGGACGCACCAGCTTATCAGATCTTGAAGAACCTAAATATCATCAGCACAGGTGTTTTGTACCGTATCATTTTGAAGAAAAAGTTAGTATCTTCTGAGCAATTGGAAACTATATTTATAGGTTGCTTTACTCTAGGAGTGAAACTCTGTGCGTATGTATATTCATTTCTTCCCTGTCCCTTTTAGGTTAAGTGAAATTCAGTGGGCAGCATTTGTTCTTCTGTGTGCTGGTTGCACAACAGCTCAACTTAATCCATCGTAAGCACTAATGATATTCCACTTCAATTCTCTCTCATTATCTAGTCATCATTGTTGGACACAAAGACTCAGAATTGGTGAGCCAAAGGCAACTATCACCTTGGCATAGCTTTCATTATATAGAGAGTTCATCTTGGGATACAAGATTGCTCCTAGAGCATATTCCTAAGCATAAAGGTAAAAGGTAGAGCCTTGGCAGCCAAGGGAGCTACTGCTTCAATCATGGCATACCAGGCATATGCTAAAGTAGAAATGCATAAAGATAGTGCTAACAAAGCTAATTAACTATGATAACTTGCAGTAGGGATTATCAACTACAGTTCTCCCCCTAAGCCTTGTTGCAGCCTGCCTTGTTGATCTTCTTGAGACCAATCTTGCTCCTCATCTCTTCAAACTTGGCCTTGCCTAGTGACTTGGTGAGGATATCGGCCAATTGCTCTGCTGTAGGGATGTAGTTTTCCTGAATGCTCCCTTCCTCAATGCAATCTCTTATGAAGTGATGCTTGATCCTTATATGCTTGCTCCTGTCATGGAACACTGGGTTCTTTGCCAGGGCAATTGCAGACTTGTTGTCTACCTTTAGTTCCACAACTTCCACCTTTCTTCCCAGCAGATCAGCCAACAACCTTGATAGCCGGAGTGCTTGAGTTGCTGTTGTGCTCATGGCCACATACTCAGCCTCACAACTTGACAGTGCCACTACCCTTTGCTTGATAGACTGCCAACTGACCAAGTTGCTGCCCAGGAAGAAGAGACAGCCAGTTGTGCTCTTGCTTGAATCAACATCACCTGCCAGGTCTGAATCACAGTAGCCCACAAACCTGGCTGGACTTGGAGCTCTGGTGAAGTAGAGGCCATAGTCAATGGTCCCAACCACATACCTGAGGACTCGCTTGATTGCTTGCTGGTGCTCAGTGGTTGGTCTCTCCAAGAACCTGCTCACAAAGCCTACTGCAAAGGGAAGGGTGTTGAGTCGATCCATGGCGACGGCGATATTAGCCGTGGGGGTCTCATGGACGGGTTGATCCCCGACCATGTCTAACTCGCCATGGAGGTTTCGGTGGAGGCGGCGTGCCGTGGGCCGTTTGCCACGTCATTGCCACCGTTCATGGCACCATTACCGCCGTTGTTGGCGGCGTCTGCTTGCTGTTATTCCGCGTGCCGCCGTCGCGCTCGATCGTGATTGCGCTCTTCTCTCTCTTGTCTTGCCTGCTCCGTTTCGTTCGGAACGGGCAACTCGTCGACGCTGACCATGAACACCGCACCGTTGAATCCAGGCGGATACTTAGGGAAGTTCAGCGTCATATCCATAGCCTGGGGCTGGTGTACCGATGTCGTTGGGATCTCTTCCTCGACATGCTCCTGACTCCGGACCTCAGGACTCTCTTCGTCAGAGAGGAGGTACTCGGTGTAGTCGAAAGAGACGGAGGAAGATCTGTCGAGTTGTGCAAGCAGATTGGACATGGTGCTGCTTTCCGGAGCAGTGCCCGTGGATGTAGGGTTGAGATCCCTTAGGACCACCATGTTGACCATAGGCCTCGGATCTTCGGGAACCAAAACCCTAGATGGATCTAGGTCCAAAAGGCGGTCGTCACGTTGCACGGGGGCGACCTGCAGGTTCCTCGCGTAGGACGCGGCTGCGTTGTCCAAACCGTGCGAGAAGACAGCTCGACTGCCTGTAGCAGGTGCATTTGGGCCTGGTGGGGCCGGACCAGCAGGTTGCATCTGCTGGGCCTGACGCTATTGCCTCAGCTGTGCTCGGAACTCTCGCTGGTTCAGACCCGGATGGTGCGGGCCATTGGCACGGTTAGGGCCACGCTGGCGCTGGTGCACGTCAATGAACTCGTCTAGCCTGACTGGAGGTGAAGCACGCGCGACGGCCAGATCTGAATATGGTCGGCGCTGACGGCGGACCTGGTTGACAGGCCCTCGCCTTTGCTGCTGGTTGGGAGGCGCACCTCCTCGGTGGACGGGAGGCGGTGCTCGGGCCGCGGCCGGATTAGGATCCTGGCGACGCGGGTGGCCTGCCTGGCTCGGGCGGCCTTGCCGACGTGTTTGGTTGTAATTAGGGCCACCCTGCTGACGAGCAAGGGGCGGAGCTCGGGCTGCGGACAGATTTGGATCTGCACGGCCTGAGTGGTCGGAGCGGTTCGTACGCCCGCACCGACGTGGAAGAACAGGGGTGAAATCTAGGTATTCTTCGCAAAGCCGCGCAGGAGCGGACTCCGCATACTCTAGGATCTCGACCAGGCCTGCGCCGTGCTGATCGATCATATCGATCAGATCGGAGTTGTCGATGTGCCTCCTCTGGTGACGAGGAATCCGCTAGTTCGCCGCTGGCGTGGCCATCCTTTCCGCGGCCGTCATGGGCGGCGCGGACGACCCCGGGAGTGGACCCGAGATCGGAGTTGTTGGTGAAGTAGTTGGCGCTGCAGACGGTGCTGGGACCAACTGCGATGCTCCCGTGAACGCGACGGACGATGAAGGTGATGCCCGCCTCGAAATCCATGGAAGCAGGGAAGGAAACCATCTGGCTCGCCTGAAGATCAGATCACGCACCCCTTACCTGGCGCGCCACTGTCGACGATATCTCCTCGGCAGTCTACCACGGGATAACCCGAGGTAGTAGATTTGCGGTGAGGGCACGCTAAGACCTACGAACCGGATGTGAGACGCAAGACAAACGACCAAGACAAACAAAGGTTTATCCAGGTTCAGGCCGCTCGGAAGCATAATACCCTATGTCCTGCGTCTCTGCTGCTGTATTGATGAGTACCGGAGTACAATGATCAGGTAAAAGATGCGTTCTAGGGGGGCCCTTGCCCGCCTTATATAGTGGGGGGGGGGCAAGGTTACATATCTAAGGTTTCTCTGTGGTCCGTTACATCGCTCCGTATCTTGGAGATTACGAATAGATCTAACCGACTATAACTCCTTGCATGCCAAGTAGCCTTTAGGACCCGCGTGGCCCACCGACCAGGGTGATAGCGGACCATGGGCTTGGTCTTGTCGTCCGGCCCACGGACCAGGGTGGTGATGGACCGACCTCCGTCTTGTGATCTGGGCCGTCTGGTCCGAGCAGCCCAAAGTCTAGCCGTGAGGGTATACGGGTTTACACCTCCCACACCGACCCGCAGAGATCACCGTGCACTAGCTCCAATTGCTCCTGGGCACGGTACACCGTCGCGGCCGGGAATGAGCGTCGCCGCTGCTTGGTGGTGACGCAGGTGTCACACACCTGCTCCACATGCTCGATCTTGGGCATCCCGCGCGCCATCTCCTCCTTGCCCATGCACCGGAGAGCATCGAAGTGGAGATGACCGAGCCACTCATGCCACCTCCAGGCTTCATCATCCTTGCGCGCTGCCAAACACAGCGGCTGGGTGGCATCCAGATGAAGAACATAGAGCCGATTCTGGCCCCGATGTACCTTTGCAAGCAGACGGCCGCTGCGATCCTAGATGCGGAGCACACCGTCGTCGATCTCCACCTTGGATCCTCCCTCGTCCAGTTGCCCAAGACTCATGATAGAGTTCTTGAGCACCGGGATGTAGTACACCCTGTGTAGCACCCGGTGCTCGCTGGTCTTGGCCTGGAACATGATCGAGCCGACGCTGCGGATGTCCACCTTGGACACGTCCCTGAAACGCACGGTGCCGCGGACGTCGGTGTTCAGGTCGACGAAGAGCTCGCGGCGGCCCGTCATGTGGTGTTTCGCGCCGCTGTCCAGGTACCAGCCTCTCATCTTCTCTTCGTCTTCATCGACGTCGAGGAACACCCGGGCGCGTGGCTCCTCCAAGTTGACTTCTTACGCGCCGTAGGTGTGCGCCGGCACATCGTGGTCCAGCTCGACGAAGCCGTGCGCGAGGAACAGAGCACCGTCCTCCTCCTCACACTCGGCGTACTGGGCACGCGCTCCCTGGCCCCAGCGCCGCCACGGTCTCCACCACGGCCGCCACCACGACCACCACCGCGGCCTCCGCCACGGCTGCCCTGATCTCCACCGACGCGGCCATCGTCACCGCCGCGGTCACCACCATCTCGACGCGGCTGGGGACAATCCCGCGCCCAGTGGCCCTCATGGCCACAGTTGAGGCAGGTATCCGGTCCCCGATTGCCTTCGGCGGGGTCGTTGCCGTCACCTCGGCCGCCGCCACGGCCTCCGCCGCGGCCGCCACCACGGCCCCTCTGCTTCTTGCCTCCGCCGCGCTGGTTCTTGGAGCTTGAACCGCCGGAGTCGTCCGCGCCCTTCTCCTTCCAGCGGGCGCGCCACTGCTCCTCCGTGTACATCAGCTTGCCGCCGATGGCGATCGGCTTCGTGGAGGACTGCTGCTCCCGATCATCGACCGCCTTGAGCCTCCCAGCAACCTCCTTGATCGTGAGCGCATCAAAGTCAAGAAATTGCTCGATGGCCACGACGATCTAGGCGTACTTCGTCGGCACGGTGCGCAGGTACTTCTCCACGACGGCTTGCTTGTCGATGTCCCTGCAGCCGTGGATGACCAGCTGCGTATGCAGAGCCGAGAGCCGGAGAGCATAGTCCTCGACCTGCTCCCCGAGCTTGATGCTGACGTTCTCCCAATCGCGACGAAGACGCTGCTCGTCGTCCAACACCGATCCGCGCTGCAGCGATGGCGTCCCACGCCTCCTTCGCGCTCTGCATGTCGATGAGCGGGATGCCCATCTCCTTGGGCACCACGGCGATGATGGCCTCCATCGCCGCCGATCCTCGCGGAAAGGCACCGGTAGCCCCTCGACGGCGTCCCACAAGTTGCGGGCTTGCATTCGCAGCTTCATGGTCTGTGACCACTCGTGGTAGTTCGTCTTGTCAAGCATCGGCCACGCGGTCCCGCTGCCGGAGTCATGGTAGACAACCCTGGGTTCCGTCGACAGGTGGTGCCCGCCACTACGCCCGCGACGGCGCGGCGGCGGGGACGGGGACTGCCTGCGGCGAGGGCTCCTAGACCTCCCGGGCGACCCTCTGTGCAGCCTCTCGTCCTCCTTCAGCCCGCTCCCCTCCGTCGCCGCCTTCTCCGCGGCGATCTCCGCCCGCAGCTCCCGCGCCGTCACGGCGGCGGCCTCTGCCGCCTTGGCCACGTCCCACGCCGCCTGTATGGCTGCAGCTACAGCCTCCTCTGCTGCCCTCAGGCAAGCAGCCTTGCCGTTGAGGTCGCCCTGCACCTCATTGGCATCCAAAGCCCCGTCCCTGATGGTCTTGGCGGGGGCGGCGGCGCGCTCGGCCGAAGTGGCCATGGCTAGGTGGAAAAAGCAAAGTAGGTGGGATAGAAGGGGGTAAAGTTGTGGCTCTCTGGTAACCTAGCTCTTGATGTCAATTGTTGGACACAGACTCAGAATTGGTGAGCCAAAGGCAACTATCACCTTGGCATAGCTTTCATTACATAGAAAGTTCATCTTGGGATACAAGATTGCTCCTAGAGCATATTCCTAAGCATAAAGGTAAATGGTAGAGCCTTGGCAGCCAAGGGAGCTACTGCTTCAATCATGGCATACCAGGCATATGCTAAAGTAGAAATACATAAAGATAGTGCTAACAAAGCTAATTAACTATGATAATTTGCAGCAGGGATTATCAACTACAATCATTTGGTCATTTAGTTAAACATGAATTTTGATCAGTTGAAATGTATCTGTCCCTATTTAGGTCTGACCATGTGCTTCAAACTCCTGTTCAAGGTTGGATGATGGCAATTGTAAGTTGTATAGAAAATGTATGCAATTTCTTTAAGATAATTGTTGGAAGTGTCTTCATTCATGTTGCTGAATTGGTCATTCTCATGCAGGTGATGGCTCTTTTGAGTGGTTTTGCTGGGGTATATACAGAAGTACGTCTTGTTACTCTTTGTTTATGTTCTCTTATATATCTGGCTTTAAGTTGATTCATTGGGGGTGTAAAACATTAAGAATGTTTTTATCCATCATTGAACACTGCAGGCTATCATTAAAAAACGGCCATCAAGAAACATCAACGTGCAGAACTTTTGGCTATACATTTTTGGGGTGATCTTCAATCTAGTTGCAATTTGTGTTCAGGACTATGATGCAGTCATGAATAAGTTAGTGCGCATGAAAACTACTAAAAAATTATGTCATCTTCAGTATAATTTATGGATTTAACACTGACTTATGATTTCTGACGCAGAGGCTTTTTCCATGGGTATTCATTCATCACAGTTTTGATGATACTGAACCATGCACTGAGGTACCAAGCACTAACAGTTTAACTTGTTTAACTTGGTGATTCCAAGCAGCTTACAATGGTTTCGTTTACTGTGCAGTGGAATTGCTGTTTCAATGGTGATGAAATATGCTGATAACATAGTCAAGGCATGTAGCACTAGCATTTAAATTTTTGTGTGAGCATGATAGATGTCGCTACTGTTGATTCAGTTGTATATGTGCTGCCCACTAGACCCTAACTACTGTTTATATATGACATTGTATCCAATAAATGGCTACAGCAGCACTCGTGAGTATCTACATTAGTTAAGATTAGGTGGATAGGTTTGTTACCTTCCAGATTAGATATTTTGTTTTCTTTAATTGGTCTAATTAATGTGTTTTCTTTTGAATATTTCATATGAGTTAGCCCTGGTCCCTAGCACCTCCATGTGAGGTCACTGTCATCATTTCAATTAAGCAAATATGAAGAAGTCTCTAGTCTAAGTATCCACCACCCTGCTAACTCCCTGGATTTAGTCGCGGCCACAAGGTTCACAAATTAAGGCTTGGATTGGAATTAGATCATTTCAGAGAAGTAGCCAGGAACAGTGAACTTCTTTTATTATATATTCACAGTAATTTTTAATGGCACTGAAGTTGATACTGGATACATAGTTGATGCATGTATTTTACTGTTTCCTATTATTTCAGACATGAATAGTTTTGTTTAATCTTTCTGGCAGGAAGACAACTACTCTGAGTTTACCAAGTGTCATTAGATTAAATAGTAATACTTTAGAGCACTTGAATTTATCTTTTGCATTGCAAAAAGTGGGATCTCTAGTCTACCCCAACTTGACTAAAGGCCCTGTTGTTGTTGGCAGTGCTCTAGGAGAATAAATATAGATACTCCCAAACAACACCCAGATGCATCTTTTATGTGGATTGTTAACTAAATAGGCCCATCCTATCGTGTCCCATCTTGCCCCATCCCATGAAGCAAACACCACCTTGGTTTTGGTCTTCTTAGTGTGCTTCAATATGTTTTAAACTACAGCAGTTTTTTACTGACAATATGTATTTACAGGTTTATTCAACGTCAGTTGCAATGCTTCTGACAGCAGTTGTATCGGTCTTCTTGTTCAGCTTTCATTTATCCCTTGCATTCTTCCTTGGATCCACGTAAGTGTTAATGATAATTTTATTGCAGCTTCTACTGATCAGAGCTTTCAAACTCATGACAAAATAATGTAATCTGCTAAACTTTCAGGGTTGTGTCTGTCTCGGTGTACCTGCACTCAGTTGGTACACTGGTTCCTCATCTGTCAGTAATCACTGGGTAACTCAAAGGATTGGTGAAGATGGAATCTGGGATCATTATTCGTGTTTGGTACTTTGAGGCTAGAAGCAAAGCTTCAGTGGAGATGAGATTTGAGTGCATAGTTAACTTGTGGAAGTTAGTAGGCGATAAAAAGTAAGACCCAGAAATGTTTTTTTTTTTCTGGAGGGGTTCTAGACTTCTAGCTATTATCTGGTCACAGTTTTTCTCCTCTCTATCAAGTCAAGTTCCTTGATTGCTAACTGCATCAGTGCCTAGTTTTTGAGAGATCAAGCACCCATTTATTGTAGTACTAGTGTTTCGAAATACTAGGTAGTACCCAATTGTTGTATTGAACTGGTTACCTTCACCACCGAGCATGTGGACCATTGTTGAGTGTTATGTATACACAGTGCTGGGGCAGGAGATTTGATCCTGCAAAGGGATTTTCAATCATGTTAGGTGTTTGTATTATGCTAGAATTAACTTCTGGGCATTTCACTTGGACGTGTCCAAAATGTAGGCAATTGTATTTTTGTCTAATTACTAGAGTGTTTTGAATATGTATTTTGAAATTTGAACTTCTTGGATATAGTATTCTAATTCTATGTTTCATGGTCAAAATAAAGAGTAGGGTATTTTTAGTTTCAGCACAGGCCGGCGTAAAGCATTGAACTGAACTTCAACTATCATGCGGGGTAATATTCATATGCCAAGTCCATGCTATATTGTGATGCTCAAATACATTGCGTTGTCGAGCCAAATTCAACCATTTATCTGGACTCAAATAAAGAATCAATAGTCACCACATGATTGAGCATTCTCGCACTTAACAGACGTAGAATAAGATTCACAGATCTTAGAAAACATCGAAACCATATCCCCACGCCAAGGTAACATCCAACGAACCTGTGTCACAGCATAGCCTTTTGGACTCGTGGAAAACAGGCTTGCCTGCTTGTGCCATTCTGGTTCCAATTCTCAGGTTAAAACCATAGAAACGGCTCCAAATGCCGTTCTGGTTCCATTTCTCAGGTGAAACCATAGAAACGGCTCCAAATGGGTGAATGGTGGAATGTTTAACGGGAGAAACGCCTCGTGCATTTGTACTGAGGGAGAGAAAGAACGAGAAGGTGGTGATCACGTGGGATTCTAAAAAATAATAATTTTTAGAAGTGTGGGGACCTAGACGACACATTAAGTTTTGAGACCTAGATGAAGATGACACACTCTTTAAGACTTAGATGTGCATTTTGAGAATTTGACTAATATGACACCTCCTGCTTAGTTTAGGATGACGCTGTGCATTTTACTCTCTCTATATATTTTTTCTGTTAGTCCTTTTCAAGTGAAACAAGTTAAAATAGGTTGTATTTAAATTGTTCTTTATAAAAAAACTTCAATTCTTTTTACAACAGAATGACATATGACGTGTTGGGCCTCCCGCGTTTTTGGCCTGGTCAGCTCTGGTGGATGGTCCCTCTCGAGGGCAATGACATGCGCCATACATGAACAATCATACTGGTCATAACCAAGATCAGGATAGCACTCGCAAAACATTTACAACAGTTGAAAAACACAAATTTACTCCCTCTGCCAAAATGTATGTCGTCTTCGATTTTTTTGCCACAAGTTTGACTCAATTTGTATAAAATACATACGAAAATTAGATTCAAAGATCTTTCTAATGATACTAATTATGTATTATAAATATTAATATTTTTAATATAAAATTATCAATAATTGTTTCTCGAAAAACGCAAGCGATAAACATTTTAAAACGGAAAGAGTACATCAATATGAAGCACACAACATATGTTTCCTTGCAGGTATGGGTGACCAGACACCAGGACAACACGTTCCCATAGACAACTGAATCTTTGATTTACAACGGAAAACATACATGAACAAACTCATACTGGTCATAACCAAGATCAGGATAGCACTCGCAAAACATTTACAACAGTTGAAAAACACAGATTTACATTAACATGAAGCACACGCCATATGTTTCCTTGCAGGTATGGGTGACCAGATACTAGGACAAAACATTCCCATAGACAACTGAATCTTTGATTTGCAACAGAATCCCATAGACAACTGAATCTTTGATTTGCAACAGAAACTATCTTTACTTTTACTTATATATGGAGTCGAGGCACACATACATATCCTTCCTGTATGTTCCTATCTTTTGCCTTCCAACAAAATGTGATGGAACTGCTTAACTACAATACAGAGGAACCTTGACCGGCTTGTAGAGGAAAGTCTTGACAGTGTGTGAGTCCCCAGATGTTTTATTGTAAGTGAACTTTACCCCCGAGTAAGCATCACCCCTCTGCGTGCAATGCAGATGGAAGCTGCTGATAGGCCTTGCCAGGCACGAGTCCCACCTGTCGCTCTCTGGCATAGTTTCAGCAACAGTATACATGCCCTTAAAATTTGTGAAGGCTTGGTAGTTGATAACCTCACCCGATTTTGTGATGCAGAGGACAGCAACCTCGGCACCTATACGGAGACAGAAGCATCATAAAGATGAGTTTAGGAACGACCTTAAAGCAATTTGAACAGAACATATTGAACCCAAATCAAGAAAACAGTGGTATAAATACTGAAATATAGTAGCACCATGTCACATCATATGGAGTTCTTTTATTCAAAAATACTGAAGGGCATAGGCCCACCTTTTACTGGAAAGACAGTAACAGAGCATTGGAGAAATTTGGACCCAACTTTCATAGAAATTATAAAGGATTTAGCATCTCCCAAAATTTATATTTCAAAATATGGAATCATACTTGTGCATGTTCTAGAGATATGATGTTTGACGCAGGTACTAAGACTAGCATTCTAGTGCTAACTTAACTAACAATAGTTCTGTCAAAAAAAAAACTTAACTAACAATAACAGCAAACTTCAGTATGACAGATTCATCAGACAATGAGAATAACATCATTTCTTACACGGTGCATAAAAAAGTAAGTTATCCAACCAATCGACCCATACCTTCTGAATTAATCAAATGGGTCGCATCAGTCTGCACCTTTTTGCAGGCCTATTCTGGTCATCCATTTTGTTCGAAGAAAATGGCATATCATTTGAGGTTGATGAACATGTAAATGGACATGTCTTTGATCAAGCATGTAGTTTATTGTGTTCAGTCTTGGTTCCAGCAAAAATGTGAATAATTAGTTATGAAAATGGTGAAGATTCTGATGGAGTTAATCTTGCTCGATCCAAAGTTCCAAGAAAACCTTTATTCGTTGAGGTATTGTAAGAATTCCTTTGTTTTCCTGTAGCAACACATATGCATTTAGCTAGTATATATACTTTCTAGAGCACAGATCATGAAGATGACTCCGGATTGATCAGCTGGCTGGTAGAGTGGCTGGAGAAGTGAGATTTGAGACAAGACAGTGAGAGTAAGGGTTAGGATGGTGGCTGCGTTGAGTTGCAAATTGGGATTTAAAGCATAAGCCCAAGTGACCTAAACCATCCTGGATCATGGTTTCAAAGGTGACTAGGCGTCCAAGCAAGAGCTTGGTGTGCCTGGACACCTTAGGTGGCACATAGGCGACGAGGCGCCACTGCTCCCAAGGCAAACTGGGTACGCCTGGACGTCTAGATGACGCCTTTGAAATAGGGTTCCAGATGCAGCCCGTGTTCTTAGCTGCCCAGCGATTCCAATTTCATTCTGTTTCTGGCCATCTACTCCATAGTTATCCGATTAACCTTAATTAGTCGATGACTAATCGGACGACAAGAAAACTAATCGGCCTAATCGAGTCGCGCCTCTAGTAGTCGAGCTCAGGATATGAATCAGCACGACTAATCGCGACTAACCGGATAACTTCGGGACCTGAAGCAGCTAACCCCAGATCCGCTCGAGCGGTCGCGCGGAACCTAGCCGGGGAACCAGAGGGCGGGCGGTCGATACATCCGCACGAGGGGAGAAGATGAGGTAGGTGTACGGGGCTGAGACTGACCTTCGAGGGCGTGGTCCTCCGGGCCGATGGCTGCGTCGCCGCAGACGTCGCAGACGACGCGGCCGCGTATCTCCCCCGTCCAAGCCTCGGCCGCCGCGAGCAGGATGCCAAGTGCGATGCCGAGAAGCAGGAGGTGCGGCCACCGGCGAGGGTGTGCCGCGGCCATGGTTGGTAAAGGTTAAGGGCCCGGGGTGGTTAGTGGTTGGTATATGAAACCAGCCGTGCCGTGGACTGCGCTGCTATAGGGGTTGCTGGTTCTTTTGCCTTGCAGTGCTGTCGCCTGTCAGAGATAGACACTAATGCTACCAGCCAAGGATATCTGTTTTGTAGGGCTACCTCGCCTCATCTACCTAAGCCCTACCAAATGGTTTAGGAGGAGCCGTTTAGAGTTGTTTTTTAATGAAAAATTATTTTTTTAAGCAGGAGCTCTGCCCGCTCAATTAAGACGAATGAAATAATATGTACAAGAAGGTTAGCCACACGAGATGCTAAAAGGGCACCCGAAGGGCTAACCACCCCACGCAACACGGCTAAGCACAAACACGACACACTGCCATGGGTCATCGTTGCCGAGCATGGAAGCCACCAGCAGCTCTGACTTCCCATGGCAGGCCACCCACTGGCCACACCCTCGATATATCTGGAGCTAACGGCCGCCACTAGTCGTCGTTGCTAAGCTTCGGAAAACAGCTCCGACTTCCAACCGCGAACCCTCGCAATACATCGAAGCTACGACGATACTTCAAATGCGATGCCTTTAGGAAGGGAGCGACGCTGATGGCGCCACCGCCACATGTCCGACTGGACTGAGTTTTCACTCTTGGAAGAACATGCTAGAGGGGAACACGACGCCCTCAACAGGGGAGCGGCGCCAAATAGCGTCGCCGTCGCCAAGGCTTTCGCCCAAGAACCCTGTAGCACAAACGTCGGGTCGCGAAGCTAGACCCCTCTGCTCGCCTTCATCGCCATCGCCGCTGTCCCGCCACCCCACAGAAGCCTCATCAGAGGGGTGTCAACGCGCCGGCTGCCTGCAGCCGCCGCGCAGCTGCGTCAGCCGCCACCCCCTCTGAGCAGACAACGCAGAGCCGGACATGACCCAGTCGCATGCGTCACACTGCCGCACGCCTAGGCCGCCACTGGCCATCGCCGTCGGCCCTGGCACCGCCGAAGTTGCTGCCGACAACGCCGCCAGCAGCCACAGACGCGTGCCGTCACCATCTTGGGTGCCGCCCCCTGTCCTGGGGTCGCTGGATCCGGAAGCTAGGCTCCAAACCCAGCGCCCCCCGCCGACGCCGCCACCTCCGTCTTGAAGGCACCTGGAGAGGCCCTGCCGCCGCAGTAGCAACCATTGCCGGCAGTCGCCGCAGCTTCCAAGGTCGTGAGGGGGGAGCAGGCAGAGAAGAGAGCGCCGCCCCAACGCCTGCACGAACCCCGATCGCCACCGTCGTGACCGCCGCTCGCCACCGCGCCGCTCGGCCAAGGCCAGCTGGATCTGGGCGTTGGTCCACCGGATCTGGCAGTCCGGCCACAGACCGGCGACCCCTCCTGCGCCATCACCTTCAGGACCATGGAGGAGGGGAGGAACTAAGGAGAAGGAGCCCGTCGTCCTCCCCATGCGTCGGCACGGACACCGGCCTGCGCGGCCATAGCCACAGCGGCCTCCCCCGCCGAGCTCCACGCCGCTCGCGTCGGGGGGAGGATCGCCGACCATGGCGCAGCCCGCGTCGCCGAGAAGCGAGAAGAAGCCTCGCCGCCGCCATCCTGGCGGTGCGTCTGGGGAAGGGGAGAAGGAGAGGGGCGGCGGCACGGCTCAGGAGCCGCCCCAGTCGCCCGCGTGGGGGGCGACGCGGGGGCCGGGGGGACACCCGCACTCTTGAGTTAATGAAAAATTAGAAGGTAGAGCTGTTTTGGAGGAGCCACAATTTTTCCTCAAGCTCGAGAAGCCCGAGCCTTAAGCGAACCAAGCAAGTCATATCGTTGTTGTCGTAAAAAAAAAGCAAGCCATATCGTTGTCTCGCTGCCTAGAGTAACAAATACAACAACTCGCCCTGACAATAACCTTTGGAGCTGCGTGCAATTTTGAACTTATAATTTTGTATCCATTCATAACCATGGGTTTCAAGCGGCGATCAGATATATTTATCTCATATAAGTACTATATCATTTATAACTATATCAATATAAGTATGAAAATTTAAAATGAATTAAGTTTATCATCTTCTATATCATACATCTAATTGTTAACCTTTGTTTTCTTTCAGTAGTTACCAACTAACGTGGCTGAAAACGTTCTTAGGTTCATCAGTTTCGGTCTGTTCAGAACAAGAGATACTCCCTCAGTTCTAAATTATAAGTCATTTGACTTTTTTAATTCAATAATGTCTAGATATATAGCAAAGTGAGTGAAAAAAAAAGTCAAACGACTTATAATTTAGAACGGAGGGAGTACATAGGATTGACATAGTTGGATGAAATGACACTCGCGAGCCCTCAATGATAGTTTAACAAGTTAGCTTTGAAACAGTGTATATCCAGTTTCATTTCATTCTAATGAAACACATCTCCCATATCATCAAATGAGAGTCAGGCTTCTATATAACCTCAACTGGACACGGATTAGACAAAACTAGTTTGAAGTTGTAAATATTGATAAACCATTTTGTAAACTTTAAAGTTAAAGAAGTTTCACTTAGACAAAATGACACAAGATATATTTTAAAACAAAATGGTGCCTTACTGTCGAGTTTTGACATCTAAAATGGGCTATTTCAAATTTGCAACCTTCTACTTCAAAATTTACATAACACCAGTGTAGACTGTGTGAGTTTGTCCGTGTGTCTTGCCCTTGGCTCAGATCGATGCACCCCTCCACAAGCTTGCTGGTGGCTGTTCCGCTAACTCCACAGCCGGATTCAGTGTCTCCATGGCCAGAATCGGTGTCTCCATAGCCAAATCCATCCATCTTGGTAAGTCTCCTCGTTTCCTTCCTTCTTCCGCTTCCTTTTTCTTCAAGTTCCTGATTTCCTGGTAGTGTTTCTTTCGCCGAGATTTCTGTCAAGTTCAGTTTCCAGTTGAATCAGTACATTAATATTGAATTTATTTTTATCATTTCTCAGGAGCTCATCACACAGGTGATAGGGACTAATCATGAATTCAATAAGGAACTTACGCTCTGTAGTTTCTGTTACACTGGTATGCATTCACCTCCATATCTTATTCCCTTCCCTTTCTTAATTTACTATTTATATGTTTCTTTGCCCTTGTCCTTTTGAAACTAAACTGTTTTTTGCTAGATATGGCAAATATTTGAATATTTATGATGTTTAGAACTCCGCTATTTAGTTGCATGTGTGCCTGCGAACAAAATTTATTTATCAACATTTTACAGGAGTCGAGTAAGGTACCCCTGTATCATGTTCTAAAAATAGTAGTTCGACATGCAATCATCTAATTTGTTTTCCTGTAAATTTAACAAGCGGTCATTCATATGTATCTTATGTACTATTGGATTGTGATTAGCAGGTTTCTAGCTAATGTATATGGATCTGAAATATGGTCTTAGGTGCTATGGAGAACAGTGGAGCAAGTCTTCAGGTGTACACATAGGTTGGCTTTAATCGAAGAGGATATAAGCATCTTGGGTACTATTTCATTGTGGACTTATTCAAATTATTCTGCTAGAGTCGCAGGATAGATCAGTTAAAATATTTGTCACCCACCTTTCTGTACAAACAGGAAAAACATGTCTTCTATCACACAACAATAATGAAATTTATGTAATGAAAACATGTTGATCCTACCTAATTGGGGATAGAATGCTACGGAAACTCCTATGCAGATTTTCTTTGCACTCATTTTAGATAAAACTTGCAGCCGATACAGATCTTGCATCTCATCAGAACCACATGTATTTTCATTCTATACAAGACATTTTAAATAATTGGCATGACCAGTAATTATTTACCATCCCAGGTCTACACAGACAGAAGTTCTTGTCTAACGGTAACCTTTTCATGTCAATTATTGATCTCTTGGTAAAATATACTATGACAATGTTGTGTCCCTCTACTATTAACTTAGCCTCTACTATTCTGCTTTTTCTTAAATTTTTCAAAGCTACATTCCTGGGGCCTTTGGCAAACACTTAGACTACCTTTGATGTTCAAGACTTCCTTGCTGTGGAGAGATGCTGTGAAAACTATTAATGGAATGGTAATGTCCTCAACCCTTGCTCTACCATTACCACATTAGTTCAAATAGTATTCTACTTTCGTACAGTTCTCTGCAATAACTTTTGCAAGGGACAACTATGATTTATATTTGTTGCTTTGAAATGTTCAGCTTCATTAACCGTACTTGGCACATATATGCTCCTGTCTGATCTTTTAAGACAACATTGATGTTATACCAATCCACATGTATTTTCCTGATATCTATGAGCTTAGCAATGATTTACATTAATATCTATTTTTATATATACGGCACCACCCCCATGCGGTAGACTCCACGACAGGGATGAGCCAACGCCGATTTTGCATGTTGCATTGCTCTATTTCGGTATGCTTCAACAACTCCTCTCTATTTTAGTATGATGCAAGATCGTTTTGCTTCATCTATAGTTCAGCGACCGTTTCCGGTGGTCCTTTTTTGCCCGTGTATGTTCATGCCATTACTGTTTTCCTTCTCTCTAGGTCAGAGGGGGTGTAACCAAATTGGAGCAGTGCCAGCGGCATGAAGAATCTGGCTACTGCCACAAGAGGGAACTGTTTCTCATATCTGCAGCCCCATCAGATGGTAAGTTGGATTTTTTTTATTAGTGTAAAAATTCCAATGCCCTAAACCCCTTTCATGGTTACCTTGTACAGGTTCCGATGAAATAAGAGGCGACTAAATTATGTGAAATCCAGTTGTTCTACAACTATCAAAACTTCATGCAAATCGACCCCTACAAGGTTAGGTCTCTTCATAGCTGCACTCATGATAAATGTACGTTGTTGTTCCTACCATTATCAGCCTTGTATAACAAATGCTTATGTTCAGTTTGTGTTCTTATTTATGGATCCATTGAATTTCAAAAAATAATCTGCTCAGGTTATGGCGTTACAATATATCTTTATGGGCCTCTTAGCCAAGTGCGTTGTGTAGGTAGTTGTCTAATTAGGCTTATTCCATTTGTTTCTATTGACTACATATTTCACATGGACTTTGCTACCTCCACTAACTGGACTTTATTCTATTCGCTTTAGTGCTTATGAGTTTCATACAGGCAAATGCATTCTGTGCAGGCAAGTTCAGATGTCCTCTCGCTATGATGACGGAAGATTTAGCATTTGAAATACATATACAGTCCATTCAGTACTTTTCACAGTTTTGGACGGCTACACCTTTGATTTTACCACCGCGGTCACCACCTGTTGCATTTAGGTTGCTCTTCCTGCTGAGGCTTTTTACTGTTCTGAGCTTTTTAATTTCCATAAATTGTTTACATGTTCTTAGATTCACTGTGCTGTTATTGTTGCCAATTCAAAATTGGCCCTGCATGTTGCATCTTTTTGTATGTGATCCGCTTGGGTCATCGACCTTATGACTATGAACTTGCTGTAAACCAATGCTTCGGCATCATGGTCTTTGATGTTTATTTGTGCTCTTATGCTAATAGTGACATTCTTCATTTGCATTTGCTTATGTCATTTATCACATGATTTGGTAAGGGATTTCTTGATAACTATGTCGTTTGTGTCTATATAGGTTACAGCAGCAATGCAGTGCTTCATGGTGCCTTCTACTTTTTTCCTGTTACTATTGCTTCAGCCCCTACCACTTTTACAGTTTGTTTTAATAATTGGTAGCTTACATTGTGATTTATGAAAAGAGAAAACACTAGATCACCTCACCAGATTCCATTGTAGTACCAACAATAAAAAATCTCTATAATTTTGGAGTACCAGTTGATTGCTATGTTATTTGCCTGTATATAGGTTGCAGTGGCAATGCAGTGCTTCATGGAGTCTTTTCCTTTCACATCTCTAAAAGTAGCTTCTTAAAGGCGATCGACTTAGTGATATAGGCTTCTGCCTTTACGCCTGCATCAAAAACAATAGCTTCTTTGTACACCTAATCTGACTGGGAAGCATCATATGCAATTAAAAATATATGGTTCACCAAAAATTGATCCACTGTGAGGGTCCTTGCTATAGACTCATATGATTAACAATGATTGTATATTTCCTTACAAAATTTAGTCGGTCAGTACCCATGTTCAGGGTTAGTGCTTTTTAGCACATTTTTTGCGTATGTATATTTTCTCTAAGAATTTAAACTGAATATATATATCATGCACTACACCTCAGTGTGTGGATACTTATATTCTAGATTGGTATAGTCGATAATTCTTTTCTGGTGCCCATGGAAATATTCTGACAAGGGATTTATCAAATTATTTTATTTCCATGGTTCGCGCTCTTTTGTGGTACGAATCCTAATTTGATTCATTTTATTCTATTTGTTGCAGTCTCTAGGTGTGGACCATGATGCCAATATGTTTGATTTGGTCATGGTAAAGACAGTTGAGCTTTCTCCAGTATCAATTAATGGACTGCTTATTTCAGTTTCATGAGAGTGTGTCGCTTTGATTATTGATTTGGCCACACAGACAAAGAATTGGAGAAGAAAACATCCTGATCCACTGTATAAAGCATCTACAGTCACATTGCTCTTGTGTCAATGTAATAAGGTGATCACATCAAAACCCCTGCTTCTACCATGGATATGAATGCCTTCATCTCAGATTTCAATGAAGTGAATTTGCACTGCAATACGAGTTCATCTTAAAAGGTTAAAAGTATAAGATTAAAAACTCATGCTCTGCATTTGGCAGTGGTGGTAAAAAGAAGAATTGGTTGCTCTGATTTGCTTAACTTCTTTGTTCAAGAGCATGACAGCGGGTTGTTCCTTGGATCTACGAATGATACAGGAGACCTTTCCAATGGCACTTTCAGGTCTAGCGTCCTTCTGATTTTTCTTATTCTGATATATTTCAGTGGTATTATTTTAGCTTTTATTTGGCTATTGTAGACGACTACCTTTTTTTTAATCTGCGTCAAACAAGTCCAATCCCTCTTCTACTGCTTGGATCCTATCAGAACGTAAGTACGAATATGGAATGAGAAAATTGGGTTGGCAAAAAATAGAATTATTGGCCTTTGCCATCCTACTGTTCTGTACTCCTCTCAATTCTTGTTCAGAGTATAACTGCCATCTAATTCTTTGCTAGGGTGAGCTGTGTACTTGTGTCTAACAAGAAAAGAGGAAATGAATGATTGAACCTGTCCTTTCTAGCTAAATCACGTGACAAGCAACTAATACTATTGTATGATGGTTTCTATCTGTGAATTGACCATTTGCTTGGTAGTTGGTCACGAACCTAAGAGATGGGAAGAATTACATGAGGGGTTAAGATCTTTATAAGGCTATTGTGGAGTTCAGAACAACTTTCAAACTCACAGAGAACATCTGAGATCATTTTGAAACTAAGAGAAAGCTATAGCCCTTTTGATTTTAAAAAATACAGCTTTCTAATTTTCAATCTTGCTGTTTTGTGATATCCTTTTCTTTTAGCTCACCAAAAACTTTTTATTTAGTGAATTTTTTCTGCCCCTTTGCTAACTTTGGTATTGTGATATTGCAGATGCCATAGGCTGTATACCAGTCTCATTGCATCTAAAATCCATTGTTGTCTATATTGGTACATATAAATAAATGTGCTCTTTCTTTGCTTGTTTCAAAGTTCTTGTGTACACATATTAGAAGTTGTCAGTACAAATCTTGAATTTCCATTAGTAGTTCTAGATCTGTCTACCACATTAATAAGCAATTTATTCATTGCAAACTTGAGATCAAAAGAACAAAATGTTTGATGCTTTCTATTTTCACTGAAATATTGTGTTTCCTATGCTAACTCACACTTGGATTTCAAGCATTCTCGGTTTATTGTACAAATTATTACTTCATCTGGTTGATCTTCTATTTTAATATTGCCTCTTCTGAGCAAATAACAATTTGGGTTTAGATAAGCTAGCATTGCGTTCCTCGCTTCCAGCAATCTGATAACATGGTGGTACGCTCTGGTTTTTAGAGAAGCAACAGGTAGTGAGGAAGCTGAAGGTATCTCAGAATCTCTTCTCTAGATCAATGAACCCTTCTAATGTTACAGCAGTCGGTGTGGCTAGCTTCTAACTAATTTCCAGTAGAAGAACATTTCCTCTATATAACACCCATATTCTCATTTTTATTGCAGGCTTGACTACCGTGAACTAAGCTGATGGACACAATGCCTATGAAGATTGAAGATGATATATGAACATCTGAAGAATTTGTACCTTACTTTTTTTCATCTCAGCTTTGTTTCTTATTTACTATTGTACTATTTCAAGACAAAACAATACCAGAAATCTATGATATAAAATGTAATATACATACTTTTTGGTAACTAAAATATTTTTCCTGTGCCCACCAACGCACGCGAATCAACCTCGACATACACCTCCCCACTAGGCGCGCAAAAGCGCGCCAATCTACTAGTTAGGAAAACTTCCAACGCTACAGCAATAGTATGCAGAGACAGGAAAGAGCACTCTTCATGCCCGCTTTATTCCTTCTACCGTTGCCCTTCACAAGACCACGAATGGTCCCTGAATATGGAAGCCCTCAGAAGTCAGAAGATTCTTTCTGAGTAGTTTCAGCCACCTTGCAGCAAATTCTGATTGAGATCCCTGGGTGGTGAAGCTTTTCATTCTTCTGCCATTGCATCTCTACCACGAGTTAGGACACCAATTGATTCCCATTCCAATGCGCAAACAACATCCTGTGCAAATCCATAACAGTATTAACATAACATATTAACATCATCTATAAATAACAAAAAAAAAAGGACGGCCCTGGTGCAAGCAGTAGAGATTTACTGCCTGTGACCAAGAGGTCCAGGGTTCAAGCCCCAGCCTTTGCACATTTATGCAGGGATGGCTGCTGGCTATTTTCCCTTCCCCAGACCCCGCAGTGCGGGAGTCTACGGCACTGGGTACGCCCTATAAATAACAAAAAACTGTTACCCCTCAAAAAATAACAAAAACCGTTCACTAGAACAGGTGAAAAGTCAAGGACTTACAGAGGGGTTCTGAGGATCTATGTCAAAGGAGTTGATAGCACAATTTTCAGCAAGCAATTCAGGGGTTCTCTCATCTGCTAATCGAAAAAAGGAACGCTGAGTAAAGATGAGTAAACACTAAACGCTGACAATCCGAACGCTACATGTACATCTCAATTACCTTGTTCGACAACTGCAAGGATCCCATCCTCTGAACACATCATCACTGGCAACATTCTTGCTGATGCAGATGAGATGATATCAGAAGACTGACTGTAAATGTCAAAAAGAACCTCCCACACCTCACTTTCACACACAGGCTCAGCTGTTCCATTAAGACCTACACCAGAGAGTGGTATCGGCTTCTGTGGCGACCGCAGATCCCAGGCAAATATGGTCCCTGATGAGCCTCCCACCTGCAAACATTCAGACATGAGCCATGCTGCAGATATGACTCATGTAATCACACCCATAAAACTAATTTCAACTATGTGCTCAACAGGGGTGGACTAAAGTTCGAGCAATAAGGGTCTGCATACTAGCAATAACATGAGCTTTCTGGTCCTCACTGTCAGCAATGCAGTGACCTGCATCCATACAGTCCAAGCCCACAGTGGACTATGTTAGCTAGAGTCCTCAATTTATTATGTATACGCGGGTGCAGGTACACTAGAGGGCATGGACACTGGTACATTAGCCAACTCATCTCAATTTAACTAAATATTTAGATGCATTTGGATATTCTGTATCATAGGACGAAATAATTCTACAAAACAACATCAGTTTCAGAAAAAAAAAAGAGATAAGCCAACACGAACTTCTGATTCTTGATCGCATGAAAAAGCTGCTCAGTTAAGAATATTTTACATTTGGAAAATATAGCAAGTAAAACTGTTTTGTATTTTCCATTTTAATACTTTGGACTACACACAAGGTCAGCTTCTTAAAATGGAAATCATTACAAAGGTATTAATTACCATTAGCTGAGACTGAAGTCAGAAAATAACATCACTGGCTGAACCACCAAAGTCAGAAAATAATACAACTGAAACTGAGAAGCTGAGAAGCAAGGTGCTGTCGATTCTTTTCCATTTGTCTAAACTTCACTCACAAGATTTCTCTAGTCCTTGAGGATAGGTTACCTCTTATTGAAAAATCAAGACCTATTTGGGATATATATTAATTTTCGAAGGAATTTTGGGGAAGAAAGGTTGAACGCTGCTTGATATGTTGAAACTTCACAGCTTATTTCCCGAATGAATTCCATATTTCGAATGGAAGCTTATTGGTGTACATTAATTTGCTCAACCATCAACAACCTAAATCAGTTCATCATTAAGTTACATGGTGTTTGGGACGATTTGTTATCCTAGAGGCTAGATCCTCAAAACTATTCAGATGAATCATAACACTTAACTAAAATCATTTATTTATTCAAAGTAATCTTGCATTTGCTATCACATATTGATCTTACCGCACAAATATGCTTTCTTGATGGATGAATGTCAATGGAATGCACCATGCCAGTAACTATGCCACGACCCCTGTATTTGCATGTTCACCCATTGTCAGCAAGATAGCAGCGCTTGGCATAACAGATTCATTGAAAAACATATGACAACAAGAATGTGTGGAGTTCGCTATTTTCTATTTACCTCATCTGTTAGCAGCATAGTTAACAGCATACTCTAAAGAGGGCAGTTACAGGAGGTCGACAGATCTGGGATTTTCAATTAAGATACAAAAACTACTTCGATCTTGTAGAATGCATGGTTCAGCCACCAGTTGAAAACAAATTTTAATCTACAAATTTCACCTCAGTGGCTCAATGTAAACTTTTCTCTGTATGTACAGGAGACCTCTAATGCATGACACGAGTTTTGGAGAATAAGCATGATTTTGGTACTTTCTTTTAACCATAATTTACAGATGTCATCAAGATCTTACAAATGTACTCACATAAAAGTGTAGTGGGTGAGACTGGAATGAAACCAAGCAGCGACTGCAACTATTGCACAACTACAATAAACTTAAATGACAGTGACATTTATCAGTTCAGAACAAAGACAGTAACAGACATGCATCAAACCATCCAGAAAGTATCTTCAATATCAACAGGCATGCACCAAACCTATTGAAAGCATCTTGGTAGTGCACAGCCTAAACCAAAATTGATAGAGATGCACAATAAACCAAACAGTGAACCAGAGCTTATGCATAGCTAGGAACATTTATTACAAATGGTGAACATTGAGTTAGGCTATAATAGTGGAAGATATGGATGTGAAAATATTTTTGAAAGATACTGACATAACTAAAATAAACTGATTGTGAAACATGTTAATCAAACTAGTGAGTGGATGTGCCGATATTTTGAAAGGTGCTGACATAACTAAAATGTTCATGAAACATGTTCATCAAAGTAATGTGCAGATGTGCCAATATTTTGAAAGGTGCTGACATGATGTATTGGTACACCGCAAGAAAACCAGAGAAGTAATAATCTATTACAACTACCAGAAATCCATCGTTAACAGGAACATATATAAACCAGAAAGACAATCATAAAGATCCAGGCATGGCTTTCCTACACTCACCAGATGCCGTTACACTGCCCCACGATGGCGTCCCCTTTCCCTCCGATCCCACCATTGCACACCACATCCGGCTCCCCCCGTGGCGAACTCCACCGGCGACGACCACCTGGCGGCTTCATACCCTGACATTCCTTTCCCGTCCCACACCCTCCTCGCCACCACTCTCCCGTC
>CM041635.1:23216558-23355912 GCA_023333625.1 Bothriochloa decipiens
ATTACCTTCTTGGCCTGGTGCTGCGCGGAGAAGGTGCCGTCGGCGGGTGGCCACGAGCGGAGCACCAGCAGCGTGTGGCGCTCCACCTCCGGCAGCAGCACGGCGCGGAGGCTAAAAATGAGCATGCAGCCCGCGGGCTTTCGGCCCAGCACAAGGCACGATCATTTGGCCCGGCCCGAGCACGGCACGGCCCGACCTGCTAACGTGCCCGGGTCGCCCCGCGGTCCATAGCAGGCCATGCCTGTGCCGAGGTCGTGGCACGCCGGGTGGCACGACCCGGCCCGCTAACAATGGCAGGCACGGTCGCGGCCTGGTGGGGAGGGGGTTATAAATACCCCCGCGCCGCGCCCCCCTAAACCCTAAAACATTTCCCCCCTTTCCCAGCCGTAGCGCAGCCGTTCGTCTCTCTCTCCCGGAGTCCCGGTCTCCCCCAACCCCGAAACCCTAAATCCCTAATCCCCTTCCCCTCCGTCGCCCGCCGCCGACCACCTGCCTTTGCCGTTGCCACGCACTCCGACGAGGTCTTCACCGCCGGATCTGGAGATCTCCTCTTGTCTCCCTCCTCTAGTACTCTCTTCTTCCTCTCTATCGCTCGGTCTTCCCTCTTCTTCCCCGTCACTCATCATCATCTAGTCGTCTCGGGAAGGTGTTGTTGCCGCCGATCATCTTCTCCATTTCTCCGGCGCCGGGCTCCGTCTCTGTGCAGGCAAGTACCCCTAACCTCATCTTCTTCTTGTTTCCTATGTTCTTACTTCTTAGATCTACTTGCTCCTTCGCCTTCCGCCCTTCCCTAACCTCATCTTCTTCTTGTTTCCTGTTTGCAGGTCGCCGGCGTGTAGCTGGTGCCGATGGTGGTGATAGGGATTATGGCATCATCCCTGATGACGAAGATGATATGATTGACGCTGCTGCGGCTGGTGCTGGCCGAGGCCGTGCTGCTGCTGCGTCTGGTGCTCCGGCAGTTGCAGCTCCTGGTGCTCCTCATGTTGTAGCGCCTGGTGCTCTTGCTGCTGCGGCCCCTGCGGCAAGCGACGCAGCTTCTCTGGCATCGTCCACCCATAGTAAGCATCGATCTCCTGTATGGGAACACTTTGATGAGGTAACTAAGATTGTTAACGATGACTCACGTGCTGTTGCTGTTTGCAAGAACTGTAGGGCTCGTTTGTCTGCTAATTCTGCTAATGGCACTGGCCATTTGAGAAGGCACAACTTGTCATGCCAGAAGAAGACTGATCATGCTAATATGGTTTAAACTAGGCTTGCCTTAAACCCTGATGGATCATATAGGAATTGGGAATATAAACCTGCTATTGCTAGGCATGAACTTTGTTGTTTGATTGCTAGATTAGATCTTGCTTTGTCTGTTGCTGATAATGATGCTTGGGATGAGTACATTCAGCGTTCTTTCTGTCCACAGTATAAGAGTCTCTAGATTCACAACATCTAGAGACCTGGCTAAAGTTTACAATGAAAAACTGCATCATCTTAAAAATGAGGTTTTGCCTACTGTGTCTTCTGTTTGCTTGACATCTGATATCTGGTCTGGTAATGCTAAGGAAGATTATATAACTGTTGTTGCTCACTATATTAATGCTGATTGGGAACTTAAAAAAATCTGTGCTTGGTTTTAAACTAATTGAAGTGAGCCATAATGGTATGAACATTGCTGATTGTATCTCTGGTGTGCTTAGAGATTGGGGCCTGCTTGACCAAGTTTTTGCTGTTACCCTTGATAATACTACTTCTAATACAACTGCTATGCTTGCTTTGACTCCTATGCTTGATGGTTACTTTGGCTAAGATGTTGATCCTTCAGATCATACTAAGAAGCTTTATTATGTTGTGCATCAGCGCTGTGTTTGCCATGTAATTAATTTGATTGTGAAATCTGGTTTGAAAAAGATGAAACCTGCCATAGAGGTTTTTAGAACTGCAATTAACTTTCTGAATTCATCTAATCAGCGCATTGCTAATTTCAAGAATTACTGCCTTGCTAAGGATATCAGGCCTCGTAAATTCTGTTTGGATATGGATGTTAGATGGAACTCCACCTATCTTATGCTTAAACATCTGATGCCATATAGATCTGCTTTTGGTGTGTTCATTAATTCTCAATCTGGCTATGCACTTTTGAATGAAGAGCACTGGTACATGGCTGAAAAGGTGTTGGACTTTCTTGAATTGTTCTATGAATCAACTGTTGCATTTTTTGGTGTTTATTACCCCACTAGTCCATTGATACTGCATCACATACTTCAAATTGCTACCCACCTACATAATTATGAACATGATAACGCTCTTGCTGATGTTGTTGTGCCAATGAAGGCTAAGTTTCTTAAGTACTGGAGACATATACCATTGCTATATTCTTTTGCACTTGTTCTTGACCCAAGGGCAAAAATAAGAGGTTTGCAGAATGTGCTTGACATGCTTGCTCAATGTAACAATTTCAGTTACATTTCTTATCTTGCTGAGGTAAAAACTGAGTTGCATAAACTGTATGACAAGTATGAATCTAAGTTTGGTGCAGTTAGGCCAAATAGGACTGCCCATCCATATGGACTGACAGGTAAGAGGAAGCAGGCATGGGGCATGATTTTTGGAGGATCATCTTCATCTGGTCCTTCAATTGCTGGATCATCTGTTGTGCCTAATGGTCTCTCTGAGCTCACTGCGTACCTAGACAGTGACAATGTTGTGGCATATGAGGATGAGTTTGATGTCATCAATTGGTGGCATGAGCATAAACTAACCTATCCTATTTTCTCTATGTTGGCTAAAGATATTATGACTGTACCTGTGTCTACTACCTCTTCGGAGTCTACTTTTAGTCTTAGTGGCAGGGTCATTGAGGAGCGACGAAGCCGATTGGGCGCTGACACTGTGGAGATGTTGATCTGCACCAAGGACTGGGAGCTTGGCGAGTTGCATGGGCAGTATACTGTGGTGGACAAGGAGCTTGAAGACCATTTCAAGAACCAGTACCTTGATGAAGAGCCTGGAGGTGGTGGTTCTATTGCTGTTGATGATGCTTGAGTGTGAGTGTGAGGCAGTGAGGGTGACACAGTGAGTGTGAGAGTGAGACTTTGAGACATTTGCTTTTGGCTTGTAATAACTTCGACACTTGAACCTTTTAATTCTATATAATGAGCTGTGACGCCGTACTCTTTTCCTTTCTAGGGTTTTATCTCACGAGGTGTGAGTTTTACCTAGAAAGGTTTTTAATGAGGCGGCATTGCACAACAGCTCAAATTTTATTCATTTTGACTTGAGTTTGTCTGTGAAGTGTGAACTGTGAATCTATGATCTATGAAATTTCTGTTGATTCTTGTATCTGTTGAAAATTTGAGTTGAACCTGGGGTTTTTATACATTGCAGGCTGCGGGCCAGCCTGGTGTCCTATTGGGCCACATGCCTATCGGGCCGGCATGGCCCGAAAAACGGCCCACGAACCGTGCCTGGGCCGTCGGCCAAGTACGGTGGCCTAGGGAGGCACGGCACGATGGCACGCTGTGGCAGAGCCTCCTAAATCATATGGCCCACATGCATTATTATTGTCTAAACAGACTCCAAATAAACATGAATGTGTGCCATGAGACTTAAAAGGTCTGTCGGGTAAATCCCGAATCATCCACGATTCTCCGAGCAGGATCAATAATTACAAAGAGACATTGCAGTATTACAATAGTTTTATACAAGTAAGATATATCGGAGTAAAACAGCGGAGGGATTACAATAACATAAGTTTACAAACTATTTAGTTTCAAAGCTAACAAACCATAAGTTTAATTATTACAAACCATGGTAGTAGTGGAGTAGCCGTAAGTAACTTTATTACAATACCAGTTGATAGGCTCTGCCCAAGAGCCAAACATCCTACTCATCGTCACTTTCCGCAACGACTGTCATGCAGCAGGATGCGAAGCACTCCTGCCCATGAAACTCACCTGCAACAAGGGTTCAACAAACCCTGAGTACAAAAGTACTCAACAAGACTGACCCGACGAAAAAGAGGGGTGAAGACTCAGAAATGCAGGCTAGAGGGACAAGGTAAGGCTTGCAAGAGATAAGAAGTTTTGAGGAAAAGCAATTACAGAAAGTAAAGTTGTCTTGCTCTAGATCCAAATTACCAGCCAACTTCATTTTGATACTTTATCTTCATTCAAGTTGTAACTATAATGATGAACAATGATCGAGTCTTCTTCTCCGAGAAGCAACAGCGACCCGAATCCATTTTCATACCCAGCTGGGACCTAGATCTTGGTATGAATGAGGCTCCAACCAAAATGCATACCAGACTGAAGATATACCGGGATAACAACCACAGCCATATATCACCACATGATACACGTGAGCACTCAGGCCCAGGGTACCGATATACATGGGAACTTAAACCCACAGTATACCACACTATGACATATGTGAGGACTCTGGCCCCACAATATATCACTCCATGACATACCTGGGCTTCAACCTTTAGTATGTCACTTCATGCGCGTGGATTTCTAGTTCTCGATATCACCAGATCACCATCGACACGGGACCTAGGGCATCAACAGACAGAAACACTACAGAGAGACTCCATTCCCAATGCAAATTACCCGTCCGAACTCGATTTATTAACTATTATCATGATTCCGACAAGAAAAGCCATCCTCATCTTTTTCATTCTTTTTCTTTTTTTGAAAACCTACTAATTAAGCAGGGCTAAGCATTACTACGCATTTTCCCATTTAACAGGTAATAAGGAATATGGAAGTAAGACAGGTAATGCAATTGGTAGGTTTTCACTCAACTCCTATTACTTAATGCAACATCTCATAGCTGAAGCGATAAAACTTTTATAAAACAAAGGTAGGGTTGGAATGCATCCGGGGCTTGCCTTGGTATTCGAGGTAGACGGTCTCGAGCTCTGGATCGACTCCCGATTCCTGAATCTGCTCTTCCTTGGGATCTGGTGCGACAATGTTAAACTCTCCATCAACGAAAACTATACGATGAAATGATATGCTTCAACATGATGGAATAGTAAACATGATGCTCGATGGATGCATGACCAGATTAAGGGCTTGGGTATAACTTTCCTTCATGATAAAGTTGCAAGCCAACCAAACTTACTTACTAAGTTTATTAGGGTTAACTACGTCATTAAAGAAGTTCATTAAACACATAAAATGATGTTAATTAAACCTTAATGACATGATTAAGTTAAGCACAAATAATTAATTAAAGTGCCAAAGGTCATTAGGGTTAATGACCCAAGGTCATCAAGCAATCCCAAAGTCAAACAAATCCTATAATGATTAAACTTAATTAAAAGAGATTAATTAATTATTTAAAAGCATAAAATAAAGGCATAAAATTAAAGTTGTCTAATTGAGCTTAAAATTTTATTTTGAAAAGCTCTTGACCTAATTAGATGGCAAATCAATTTTTAGAAATAAAAGCTAATTATTTTATTTATTAAACATCATAGAAGATGCATTTTTTAATTAAAAGGGCTAATTTTAACTTATGCGAAAATTACTCAAATTTGAAATTTTATATTTTTCCTAGGTCGAGGACATCATAGAAAACATACACAAAAATTTTCAGAATTTTTTGGAGCTATACATGAATTATTATAATTTTTCAAAGAAAATAGTATTTAAATCATTTTCTGGAAATAGAAAAAAGAAAATGGAACAGTGTTCCCGCGCTGACCGACGGTGGCGGCGATTTTAACCGACGATTTCTCACCGACGGTGAGGTCTCTGGCCATGAGGTTTGGTCCTACGTGCTCAGCTCGACACCGCGACAAGACAAGCTAGCTAATGCGGCGGCGGAGGGACAGCGGCAGGCTCGCTGGCGGCCATGGCGACACGGCGGCGCGCGGACGGCGGTGACCAAGCTCCCTGGAGCTTTTCCGCGATGCCGAGGCTACCTACGTGCCCTACGCGCTCACGCGGATGTGATAAGCAACAAGATGGGGTCGTCCTTGACCCCTAGCCAAGATGGCTACGCGCGCGGCGGAGCGGCAAGGTTGCGCCGGCGGCGAGCTACGGCGGCCAGACCCTACGGTACAGGAGAGGTGAAATCGAAAGCATGGAGAGGCGCAAGAGATCACCGCGGTGCTGGTGCGCTCGAAGATGAAAGCTCGGAGTGGCTGAGTCGAGCTGCGGACGGCGGCGCTGATGGTGGCGGCAGCGCTCCGACGGCAAGGTGAGTATTCCGGCGGTTTTTGTGCACCATCAAGCCGACCAAGCTGCGCATCAGGGGCAGGAGAAAATGGAGAACATGATAAGAGGGTTAAAGGAAATAAATTTTCCACCTTAGCGGCGGTGGACGGCGAGAGAGCTCGCGGTGGCTCGAATGCCGGTCGCGAGGAAGACGACGGCGTGCAGGCAGCTCGGGCGGAGAGAGTGAGCACGGGCTAGCTTAAACTGAGCGCAAGGACGAGGCGGAGCTGTTGGCAAAAGCAATTGAGCAGCGGTGGATTGACGGCGACGAAATCAAGCGGCGGAGCGAGGTCGTCGGTGGTGGCGGCTGAGGGAAAAAGAAGAAGGAAGGTGGCGGCCGGATTGCTATTTATAGGCCAAAGACGAGGTATCGACGGGCGACACGACGACGATGAAGCTTCGCGCGTCCAGGGGCGAGCTGGCAGCCGTGGCAGAGCGACGGTGGACGGCGGCGCAGCATGAGAAGCTGGCAATGGCGGCCGTTCATAGGTTTCGGGACTGCTCAAGAAAATTACAGAAATACCATTTGCCAAAAATAACAAATTACTCCAAAATTTATTTAGGAACTTGAAAATATTAAAAAATATAATTTGCATAACTTTTTAAGAGCTACACTTTTCATTTAACAAACATTTTGAAATTTTCCTTAGTTCTTGAAATATGAATTCAAATTCAAAAGGGGAATAAAACCCTAGAAAAAATATTTGAAATTACTTTTGATTTTTCAATAAAACTTGAAAATCTTCAAAAACTATGAAATGTTCAAATTTTCAAAGCAAACATTTTTCATATGCAATGTTTTTCCAAATTATGCATAAATGTTGAATTATGGTTTTAAAATCAAAAGGGGACAAATGTTGGAAAACTGTATTTTCAAATTTATTTGAAATTCTTTATGGAAACTTGAAAAACTTTAAATACCAACTTTGTATCTCTTGTCAAGATCTATAAACTATATTTTTAGAGTATCCCAAATTCCTTATAGATTTTGAGTTATAGAAAAGCGGATAAAACCAGGTTTTGAAATAAAGGGTTTTTCAAACCAAATTCAAACTCGATTTGGTTTCTAATTTAATTGGTTGGTCATTAGTGATCACAAACATCATCCAAGGACATTTTTAAGTCAACGACCCAATGATACCCTTGGTTGACCAAGTTAACTTTTGAAAAACATTTTTATAGCTTTCCAATTTGAATTTAGATTTGAATTTCAAGACTCGGGAATAAGCTTTGAAATCCAATTTCAACCTCAATATGGAAATCATTTTTAGGGTTGGACTTAGATTTATACACTATGCTTGACACTAGTGTAATCACGGTTTACACCTCAAGTACATAGAATATAAACTAAGTATTTGAGATGACATTCGAAAGTAGGGTTTTATAATTTCATGTGACAAAACATTCCAGAAACACAATCAACCTATGAAAGGTAAACTTGTTTTAGTTGATGCATATCAAGGTTGACCTAAACATAAATGCTTTGTGGTGCATATGATGACATGGCAGGTTTTAGTTACCGTAACACCAGAGATGTTACAGCCCTTCCCCCTTAAAGAAATCTCATCCCGAGATTTAAAGATGTAGGTAAAGTAATGGAAAAGGAAATGTGTCAAGAAAACACACTTCAACTAAATACATAAGGGAAAGGGGTTTTACAACTCACACTAAAGAAGTTACAACTCATAGAGGGATACTCAGAGTAAGTCAAATCAGGTTCAAGTTCAATTCCTTCAACATCAACAACCTTATCCGGCAATCGGAGACACTTCTTGAGTTGAGACACATGGAACACATTGTGTACGACCGATAATTGTTTAGGCAATTATAGACGATAAGATACCTTTCCAACTTGGGCCAAAACTTGAAATGGTCCAATGTAATGAGGTGCTAACTTGCCTTTGACTCCAAATCGAGTAACTCCCTTCATAGGTGACACTTTAAATACACATAATCTCCCTTATTGAACCACATTGGTTGACGTCTTTTTGTCCGCATAATTTTTCTGTCGAGACTGTGCCACCTTTAAGTTCTGTTGTATCTGTTTAACCTTATCTTCTATTTCTTTTACAAGATCAACCCCAAAGAATCTTCTTTCTCTGGGTTCTGACCAGTTTAATGGAGTTCTACATCTACGACCATATAATGCTTCAAATGGTGCCATTTTAATGCTTTCTTGGTAACTATTGTTGTAAGAAAATTCTGCTAAAGGCAAACACTCATCCCATTTTTTTGAAAAATTAAGAACACAAGCCCTCAACATGTCCTCAAGTATCTGATTCACTCTTTCAGTCTGACCTCCAGTTTGAGGATGGTAGGCTGACTTGTGTAAAAGATCAGTACCTAATGATTCATGCAATTGTTTCCAGAATTTATTGATGAACTACGTGTCTCGGTCTGACACAATAGTCTTTGGTACACCATGAAGACTGATGATACGTTCAAAATAAAGTTTAGCGTAATACGAGGCTGTATAGGCATTTTGCACTGGAATGAAATGTGCAGATTTTGTGAGTCGATCCACTATGACCCAGATGGAGTCAAAACCTCTGGCTGTCCTAGGTCGACCTACTATAAAATCCATACTGATATTTTTCCACTTCCAAACTGGAATGGGTAATGGTTGAAGTTCTCCTGCTGATTTCAAATGCACGGCTTTGACTTTTTGACAGGTATCACATTGAGCCACATACTTAGTAATTTTAATCTTCATCTTAGTCCACCAAAATTTTTGTTTCAAATCATGATACATCTTATTGCTTCCTGGATGGATAGAAAACTTTGAAAGATGTGCTTCATCAAGGATCTTTTGACGTAACTTAGGAACTTTTGGTATGATCAGACGATTCTTATACCATAAAACTTCTGCTTCATCAATTGTCAAACAAGAAACCTTTTCTTTTCTAACTTTCATTTTGATATGCTTAATTCCCTTATTACTTTTCTGAGCAGCAATAATTTGATTTCTGAGGGTTGACTCAACAGCAATGTTAGCCAAACTACCTTGTTGCACTATCTCTATTCCCAACTTTTCTATCTTATGACATAAGGAAATATCCAAAGGCTTCACTGTTAAGCAATGATAATGACTCTTTCGGCTGAGTGCATCAGCAACTACATTTGCTTTCCCAGGATGGTAATATATTTTCAAGTCATAATCATTGATTAGTTCTAACCATCTTCGTTGCCTCATATTCAACTCATCTTGAGTAAAAATGTATTTCAAACTCTTGTGATCACTATAGATATTACATTTATTACCCCCACAGATAATGTCGCCATATTTTTAACGCATATACCACAGCTGCTAACTCTAAATCATGTGTTGGATAATGCTCCTCATATTTCTTCAGCTGTCAGGAAGCATAAGCAATAACTCTCCTTTCTTGCATCAATACACATCCAATACCAATTCCAGAAGCATCACAATACACATCAAACGACTTTTCAATATTTGGCTGTGCTAAGACTGGAGCAGTAGTCATTGATTTCTTCAATTTCTGAAATGCCTCTTCACATGCAGGTGACCAAACAAACTTAACATCATTCTTCAACAACTTGGTTATGGATTTTGATACCTTTGAGAAATTAGGTATGAAACGATGGTAATAACCCGCTATTTTCAGAAAACTACGAACTTGATGCACTGTTTTTGGTGGTTCCCAATCAAGTATATATTGTACTTTGCTAGGGTCTACAGCAACACTCTTGTCTGACAAAATATGTCCAAGAAATTTCACTTCTTTTAGCCAAAACTCACACTTACTAAACTTGGCATACAGTTGATGCTCCCTCAGACGCTGCAGAACAATTATGAGGTGTTCAGCATGTTCTTCTTCATTTTTGGAGTATATCAGTATATCATCAATAAAGACGACCAAAAACTTATCAAGTTCTGGCATGAACACTGAGTTCATCAAGTACATGAAATAAGTTGGTGCATTGGTGAGTCCAAACATTACCAAATATTCATACAGACCATACCGAGTGGTAAAGGCAGTCTTCGGAATATCTTCCGAGCGAATCTTGATTTGATGATACCCGGATCGAAGATCAATCTTGGAAAACACCTTTGCCTGCGCCAATTGATCAAAAAGCAGATCAATGCGGGGTAGAGGGTACTTATTCTTGATAGTTACCTCATTCAAGGGGTGATAATCCACACATAACCTCAAGTTTTTATCTTTCTTTTTCACAAAGAGGGCAGGACATCCCACCTTTATCCCGTAACTCTTGCAATTGAGTTTTGAGCTCTGCTAACTCAGGTGGTGCCATCCGATAAGCTCTTCTGGATATTGGAGCAGTACCAGGCTTCAAATCAATTCTAAACTCCATCTTTCTATCAGGAGATAAACCCGGTAACTCATCAGGAAACACATCAGGAAGCTGGCAATGGCGGCCGTTCATAGGTCTCGGGACTGCTCAAGAAAATTACAGAAATGCCATTTGCCAAAAATAACAAATTACTCAAAAATTTATTTAGGAACTTGAAAATCTCCAAAAATATCATTTGCATAACTTTTCAAGAGCTACACTTTTCATTTAACAAACATTTTGAAATTCTGCTTAGTTTTTGAAATATAAATTCAAAGTCAAAAGGGGAATAAAACCCTAGAAATAAATATTTGAAATTACTTTTGATTTTTCAATAAAACTTGAAAATCTTCAAAACTATGAAATGTTCAAATTTTAAAACCAAACATTTTTTATATGCAAAGTTTCCCCCAAATTATGCATAATTTATGAATTATGGTGTTAAAATTAAAAGGGGACAAATGCTGGAAAACTGTATTTTCAAATTTATTTGAAATTCTTTGTGGAAAATTGAAAAACTTCAAATACCAACTTTGTATCTATTGTCAAGATCTACAAACTATATTTTTATACTATCCCAAAATTCCTTATAGATTTTGAATTATAGAGAAGAGGATAAAACCAGGTTTTGAAATAAAGGGTTTTTCAAACCAAATTCAAACTCGATTTGGTTTCTAATTTAATTGGTTGGTCATTAGTGATCACAAACATCATCCAAGGATATTTTTAGGTCAACGACCCAATGACACCCTTGGTTAACCAAGTTGACTTTTGAAAAATATTTTTATAGCTTTCCAATTTGAACTTAAATTTGAATTTCAAGACTCGGGAATAAGCTTTGAAATCCAATTTCAACCTCAATATGGAAATTATTTTTAGGGTTGGACTTAGATTTATACACTATGCTTGACACTAGTGTAAACACGGTTTACACCTCAAGTACATAGAATATAAACTAAGTATTTGAGATGACATTCGAAAGTAGGGTTTTATAATTTCATGTGACAAAACATTCCAGAAACACAATCATCCTATGAATGGTAAGCTTGTTTTAGTTGATTCATATCAAGATTGACCTAAACATAAATGCTTTGCGGTGCATATGATGACATGGCAGGTTTTAGTTACCATAACACCAGAGGTGTTACACACGCGGGCCTTATGGGCCCGTGCCCTAACGGGCCGTGCCTGGCCCGGGCCCGGGCCATGCTGGGCCAGGTCGGCCCATTGCTCAAGTTTACAGCCGCCGTCGGTTCGGTTCGGGTGTTTTTTATGGACTCCGCCGGTTCGGATCGGGTGTTTTTATGGACTCCGTCGGTTCAGTATTAATACGCATAACAGTAAATACGAGTACACTATAGAAGGCTATGTAGGACAGCTGTCCAACCTACTTGGTAAAATGACCTCAAAAAAAAAGAAATTACAACTAGGTCCTTGGACCTCCTTCTCGCAGAATCCTCCAGAGCTCGTCGTCGCCGGACGCCGATTCCAGTCGCCGCTGTCGAACACCGCATGGCGGCTTTGAGGTAGACCGTCGTAGACGCTCATACGCTAGAAAGAGCTGAAGATTTTGCTGAGCGGCCATAGGTCAGGTCCACGCCCTGAGCTCCATTGACCTCGAATCAAAGCTCGCCATGGACACACGTCGAATGGAGCTCGATCCGCTTGCCTGCGAACCACCAAACCCACAACCATGTTCGTACATGAGCTTAGATACGTCGCCACAGCCGCTGCTTCACAGGGACGCTCGATCCACCGAAGACGCTGACGAACTTCGACGCGTGCCGCCGCCACCGTCGCCCCATCAAGACGTCGAGATAGCCACGCACATGGACTCCTAAAACCCCGAGCTCCTCGACGACGCCAGAGAGGAGCGCTGACGAGACGGGGAAGAGTTGGGTACCTTATTCCATGGCGTTGCCGTCGTCGCCGCCTCGACGCCGCCACCGGAAACCTAGACCTAGACACCCTAGGACCTATTCTACACCGCCGAACGAAAAGCCTTTGATTCCCACGCATCTGAGGCCCCGATGACCGCTGGAGGCGGAGGGAACCGGCGACCTCGCCGGCGGGAGCACGGGATCGCCCCCCTTTCGATCAGGTTCCTTTTTGCGCGACCCTTTTTACTCTGCCGGTTTTTAAATACTGTTTTTATCATCAATTTTGAATAGGAGCTCGTATTAATCTGCTCTTAAAAGTGGTTGGCACAAGAACTACGTAAAGTTCGCAAAAGACCACGTAAAGTTCTCTCCACTACCAAAAATTACGGATTAGAGAGGATATTTAATATTTTTTATTTAAAAAGTTCTTCCACCAAACTGACTTTTTTCTCTCTTTTGCTATATAAAAAGATAGAGTTGTTTTACGTACAGAATTCCTAAAGATGATCTTATGTTTGCTTATTTACCTAATATATATATATATGTATAAATCACTAACAATAAAAATTAAGTATATAATAATTGTTTGTGACCGCTCAAAATGCGCACAACCACTATTATGTGATATATTCAGATTTGTGACCGCTCGAAATTAAGTAAGACTCATTTTCACCTTTTGTTTCAGATTGGTTTTGTGATATATTCAACTTTATTCGAAGATTGACCTCCCAACCTATCAATATGAATGGCCACGACCGACTAAGAGTGCCCAATCGTCAAATCATACAAACTTTACTATTACATCTTCAAACTCTGAACCTTCTCCAATCTCTATTATGTTGTCATCCCATCGTCGCTAGGGTCGGTTTAGGGCGTGTAGGATGGGCTCCAACCGCTAGTACCATAGACAAAATGGAGCTTGCTCCCTAGCCCCCCATTAAAGTTTGGACATAGGTGAAATATAAGAGAAAAGAGGGGGAGAAGAAGAAATAGAGGATGATGATGAATCTCTCATATATATTACTTAGTTGTTCGTGACTGCTAGTCGCTATGGCTACACTAAGCGTTTTAAGTGGTCTTGCCAATTATAGAACAGCACTAAATGCACTAGCCCCAAAGGAAGAAATTTCGAGCATCGGACTATCATAACTCAACAATTTATTTTGGGAATCATAGGCATCTTATGCATAATCACCATCTAAAGTCTATTTTCATATAGTCACAAAGTTATACACATTACTTCAAGTGTATAACTTGAAGAACAAACTTTTTACAACTTATACATATTAACTTATACACATAACTTTAATGTATAAATAACTTCAAGATGACAAAGTTATTTGTATAATAGCATATACATACTACGTGATAAAGTTATACATGCAACTTTTATATATAATATTTTGCAAAACAAACTTATTTACTTTTTAGAATGCTACAAAGTTATATACATAACTTCCACAACGTACTTTGATGTATTATATACATTAATTCATAACTTCATTGTGACAAAATTATTCATATAACATATACATACAATTTAATATTTTTATGCATAATAATTTTTACATAATTTGCTCCGAACCATTTCTAAAATCTAAAAGATGGTGGTATACCATACATAAAAAGGAGATAGTAATACTACTACGAAAAAGTAAAAGAAAAATTGGCTTCCGCACAGCACTTGTTCACATCTATCACGGCAGCGCTGTCCACGACATGCGCGGTCAGACAACCCAATCGTTCCGCAGTTGGCTTCAGTGAACAACTGCGGAATTGCAGTAGGAGAATTGAACATAGGAGTGGACTACTACAAGAGGTATATATTTTACCTTATAAATTTATATAGCTACTAGTAAATATGCACATACCGCACATACGTGCGTAGAAGATAATATACATTGTTTTTATTCATTTTTCAGCTGGTTTGTCATTGTCTTTCTATTCTAGTATTTTCATTTTATTTAATCCAATTTTTTTGTTAAACGCACGTTCGTAGAAGGTAATATTTGTTATTTTTTTTTATTAACGACCTACTCTCTCGGTTTTAAATTGTAGTTCGTTTGACTTTTTTACTTCAAGTTTGACCACTCATATTATTCAAAAAATTTGAGCAAAACTAGTTAAATTTAGGTTATTCTCGAAGATCTTTTTGTTAATTAACACAACAAAAGAAATGATATTTTGAACAAATTTTGAATAAGACGAGATGGTCAAACTTGGGACAAAAAAGTCAAACGAACTAAAATTTAAGACTGACTAGTAATATATAAAAGTTTTGAGACCATGGACACACATAAATATAAAATATATAAAATAAGTATGACCATATACTCTATGTATGCATGCATACTTGACAAATATACTATCATAGATGGTCTAGTATGATCATATACTTCGTGTATATACACTTCGTTCGGTTATATACACCCTAAATCCAGAGATATAAACATGGGAGTAACTACTCCCATGGAGCAGAAAATAGTTTCCATATATATATATAATATATATAAATAAGTTACTAAAATTCCATTATACTCTTATGAGTATGTATTCTCGTCATCAATAAATCACATTGGATATGTGTTCATACTTATTTATTAGTTTGAGTATGTTTATATACTCATATTAAGATACTCTAGATCTTAATACATGAAAATTTTTTAAAGAAACCCATACTTTTTAATATATTATTAAAATACCACTATTATACTATATAAAATAAATACGACCATATACGCTCCCTAGATGGTTTATTATCATCATATACTTTATATATATATATATATTTTGTTCGATCATATACATCTTAAATCTAGAGATATAGAGATGGGAGAAGATACTCATGAGAGTATATTATGATATTCCGTAGCCAGGCCGGCTGTGCGGTTGCACCTGAACCAGGGCTGGACCGATGGTGGGTTCCGGTAATCACGTGGGAGCCAATTAAGGAGCTGGCCGGAGGTAATTGCATTGTTTATTAATAGTAATTGAAAAAAAATCGTCAATTGTAGCCTTCGTATGGTAACATGAGGCGTACATGCATGTGCTAGCATGGTGATTTCTATATTTACTATTCTGCCCATGGACGTAATATTTGCAATTTTTCACTACTTTCCATCTATCATTGAAGAAGTAATATTTACGAGAATTAGCACAAAACGTATTACGAGAATTCACATAGACATATTTACGAGAATTCACATCAAGAAATATTTATAATATGCACTGATAGTATTTACGAGAATCTACACTAATTTTCGCCCAAAAAAGAGAATCTACAATAATAATATTTACGAGAATCTACAATGAGAAATATTTACAAAAATTACTGATACAACAAGCCATACCTACACTTTGTGAAAGTACATGTCATCTCAAAAGGTAACCGAGCATTACACGATCTGAATTTAGTTGCTTTTCTTGCACATTCTCTATCTTGCACTACTCTAACGAGTGCATCCTAGTCCCTGACTAGATCAGATTGAGATGGTCATGTCTGCTGCTCTGTCGAGAAGTCTCGTTGCCTGAAATTGTAAAAAATATTAACAATGGTAAATAATACTATGCTTTGACACGAAGAGGTATGAATAAGAACACGGCGATCTTGACCGTGAGAACCACTGGCCCAAGCACCAGCGCCACTGAATGTGATTTACTAGAAATTTTGCTTGCACTATCACTCTGACAACTACAGTTTATGACAATTCTATTATGAGAATCAAAATGAAGACGTAGGTAACCGTCCTTTTGTACCACATGAAAATCCAATGCTGCCATCCTCTGATTCGAATTGTATCAGATTAGAATCAATTTCTCATCAGATTGATATTCAAGAATAGAAAAGACAAAGTAAATAAATAAATCACTCTAAAGACAAAATTAACCGGGCGAGCATATCTCTATTCCGTGTGCCTGGATTCAGTTATGATGATTTTACGACAATTTTGAAACTGTTGGATACAATAATTCAGATGAAGAATTCCCATAATTATACTTTATCATATTCTGCTAGTTACTATAATAAGAAGGCACATTAACCATCAAATATTTACAATAATTCAAAAGGCCCTATAGCCCTTATATGATAATTATGGTGTGGGGTTACCATAATTCAGTGTCAACCTGAAATAATGTGGGTCTCAATCTGCAGCCTGAATCTTAATCCAAAAACCCATCAGTTAGCGCCGAGTTTAGGTAAATAATGGTTGGCCTTTTCCATCTTTTGATTTCAACAAGGGTTACAAGAATTTTGATCTATGCATAGAAGTATTAACTGTAGCAGCAAGCCATCCATATTTAAATCAACAATTTGGTAATAAGAGAAAGTTACCATAGGGGAACATTGTTTCTGCAAGATTGATGTATGCAATTTACGAGAACGAATTTTGATAGTCATATGGTTAACCAAACACAGTTACATAAAGCAAGAATGGTGACTAGATTTACGAGAATTCTTTAGAGTGAATTTACGAGAATTCTTCACAGTGAATTTACGAGAATTCTTTACAGTGAATTTACAGTAATTGGTTACTAGATTCTATATGATCTACGATTATTCTATTGTGTTGTCATATGTATAGATTATATCATTTAGAGGTGCCTAATCAGACCAACAATGTGCATTGCTGAATAATAATGACTAAGTAGGCAAATAGAAAGAAGAAGAAACAAATGTACACGGATGCAATAGTTACAGTAAGTGGGCATCAGTCAACCAAGTAAGTGGATGTGCGGGAATTGGAATGAGCATACAGGAGTTGTTACCAGTGGAGGATTTGAGAGGAGTTGCTCCGTCTCCAGTGGCCAAGAATAGCAGCAGACTGCAGTCATCAAGCGGCCATGGATGTGGACTGCGGTTGGGGGATCTTCCTCCGTTTCTGGATCAGTCATACATTCGCTGGATGAAGCAGACGAATCATTATCAGAAAAAAAACGAGAACAACAGATAAACAATGGGGAATGGAACTAATCGGGAATGGAACTAATCATCCCCCACCTCCATGGATCAGAAGCGAGCTCGATCCCTGCCGCCCTGTACAAGATCCGTCACCACCCGTATGGACTGGATCTACCGGCTTCCTCCATGGATGTCCGCCGCCACACGAGAATAGGGGCTGACGCCATGGACCACATGGAGGATCGAGGAACACACCTTCGCCAGTTGCCGCTGTCTCCATGGATGCCGGCAAGGTGCTAGCGCCGTGTTAGCAGCAGCCCATGGAGGGGCCACGATATGGGCCTTGGGCCTAGGCCTTAGTGAGTATTGCCTGGAGAGACAACAACTACATATTCACATGTTCAGCTACTACGATGGATGAATCAATGAACAATTATCAGAAACCAAAAGGTTATCCCTTCTCCCAAACATTTGCTCCCTCTACTGTTCATCTTCAACCTCTCGATCCCTAGATTCTACTGCTTCTTCCCCCGCGCCGCTGGGTGGGCCGCTCTGCCATGGGGGCCGTCCTCGCAGTTTGGCGTGCCGCACCACCGCCAGGGGGCCGTCGTCGCCGCTGGATGGGACCAGCTGCTGGTGGAAGGTGTGCCCGGGGACGCGGGGTGCAGAGTGAGCCACGCCTTCGCCGGGACGGTGAAGGGACAGCCGCTGCGCAGGGAAGTCGCCGGGAGCGCCATCTGTGACGGGTAGAGGTGGCCGTCTCGGGCCGCTGCCCGCCGAGCGGGTGGCGTCGCGCCCACATCGGCGCCGAAGGGGAGGGGAGGTGGCGGCGCCGATTTGCCGCTGGGTGGGCGGACGCGTTCGAGGTGCGGGGAGGATACGGACGTGGTGTCGGGGTCGTGGAGAAATTATGAGTGGGACCGGAGAAATAAATCCTGAATTAAGGCAGCAGGCAGATGCGCGGGGACATTTTGGGAATTTTTTATTTTTATTTTTTTAAAAAAAGTATTTTAAAAAAAGACCATAAATTTTTTTTTATTTTTAAATCTAACTGTTTTGGTGGCGCAGTTAACCATGGCGCCACAAGAAAATAACATGGCACAAGGGTCCATGCCTTGGCCCCACCTGTGACGCCACCATGCATGGCACCACAACACCACACTGGGGCGCCACATCATCATCCTGTGACGCCACGACACCACAGTGTGAAAATACGGTGCCATAGTTGATGACGCCACCAAAACGATTAGTCTTAAAAATAACGCTCGTTTTTTAAAATACTTTTAAAAAATAATTAAAAATAAAAAGATTCCATTTTGGCTCGGTCGGACCGGTCCAGTCCGGCTTGGCACAACGACCTGGCTACAAAATATAATATTTTGTATAATATTCTGTATTATATTCTGTAGCCAGCTATAATATAATACATCTATATATATATACACGTCAGCGCTGTTCTACACTTAAAGTGTAGCTATATATACACGCCAGCGCTATTCTACACCCATGGTGTGACACTTTCCCAGCAGGTCCGGCACATGTCCAACCAATCCGACCGGGCCAACCCGCCCACCCCCGACGCACCAGCCAAAAACTCACCCCACGCCCACTCGATCGGATGAGACAACCCGAGCACACCCGCGGCCGCCAGTATGCCCCTCCCCCCACCGACCAGATCGACGGCGCCCTCCCACCCCCAGCATCGGCGTAGCGGCCCCGGCGCGCCTACTATCCGATGAGCGGCGCCAACCCCACCCCCCGCCCCCCCCCCCCCCCCCCGGCCCCCCGCCCCCCAACGGCGGAGTCGGCTTGGCCCCTTCCCGGTGAGCGGCGTGCAGCCTCCTGACCTGCGACGTACGGCCCCGCCCCTTCCCGGCGAGCGGCGTACGTCCCGGCCCCTTCCCAGTGAGCGGCGCGCGGCCCTGCCAGAACTTCTACGGCTTCTCAGTATTTTTTCTTCAACATTTTCCAATATTTTCTCTGTATTTTTCTTTTCAGTATTCTCAGTATCTTCATGGTTTCATTAGTATTAACTTTTGTCAGTTTTCTGATCTAGTATTAGTAGTATGTCTCAGTATCAGTCAGTATTGTTAGTATTCCTCAGTATTCCATACATGGTTGCTAGTATGCCTCAGTATTTTCAGTCAGTTTTTCTGTGTCTTCAGTGTTTTATTAGTACCTTCAGGGTTTTCGATTCAGTGCTATTTGTGTGCTTCAGTACTACTCAGTATTTATGCGGTATATGGGCTATGCGGCAGGCAGAGCTCGGCTGCCGAAGAAGCCGCAGTTGTTGGCGCACAGAAAGTACCACCTCTGCTGTTGTTGCTCCTCTTCCAGGATGGGTACCGGAGCTCCGGCAGGTCCTCTGCTCAGATTGGAGGAGGACCGTTATACCATTATACCGTCATGAATACTGAAACAAATACTGAAACGAGTATTACATATACCGTCAAATATTGACCTAGAAGCTACTGAAATAAGCTACTGAAATACTGTCAAGTACTTAAAGAGAAAATATTCACTAATACTGAAAGCTACTTAAACAAACTAGCAACTAATGGAATCATAATACTGAAAAGTACTTACCGAATACTGACAACTATTAACCAAATACTGACAGCTACTGACGTAAAATACTTAAAAATACTGAAGTAGTTATACGAATGATATTGACAGCTAGCAATGTAATACTGACAAGTCCTTACAAATACTTGCAACTACTGAAGTAAGATACTAACAGCTACTGAGGTAGTATGTACCATGTACTTGATGAGACTGACAAAATACTTGATGGTACTGATAAAGACTGACGAAATCCTTGAATATACTGACAGCTACTTAGGCCATGTTTAGATTGATCCAAAAGTTATAATTTTTTCACTCTCTCCATCACATCAATATTTAACTGCTTGTATGGAGTATTAAATGTATGTAAAAAAAATAACTAATTACATAGTTTAGTTTAAAATCATGAGACGATCGGACAATATTTATCAAATAAGACGAAAATGGTACTATTTATCGGGTTTATTTTTTTCCACAATCTAAACAAGGCCTTAGAGTACTTGCAAGTAATGGAGTCACGGTATAATTTGTCAGCTACTAAAAAAACAAAAACTGCTAGCGCAACGCTGAACCTCTGCTCCAACTGCTACCGCGACCTGTACCAGCAGCTACAAGCAGGCACGCCATCATCTTCCTCTCGCGTCGAGTGTGTGCTCTCATGTGCATCGACAGCCCATCACGGGAAGCGAAGACCTTGAAGCACAATTGGCATTCAACTCAAGCAACTCCTACTGCTATCCACCTCAAGTAACTCCTGCCATCCGCCTCAAGCAACTCGTACCGCTGAATGTTATTTGAAATATATAAGTACTCCCTCCGTTCCAAATTATAGTTCGTTTTAACTTTTTTTAATACATACATTTTGTTATGTACCTAGATAAATAATATGTCTAGATACATAACAAAATACATACACCGAAAAAGTCAAAGTGAACTGCAATTTGGAACGGAAGGAGTAACAATACTAAAGTTCAGACTTGCGGCAACCAGACAATACTGAATAATACGCTCCTCAGTAGTCTACACTCGGTCGACCAGAGCGCACGCCGGGCGGGGCAGGGAAGGCGCGGGGCCGGTGACCTCCGGCAGTCAGGGCGCACGCGAGCTCGCGCCTAGAAGCTGGGCGACCGCGCCGCCGGCAAGGGAGACACTTGGAGGTCGCCGCTGTCCGTGCACGGATGGCCACGCCGCCGTCGGCGAGGGAAGAAACGGGAATCGCCGCCGTCCGTGCAGGGATGGCCGTGCCGTCGCCGGGAGGATCGGGGCGGGGCTGTCCGCCCTGGCTGCCATTGTTGTGGATCTCGCAGGCGAGGCGCCCGGGCCGGCGGGGCATGTAGGGCCGTATACCGACAGGCGGGGGCGAGATCTGGCTCACGGGACGCGCGGAGGCCGGCGACCACGTCTGGAGGTCTTCAGGGCCGATGACGAGGCTGCGCGACGAGGAAGGGTTTGAGGTAGGGGAAGGGGCATCGCCGCCGGTGGGGCTCCCGGCTGCGAGGTTGTGGCGGAGAGGGCAGGCTGGGGAAGATGGGGCGGCGGGGGAGGTCGCTGCGTCTGGCCCGGCGGGGTAGGGGCGGCGCCCGACGACGGTGTAGTCGGTGGTGTCGAGGACGGACACGAGGGAGGCGAGGTGTCGGGGTCGGGGTCTCAGTGGAGTCGGGGGCCGGGGGAAGCAAAGGTGGGGTGCGGGTCGCGTCGGGTTGGTTTGGTTGAGTCAGACCGGTTGGGTTGGTTGGTTGGCTCATGGTGTATAGCGTTTTTCCTACACGCACGGAGTAACTACTCACACCTGAGGATACTAGTATCAAAGGCGCGGTTTCGCGCGCCCATAAGGTTAGCCTAAGCTAATTTTATATGTATACGACTACTTGGCCATGCTGATTACAATTGTCATGCTGTAATAGCTAAAAAAGAAACTTAATATAGTGGGCATGGTCTGGAGTACACACTTATAGGGCATAGGCTATTAATTTCATAGCTTGTCATAAATTTACATACATAGGATAACTGTTTTATATGTTCCTTATCACATCAGAGCGTCGTTGTAATCCAAGCTTGGTACCGCGCACCCTTGTAGACATAAATTTGAAGACATATGTATCTATGTCATTGTATAGGATGGATAGCTTGGACAAATTTTGAGCACGAAGAAAATGTGCTGAGAAAATTTACATATAATGAGAACGTGCATATTACATTTGTTGCTGAAGTCAGAAAACAAATGAAGATAATGCTAGACATATGGACTCATTCTTGTTCGGTCCCAGCAAAGGGGAGGAAAGGCACCTATGCCTATGCCTAGGCAATGTCCGTTTTCCTTCTCATTTGCTAGCTGATCATCTGGCAATAAGAAAATAAGTTCAGGGTGTGTCATATGACTATATGGAGAATAATAAATATTCAATGCATATTGCAATGAAAAAATGTAACAGCACGGCTCATTTTAGACTTAGTGTTGGAATCCTCCAGTCACAGCATAACTAACGGAGAGAAATGGTAGACACATAGTCTAAGGTTGTATGAACATTATTATGAAATTACGAAAACTTTTCAGTGCCAACCACCTCTCTGGCGGAATTGTGAAAGAAACAAATTTTAGCTAAAATATTGGCCATATGCAATAGTGATTTAATCCAACCAAAACAAAGGCAAATGACAGCCTGCATTATTGCTGTTGTTGTCATCATAACCAGGAAAACTTGATTCGAAGTTTCATTATAACAGAAGACTAATTCACATACCTCCTTCAGTAAAATATTCAATAGTATTTAGGAAGCAATATATTTATAATCAATAACTAAACATGTTCTGTTATGGGGAACAGAGTACTTTAAGATTTAGGCCGCAGACAACAAACAATTGTTGTGTTAAAGAGATAAGTTAACCTGTGTTAGGCCAATCAATCAGACTCTTCGATTTCAGAAGCTCAGTCATAGGCACAGGAACAGGTTTTTGATGCTGTAGAAAGTATACAGAGTAAATTTAGAACCAGACAATTAGGGTAAAAAGTTGATTGTCTATGGGTCTAACCCCATCAGGCGGGTCAACCAAGTTCCAAACTTGATTGTCTCTCATGAAATCTATCTCGGATCTCATGGCACTTTGTCATTTCTTAGAATCTGGATCCATCATAGCTTCCGCATAATCCGCATGTTTTTCATCGTCTAACAATAACAAATCCCCACGCAATGCGCGAAGTCTCGCTGATCTTCGTGGTTGTGGTGGTGTCTCCACTGCCACGGGTGTCTCAACTTGCTCTGCTACATTAGCATCACTCGTAGAGTCAGTCCCTACTAGCTCATCTTGAACTTCTTCAAGATACACTTTTTGTCTATTATTTTCTCTTTTGAGAAACTCTTTCTCTAAGAAAACACCATTTTGAGTAACAAACACTTTGCCCTCTGACCGGTTATAGACATAATACCTAAAGTTTCCTTCGGATATCCCACGAAAAAGCACTTGTCCGATTTGGGTGTTAGTTTATCTGATATAAGTCGTTTGATATAAACTTCACAACCTCCAATTTTCAGAAAAGACAAACTAAAACTCTTACCAGTCCACATCTCATATGGTGTCTTAACTACGGACTTAGATGGTACCCTATTCGATGTGAAAGCGGCTGTTCTAGAGCGTATCCCCAAAACGATAAAGGTAGGTCCGACTGGCTCATCATAGACCGAACCATGTCCAACAAGGTCCGATTACGTCGTTCAGACACGCCGTTTCTCTGAGGCGTTTCGGGTGGCATAAGCTGTGGAACAATTCCACAACTCTTAAGATGATTGCTAAACTCGTGACTTAGATATTCGCCTCCACGATCAGGTCGCAAGGCCTTGATCTTCTTGCCACGTTGATTCTCTACTTCATTCTGAAATTCTTTGAACTTTTCAAATGTTTCAGACTTATGCTTCATTAGGTAGACATATCCATATCTACTAAAGTCATCAGTAAAAGTTATGAAGTATTGAAATCCGCCTCTAGCTATCGTACTCATTGGTCCACATACATCAGTATGTACAAGTTCTAACAAGTCAGACGCCCTCTCAGGAACTCCTTTGAATGGCGCCTTGGTCATCTTGCCTAGCATGCAAGCCTCACGTGTCTCGTATGATTCAAAATCAAATGAAGTTAGAAGACCATCATCATGGAGCCTCTTCATGCGATTCTCACTTATATGACCCAAGCGACAATGCCACATATAGGTAGAACTTAACTCATTAAGCTGAGGCTGTTTAGCACTAACATTACAGACAGGTGCATCATCAAGATTTAAAATAAATAACCCATTCACAATGGATGCAAAAGCCACAAACACATCATTCTTTGAGATCACACAACCATTGTCTTTACTCGCAAATGAATAACCATCCTTCATCAAACATGAAGATGACACAATGTTTCAACTTAAATTAGGAACAAAATAACAATTATTCAATTTCAAAATAAATCCTGACGGCATGGGAAGTTGCATTGTCCTGACGTTCAATGCAACAACTCTTGCATTATTTCCCACGCGAAAATCAACTTCTGCTTTCTCCATGCTTCTACTTCTTATCATTCCCTGCATCGTATTGCAAATATGAGCAACCGATCCGGTATCAAATACCCAAGAATTGATATAAGAGTTAGCGAGGAAAATGTTTGTAACATGAACAACAAGTGTATGAGCGGGAGTACCTTTACTACCGCCATCCTTCTTCAAGGTCGCTAAGTACACCTTGCAGTTCCTCTTCCAGTGACCTTTCCCCTTACAATGAAAGCATTCATCATTCTTTGCAGGTGGTTCATCCTTAAAAGACGATTGGTTTGGCTTAGAGATCTGATCTTTAGCCTTGCCCTTCTTCTTCCAATTGCCCTTCCTTCTCTTAAAGTTAGGCCTGTTTTGAACTGCCAACACTTGGCCACCTCCTGCTTTCTTGATGTCAGCCTCTGCTGTTTTCAGCATGCCACATAGTTCATTCAAGCCCTTCTCCGCCCATGCATATGGTAGTTCGAGATGAAGTTTTCATAACTGGGCGGAAGAGACGAAAGAATGAAATCAGTTGCCAACTCTTGGCCAATTGGAAAGCCTAGCTTCTCCAACCTCTAAGTGTAACCAACCATCTTGATTACATGTGGACCAACAGTTGTGCCTTAGAGACATTGAACCTTTCAGTCCGCGCTTGAGTTTGGAACATATCTTCAAGCGCCACGATCATATCGTTCGTTGAATGACTGTTGTCGAACTGCATCTGCAGATCAGGTTCCATACAAGCAAGCATGAGGCAACTCACTTCGAGATCCGCATCAAATGCTTTCTTGTAAGCGTTTTTCTCAGCAGCAGGAGCACTCTTCTCAGGCTCATCTGGTAATGGGGTGTCTAGAATATCTTCCTTTTTCTCAGCCCTGAGAACAACTCTCAGGTTGTGGATCCAATCCGCGTAATTTTTTCCATTCAACTTATCTTTCTCAAGAATTGTATGCAAAGAAAATGATTGATTGCGAGCGGCCATCTACAACAAAAGTAACGCAAAATACTACGACAATGTATCCATGAAAGAGTAAATTATATCAAAATAAAATCTACTCCTACTAAAATCAATATCCCTCAATTGATACTTAGTGATTCAAAACCCACAACTAACAAGTCAACTAGTGAGCTTTAGCATCATCGCTAGAAGACATGTTAGATCGATAAGCAACACTTTGCTAATCATATCACATATGACTCTCGTTGTTGGGCAGCGTCTCTATGCTACGCTCAACCTACCCATGCTCCAGGGTCCCTAACCGTTAGGATGACCTTGTTTAAATAACCAAACCTTCTTGCAGTAAGTATCCGATACGAACCTGTCTAGTCGAGGAAAACCAGTGGCACCCTAATTTTGTAGACCCAGCACTGATTATACAAGACTTATGACAATGCAAGGTTTGGGGAAGCATTCAACTTAAACATTGCTGAGGGATCGTTCTACTTCACTACCGCACTCATGTAGACATAAACATAATAGCATGTGAAAGTTGAACATAGTAAGTACAGCATAACACAGACATGACTTGGTATAGCCCATTATTCCTTTGGGGATCTCCATCTCCTTCAATCTGTGCATCACGGTGATCTCCATCTCCATAATTCGAGTATGCCATCCTTCAGTGATGATTCTGCCAAGACTAGCTACTACTAGCGCAAGTAAAATAAAATTACATAGTCGCGGATAGATCATCATAGATTGGCACACAGGTCATTACATTAATTTTGACAATATGTATGTGGCTCCTGCCCATATTGTCCTCATGACATGCAAGCCATGAATTAAATACATATATCATCACATACACATAAGGGCTATACCAGTCATCAATACCTGCAAAACAGAGTTATCCGAATCCGACGTCTAATCTTGCAACGCAGAAAACTCTATGCTTCACAGGGACACCCGATCCACCGAAGGCGCTGACGAACTTCGACGCGTGCCGCCGCTGCCGTCGCCCCATCAAAACGTCAAGATAGCCACGCACACGGACTCCTAAAACCCCGAGCTCCTCGACGACGCCAGAGAGGAGCGCTGACGAGACGGGGAAGAGTTGGGTACCTTATTCCATGGCGTTGCCGTCGTCGCCGCCTCGACGCCGCCACTGGAAACCTAGACCTAGACACCCTAGGACCTATTCTACACCACCGGACGAAAAGCCTTTGATTCCCACGCATCTGAGGCCTCGATGGTCGCTGGAGGTGGAGGGAACCGGCGACCTCGCCGGTGGGAGCACGGGATCGCCCCCCTTTCGATCAGGTTCCTTTTTGCGCGACCCTTTTTACTCTGCCAGTTTTTAAATACTATTTTTATCATCAATTTTGAATAGGAGCTCGTATTAATCTGCTCTTAAAAGTGGTTGGCACAAGAACTACATAAAGTTCGCAAAAGACCACATAAAGTTCTCTCCACTACCAAAAATTACAGATTAGAGAGGATATTTAATATTTTTTATTTAAAAAGTTCTTCCACCAAACTGACTTTTTTTCTATTTTGCTATATAAAAAGATAGAGTTGTTTTACGTACAGAACTCCTAAAGATGATCTTATGTTTGCTTATTTACCTAATATATATGTATAAATCACTAACAATAAAAATTAAGTATATAATAATTGTTTGTGACCGCTCAAAATGCACACAACCACTATTATGTGATATATTCAGATTTGTGACCGCTCGAAATTAAGTAAGACTCATTTTCACCTTTTGTTTCAGATTGGTTTTGTGATATATTCAACTTTATTCCAAGATTGACCTTCCAACCTATCAATATGAATGGCCACGACCGACTGAGAGTGCCCAATCGTCAAATCATACAAACTTTACTATTACATCTTCAAACTCTGAACCTTCTCCAATCTCTATTATGTTGTCATCCCATCGTCGCTAGGGTCGGTTTAGGGCGTGTAGGATGGGCCCCAACCGCTAGTACCATAGAAAAAATGGAGCTTTCTCCCTTGCCCCCATTAAAGTTTCATTCTCTATGATTTTTATTTAGAGTTCGTCTCAATCCGAGTTACGGTTCAAAAGTTACGGCTGTTTTACCGAACAACACTTTTCTCGGCAAACCGGTGCCCGGCAGTAAATTCCATCTACCACCGCCGCGCATCATATGCGCTTGGCACCTGACCTACGGTTCAATTCGATCAATCTGATTGGTCTCTAACTCGCCATGACTGGATTTACATGAATCACTTAACTCGGATGGCGAAATTCTGACCGATACATGTAGATCGTTTCAAGACCAACATGGCAAGATGACGAACCAAGGTTAGAGACTCATCTACAACCACACATATCACCATATGCACAAAACCAAACCTATAACAAGACAGTAATGGCTCCGATACCAGGATCTATAGTAGCCAAAAAATCAAACTTTTTGACCTCATAAACCAGGATCTACTGCTAGTTACAGGTTACGAGATTACCACTAGACGCGCAGGTGCAGCGAAAGACGACTCGATGTAGTCGTACGCGTCGCATCAGGCAGTGCAGTTGCGTGGTCGTCTATCACCTCAGTCCCCTCACACGGTTCGTCCCAGTGCTCCAGATGCAGCACCTCCGAGGAATCCCACACGTGCAGGGAAGAAGCGATGCGCCTCCGGACTGCTTGGTCTGCGAGGAGCAGAAGGCGCGAGCGTGGGGAGGGCGACGGTAGCTGCCAAAGGCATGTGTCTAACCCTGACCGCGCCCCTACCCCTTGCTTATATAGGTGTCCCCAATGAGCTCATGAGTTGGAGGCCCATTAGTAATCCTAAGCCTTATCTAATTCGGGTCCAACCCGAATTAGGCTTCCAGCCCCTTAAGCATGCGACCCTATGGGTTCATGCACACATTGACATGGGCTGAGTACTCCTACTCACCCAATAGTTGACAGCGGCCTCTAGCAAGGTGTGACAACTCCTATGTGCACGCAAAGATCATATCAGACGAACCACTATGACCACGTACAAGTTATTCCCTTTGCCACTCGATATATGGTTCAACTCATGGGTTAACACTTAACCCAAGCACATCCATGTATTTGTTGATCCAATCACTTGAGTGATCTAGTGATATCTCTCGCGTAGAGAGGGGCAAATTCCATCTTGATTGTCTATGTCTCATAGCATGCTTTCCGACCACCCGAAGACCACCTTTATAACTACCTAGTTACGGAGCAGCGTTTGATAGTCCCTAAGTAGGCCGTTTCACATCTTTAGTACATACCATAATCTTAGGTCTAAGGACATAACGTACATGACGTGAATAGAGACTTTCTCATGTCGGGACAGTCCAACCTACATCTCACATGTGCCCACATTATTAGTTTGACATCTCCATGTCCATGACTTGTGAAACATAGCCATCAACTAATACATATGCTGGTCTAATATTCAAGTGTGTTCTCACAAGAACACCGACTAGGAACAACTTTAGAATAACCATTCAAGTAATTGAGTTCCACAAATAATTCACATAATTGCCAATCAATACAAGTTGTCTATAATGGATATTCAATGAACACTTTATTAATCATGGATACAATCGGAATATCATCATCTACATGATTAGCTCTAGGGCATATTCCCAATAGTAGAAAGTATACAGAGTAAATTTAGAACCAGACAATTAGGGTAAAAAGTTAGAAGCTACAAAAGACTTTACATTTAGTCAATTGCATACTTCTCATTGTTGCCAACAGCAGGCTGAAATCAATATCCATGAACTGTGGAAAGAACAAACTCGATCAATATGAAAATATAAAAAAGGGAAAACTGCACCACAGAAATTTAAGGACTTGCTAATGATTCCATATATCTTTTCTCCATGAGCAGCTAACTTTCTTCCCAATTTCCAAAGCATATACTGATTGTTGTGGCTATTAGGTTATATGTAATCGTTAATCACTGTGCTTTCAGTTTGCTAGATGAGTAAGAAAAAAAGAAGTATATGACTTCACCTTTGAAACAGGTGGAAAAAGAATTCAATTAATAAGGAAGTTGGCAAAATTTACAGGTCACATGTACTTATCCTCCTGTTTTAATTCATCTTCTAGCAATGTCTCTTTCACCTACAAATAACATTCTTAGGACCTCCCAACAAGAATAGGCCTAAGAAAATTTGGGTTGCAAAATCACTAGTTGAGAAAGCTAAGGAACCTCATAAAATTTGGGTTCCTAAACAACAAGCTTGATCTCTTGTGTGTAGGTGAACTACAAGACCGATGAAAGTTATTGGGTTATTGATAGTGGTTGCACACAACATATGACCGATGATCCTCGTATGTTCACCTCACTTGATGATGGGGACCAAGATCAAGACAAGATTAGATTTGGTGATAATTCAAAGGGCAAAGTCAAGGGGTTAGGCAAAGTTGCAATATCAAATGATCATTCTTTGTCAAATGTGCTTTATGTTGCACCATTAAGCTTCAACTTCTATCCGTTGGTCAATTGTGTGATCTTGGCTTCCAATGCTTATTTGATGAGAAAGAAGTAATAGTGACAAATAAAGAAGATGCTCAAATAATATTCAAAGGCTTTAGATATAACAATCTATATCTAGTGGATTTCTCCTCCGAAGATGCCAGTTTGAATACATGCTTATTAACCAAGACTTCACTTGGGTGGTTGTGGCATAGGAGGCTAGCACATGTTGATATGGGTACACTCAAGGAGCTATTGAAGAAAGAGCTAGTGAGAGATTTGAAAGATGTCAAGTTTGAGAAGGACAAACTTTGTAGTGCATGTCAAGCCGGTAAGCAAGTTGCAAACACTCATCCAACTAAAGCTTACTTGTCAACATCAAGAGTGCTAGAGCTATTGCACATGGATCTATTTGGACCAACCACATACAAGTCTTGGAGGAAAACTTTATTGCTTAGTGATTGTTGATGAGTATTCAAGACACACTTGGACCTTCTTCCTTCATGACAAGACCGAAGTGGCCGCTTGCTTCAAGAAGTTTGCCAAGAGAGCACAAAATGAATTTGATGTGAAGATCAAGAAAATTAGAAGTGACAATGAGAAAGAATTTGAAAACACTCACATCGAGGTTTATTGTGATGAAGTTGGGATCAAGCATGAAGTCTCTTCCACCTATACACCGCAACAAAAGGGCATAGTAGAGAAAAAAACCCGACACTTATCACCTTGGCAAGAACAATGCTAGATGAGTACAATACACCGGAGAACTTGTGGGCTGAAGCTATCAATACTGCATGCTATGCATCAAACCGGTTGTACCTTCACAAGTTTGTCAATAAGACCCCCTATGAGTTGCTAAATGGGAAGAAGTCGGGCGTCTCATACTTCTAGGCGTTTGGTTGCAAATGCTACATCTACAAGAAAAGACAACACCTAGGAAAGTTCCAAAGACGCTGTGATATTGGTTTTCTTGTTGGCTATTTATCAAAATCCAAAGCATATCATGTATTCAACCATGCCACCGGCTTGGTAGAAGAAACATATGATGGAGTTTGATGAATCTAACAGCTCCCAACGAGCAATTGAGAATCTTGATGATGTAGGAGATGAACCATTGAGGGAGGCCATGAAGAATATTTTGGTGGGAGACATCAAGCCTAAAGAAGATGATGATGATGTGCAAGTCATTGACAAACCTTCTACCTCATCAAGTGTGCCTCAAGGTGTTGAAGAAAAAGATAGGAGAAATAAAGACACTTATGTCTTCCATGAACAAAGAGAGGCACAAGCTCAAGATGTTGATGCTCCCCAACCATCCTCTCAAGTGGTTGAAAGAAGAAATCCTCAACTCCAAGCTCATCCTCAAGATCTCATCATAGGGAGTCCTTCAAGGGGTGTAATGACTAGATCTCAAAGAACGACAAACTTTGTTGAACATCACTCTTTTGTTTCTTGTGTTGAGCTTCAAAATATAGATGAAGCTCTCAAGGATCCGGATTGGGTGAATGCCATGCACGAAGAATTGAACAATTGCACTCGCAATCAAGTATGGACACTTGAAGAGCGCCCCAAGAATGCAAGAATCATTGGAACCAAGTGGGTGTTCTGCAACAAGCAAGATGGCCAAGGAAATGTTGTGAGAAACAAGGCAAGGCTCATTGCAAAGGGGTTCTCTCATATTGAAGGCTTAGATTTTGGAGAGACCTTTGCACCGGTTGCAAGACTTGAAGCCATACGTATCCTCCTTGCATATGTTTCACACCATGAGATGAAACTATTTCAAATGGATATGAAGAGTGCATTTTTAAATGGTTTCATAAATGAGCTTGTTTATGTTGATCAACCTCCAGGTTTGAGGGCCCTAGATATCCTAATCATGTTTATAGGTTGTTGAAGGCACTATATGGGCTTAAGCAAGTCCCAAGAGCTTGGTATGAGTGCCTTCGGGACTTCCTCATTGAGAAGGGCTTCACCATTCGAAAAGTTGACACCACACTATTCACCAAGAAGCAAAATAGAGAAATCTTCATTTGTCAAGTATATGTTGATGATATCATCTCCTGCTCAACAAATGAAGAACAATGCAAGAAGTTTGGTGACATGATGTCAAAAGAGTTCGAGATGTCTATGATTGGCGAGCTCACTTTCTTCCTTGGTTTTCAAATCAAGCAAATGAGAGAAGGGACTTTCATCTATCAAGAGAAGTATACCACGGACCTCCTCAAGAGGTTTGATATGAAGGATTGCAAACCAATCAACACAACCATGGCATCTAATGGGCATCTCAATCTTGATGAGGGAGGTAACTCAGTTGATCAAACTCTTTACCGTTCTATGATCGGTTGCTTGTTGTACCTTACCGCATTTAGGCCCGATATCATATTTAGTGTGTGCATGTGTGCTCGCTTTCAAGTGAATCCTAAGGAAGCTCATCTAAGTGTCGTAAAAAGAATCCTTAGGTATCCTAAGCTAACCCCAAGCATTGTCCTATGGTATTCCAAAGGAGTAAGATTCCAACTTGCTGGCTATTCCGATTCGGATTATGCCGGTTGCAAAATTGATACTCCCTCCGTTCTAAATTGTAGTTCGCTTTGACTTTTTTGGTGCATGCATTTTGCTATGTATCTAGACATATTATTTATCTAGGTACATAAGAAAATGCATGCACAAAAAAAGTCAAAGTGAACTACAATTTGGAACGGAGGGAGTAGAAAAAGCACATTCGGAGGGTGCCATTTGCTTGGGAGGTCACTTGTTTATTGGTCATCCAAAAAGTAAAATAGTTTTGCTTTGTCCACTACCGAGGCGGAGTACATTGCCGCGGGGGCTTGTTGTGCACAAATCTTGTACATGAAGCAAACCCTCCTTGATATGGAGTCAACCTTGGTCAAGTAACACTATTGTGCGATAATGAAAGTGCGGCTAAAATTGCTAATAATTCGGTTCAACACTCACGCACAAAGCACATAGATATCCGCCACCACTTTCTTAGGGATCATGTCTCTAAAAAGGATATACCTCTAGTTGGTGTGAGGACCGAGGATCAACTTGCGGATATCTTCACTAAGCCTTTGGATGAATCGACTTTTTGTAGGTTAAGGAATGAGCTCAACATTCTTGACCTAAGCAACTTCGTCAAAAGATAAAAAAAATATGTTGTCTTTGCAATGCATTGTAATATATGTCATGTTTAAATTCTTGTAATGCATATTGGGCTTGTCTAACATGGTTAAAATAACCCTCGTTGGGAGGTGTGAAGAAGCTTATCATTGGTTCAAACTTGACAAGCTAACGAGATTCAAATTCTCGTATCGCATTGCATATGCATGGTTGTTGTTTTATCGTTTCATTCACTCGATCGCTTTTCTCGCCTATTTTTATAAAAATATATTAAGCCTATGACGAACTATTTGAAAAAATTTGAGGGTTTTCGAGTGAGGATCTCATACTAGTTCCAACTAGTGTTTATTTAAATCTTATTTGAAGTTGGAACTCAGTTGGGAGTCAATGCCGCGAAGAACAAGTTCAAAATCACTCTAAGAAGGAAGCGCTGGACGCTGAACGGTAATCAGCTGGCGTCCAACGGGTACGGCCGGACACGTCCGATGTTGGTAGGCAATAAAGCAAGGAGCGCCGGACATGGTACTGTAGCGTCCAGTGGATGGAAGCCTCCGCGTCCGACGGTCTCCCGCGACTGCAACCCATTCTGTGTTGCGTCCGGGGCTTGGTCCAGCGTCCAGGGACCCTCCGGCAGACGCATCCCGCGCGTGAAGGTTTTTCAAGTTAAAAATTCTGACTGACGTGTGGGCCACCCTCCTTCCTCTGTTTCTAATCCAAATCGCGGCCGAGTTCCTCCTCTCCTCTACCCGTACGTCGCGCCGTCACCGCACCGGTACCCGAGCTGCCGCATCGCGCCGCCGCTCCTCCATCTGCGCCCGCGCCTGCCCTGCAGCTTGCGCCTGTGCTCTCAGCCAGCGCGCCCCGCCTACGCCGTGCCCTCGCACCTCCGTGCGCCCGCGTCGCCCGCAGCAGCTCCGCTTTCCTCGCCGCCGGTCAGCCATTGCCTCCACTGCGCCCACACTGCCGCTCGGCCTCTGCGCCCACGCCGCTCCTCCCTCGTCGCCATGCACGCGCCGCTGCTTCTCCATCCATCCGCGCTCGCGTACCGCGTCGCCGTGCTCCCGTGCGTCGAAATCGAGCTCGCCCGGGCCGTTTCTCGATGAGCGCCCGCGCCAGCACCTATGGCCGCCGCGCGCTCGTTCACATCCTCGCGAAGCCATGCCCGTGCCCTCATTCACATCCCTGCACGCACTCCAGTTCGTGGAGGCCGCCCCGCCTGTGGACAGTACCGCCATCGTCACCGGAATTTCCTCAACTTCACCGGCACTTTTTCCTGACTCCGCCCGCGGCGTCCTCCTCGTTTGTCTTCTCTTTGTGATGAGCTCGCCGCTAGGCGTCTTCCTTGGCTGGTGGTAGCTTATCCATGGCGAGAACCCTTCCTGCCCACCAGATGTTGACTAAAATGCCTCAACCACCCAGAACTTTCTGTTGATACTTTGTCTCTGCCGAATTCTTGTGCAGCGACCAATCCTTGCTCTCGGGTGCCCTACGTCGTCAAATCCTTACCTTTTCACAGGGATCTTCTTGACGTAAGGTAGCAATTCTTGCTATTCTTTTTCTTATCTCAATTGCTTGCTTCTCGATAGGTTAATTCTTAACTCTAGAATATAATGCTTATGGATATATTTCTATCTATTCTATCTATTGCAGTCAAGCCTTGTCACATATGAGGTACTTTGGCAGTTTAGAGGCAGTTGTGACAGTGAGCAGTGGCAGTTAAACTCGGGGCCAAGCCCGTGAGTATGGATAGAGGCCAAGCCTCGTAAGGCGACAGTACACCCTCTTGACAGTGTTTTTCTTGACAGAGTCAGAGGCAGTTTTCTTGGCAGTTGCTCTTGTTTGCTTGATTTGTTCAGAGGCAGTTGTCAGCCATGGGTCGAGTCATAGTCACCGGCAGAGGTTCTGGAGGTGGAGATGGTGATGACCCTTCTCGTCACACTCGACAGAAGGGAAAGCAAGTGCACAACGGAATCGCCAAGAAGAAGAAGAGGACTAGAGATGAGATAGAGGCAAAGCAGGCCGAGATGGTTGCCGATGCAGCCGACAGAGCTTGTCGTGGTGGCAGGCGTGGGGTTTTGCTCATTAATGAGCCCCAGCCACAACAGAGAGGCTTTCAGGAGCGAGAGGCAGAGGAGCAGCCTGCAGAGCAGTCTTAATCCTCGTTGTCAAACTTTTTAAGAGGTTGGTTGTCGATGCCTATTGTTATCATAAGCATTCCAAATCTCGTAGTGGCACGATGGTGCTTACCTTGCAGCTTGAATATCAATGCCTAATGCTTGGTGGTGAAGTTGGGAACTACACCACAATTGATTGCTGCAAGAAGAAGTTCCCATGGTCAAGCTTAAGACCATAACTTAAGCACTACCGAGAGATACCCCAGATTATCTTAAATAAAATTTCTACATTTATTATAAAAAAACTCCCATTTCAATAAAAGTAAGGACATGTTGTCAAGTTAGTATGCACCTTCAGGTATGTCGCTAACCATTTCAGGAAAGATTAACAAGAACATGGGTCATATGATGCTTGACGACATGAAGCGACATCAACTATAAATCCTGTCACTCATGGGCGATGGAACACACTCAAAAGGAGACCCTGACTCTACACTTGACTTTTATGCAAAAGTCCAAGTGTGGGGGAGGATGGCGACAAGCACAAATTCCACACACACCAAGAGGTCATTAAAAATGGTGAAAATTGATGTCAGCGGCCTTGCCAAAAAAAGAGGAGAAGGAAAGAGGTTAAAAAAGGGAGATATATATATATATATAAAGAGATTCTCCCTCTTTTGGACCTTTGCAATTACCAAGGGCCATGACCCATGCACACAAGTTGTGTATAACCTAGCCTTGGTAACCACCTGAATTGGAGCTCATACACTGAAGCCACCATTGTAGTTGTTACAACACTTCCATTCACATATGCTGCAGGTGAGTATATCCGGGTATGCAAAGGTAATGATTGTTCACCAACTTCTTATATTTTTATTCATTTGATCATTCAATTTCATGCTTCCTTTGCTTATGTCATATGCTTTGGTTTGGGTGTATTCGTATACAGTACATATACGGTACATCCATAGGTCTTTTTAAATTAAGCATGGTGTTTAGGTTAAAATAGCCTTCTTTGATCAAAGTTTGACATGGTGTTGAAATTTGATTAATGAACTTTGAGTTGTTGACATAGTCAATGAAACTAATTTGATATGGAGATAAACCAAGGCATATCTTTCTTTGCTTCTTTATCTTGGCCTTGTTTGAGTTTGAATAAAAAGTTGAGTGAACAAGTTTTCAGTAATAATAAATAAAACTAATAAAGTAATAAGTAATAAATATTAGTAATCATAATAAAATTTAAGCTCCCTAGGTTTCAACCTGGTAGAGCCCATGCTTGTTTTCTTTTCTTTTTTCTTGGTTAAAAATAAAAATAGTTACAAGAACAGGTGTAGAGGAGATCTCTCAAGCACAACTAAAGCACACTCAAGATCTCCCCTACGTGTTGCACAACATAAAGCGAATCATCATGCAGAAGGACAAAGACACGCTTAGAGTTGCGCACTTTTTCACCAAATAAAAAAATTGTTGACTCTTACCCTGAGAGCCGCACATTTGTTATCCATCAAATAAAAATGCTGACTCTTACCCTAAGAGTCATGCATTTGTTATCGATCATATAATTACTCCTCGCATTCCATCATGACATCTCCTCATTCAAAGTTTTCTTTGCCATAAGAAGAGATATGGGCTATGTTAAAAAAATTATATGCCAAGGGGCATGAAAAGAAGAAGAAGAAAAAAACATACATGCCAAGGGGCATGAGAGGAAAAAATCCTAGAAATAAACAACGGCAAAGAAAATTCAAAGCCCTGTTCAAAAAAAACTTATGAATATTTTCTCTTATATATCCCATACTCCATATCATCCATCCAATAAAGAAGTTATGATGCTTAGAGTACCAAAAATATTTAGAATTAGGAACCATCTTTCATTCCACAAACTTGCACATCTCAATTTAAGTGTATGACTTGTATCTCCGTGTGGTTTGGTTTTTGACTTGACAATATATATTTTTTTGTGAGGTGACTTGACAATATATGTGATGCAAGTATGCCCACTTTCATACATACCCAAAGCTCCACCCAAAAACCTTAGCGGTAGGTTATGAAAAGAAGGTAACTCTCCTTTTGGTGGAAAGATGTGATGAAACTGTTCCCAAAGTTTCAGTCCATGACCATATGCAATCCAAGCAAAGGTAACTCAGTGCTATTCTGGGCTGATATCTGGATTGACCAAGCCATTAAGGATAAATTTCCTCAGTTGTTCTCCTTCTCCACGAAGCCAAAATGTTCTATCAGATTTTTCCTCAACCAATAGATGGACATAATCTTCACTCCTACTCTCTCTCTTCATGCCTTCCTGCAATTAAAGAGATCCAAGCAATAGTAGACTCCAGAGACTGGGATGAAAACATCAATGATTCATGGAAACTCAGTGGGGTGTCTGGTAAATTCAACAGTCAAAAGGCTTATAAAGAAATCACAGAAGAAAGTGCAGTTTCACCTATCTTTAAATGGCTTTGGTCCTCCAGTAATCTTGGCAACCATAAGTTCTTGTTCTAGCTCCTGATGAGAGATCGACTGAACACTAGAAACTTTCTCAAAAGAAAGCAAATGCATCTGAATGATTATACCTATGTTCTCTGCAACAGCAATACTGAAGAAACTAGCTTCCACCTATTTTTTGAATGCTCATTCAGTCAAACTGTTGGAACTTTTTATCCATTCATTGGGACTTCTTCTCTCACCAAAAGATATGCTTCTCAGAGCAAAACAAGTCTTCAACAATATCATCTTCAGGGAAGTGCTCATCACAGCCTGTTGGAGTATTTGGTGCACACGCAACAAAATCATCTTTGGTAATGGGAGTAGAAGCTTTGAGTCTTGGAAAAATTGTTTCATGCATGAGCTTGGCCTGGTTTGTGTCAAAGCCAAGCCTAATAAAAGTAACCTTATTAGTAGCTAGAGTGATAGCATTAGATAGTTCTTTGTTCCTTTTCTTTTTAGACCTGAAGGTCTTGTAAATATCTTTGTACTCCATTCTTTCTTTTAATTGAAAAAAAGTAGGTCAGGGACTCCCCGACTGGTTCGGTCAAAAAAGGTTATGAAAAGAAGGAAATTTCAAAATGCCTTGTTGAGGAACCAAACACATTTATGAGCGACTTGAGAATATCATCTGAGGAGCAAGGCTATCTTTTTTTTCAAAAAATCAAATGAAAACCCAAGTTTCTGAGCTAACTATTGCAAGGGGATTTGAATCTATGTTGTTCCATTATTCAAGTACCCAAGACAATGTGGTAGACAATTTGAAGTTCATAGGTTCAGGTGAAGCTTGGAATAATTTGTATGCAGATTTTCAAATCAAGGAGATAAAACCCGCTTAGTCCTTTAAACCTTTACTCAAGGACGAGCAAAGGACTAAGTGTGCAGGAACTTGTTGGTGCTCTTTATTGCATATGTTGACATCAATTAACTCTAATTTTTAACCGTCAACTGATCCAGGAATAAGGCCTTAATTGAAAGATAAATAAGGAAGTAGGGATTTATTCTAATGAGTTCCACGAGTTGTATCGCTCTCACTTGTTTGTAGGATATTTAATATTTCATTATAAAAGTATCTCAAGTAAGAAATCTGAGCACACAATTGTGAAGAGCTCATCGAGACGATCGAAACAGACATATCACTTGCTATATTTGGAGCGTCGGAAAGAAAGTCCTCAGGTTACGACTCGGAAGACTCTAGAAGACCCTAGAAAATGTCATCATCACAAGACCAGGGACTAAACTGACAGAATCCATAGCTCTGTGAAATAATATTTTCCAGGGATTTATCTATAATATAGGAAATGAAATAATCCATTCATAACATGACTCATTACGCAATCAGATCAGAAAGAGTCACTAGGAGGATGTGGAAGACACCAGAAGATACGAGAACGAAGCGAAAGCCCAACGGCTGCCAGGTGGGGCCAGCCGGCCCCACATGTCAGGGCGGTCGGCTTGGCTCCCCTGCCAATGGGCCCTCCTTCGCGTGACGGCCTCCAACCGACCTCTACAGCGCATCTCGACCATTGTTTCAAGTTGGTTTGATCCAAGGGCCATGGTTCATCCCACTGGGCTATATAAGCAAGGGCAGACCCCCCTGAAGGCATCATCAATCATTAATCATAATCATTATTCAGTTCAGGGTTGTCCCTTGAAAGGATAACCTAGAGCATCCACCATCTAGGGCATAGCTAGAACATAAGAATAGGAATTAGAGGACGCAAGCAGCGCTTGGGCTCCAGATCTAGTCATAAGGAGGCTTGGTAATGTCCTGTAACTCTCTCTTGTATTCAACAATATTAATCTATTTATGTTTCTAGTTTACTGTGTTTGTCTTCTAGTCATCTAATTGTTCTTCGTGTTCATCTAGTTCATTATCTAATTGTCTAGTTCATCTTCTAGTTCATTGTGTTCTTGTTCTTGTTCTTGTTCTTGTTCTTGTTCGTGTTCGTGATTCATGTTCATCCTCACCATGACTTGTTATAATAATAGATTCATAATTATAATGTTCATTGCCTATGTTAGTTATATGTCTAGTTTAGTTGGAGTAGTTTGGTGTTTATACTCTCGTTCGTATAGCGCTCATCCTAAAGTACAAGGGGTGGGTGGTAGAATTAATGTAGGCATGGTGCCTAGGTTAAGTCTATCTGCGAGTGCCCCCTATGTTTCAGACCATGTGGTAGATCACGAAGGTGGCTTTATAACTTCGTTGAGTCCTCTGTAGTCCACTCCCCGAATGTAGGATTATATAAGGCCTATAGTTGTGGGGTGACGTCTTGCTATGTTCATGACCCACCTTGGCAATGTCTCTTGAGTGTGGATATGAGATTATTTGGACCATGATAGCTAGATGTAATTACACTAATTGATGTAGCTCAATGACCTATAGTTATAATCAACCCTAGGAATTATGTATCTTTATTTCCTAGTTCTTTCTAGAATCACGCCCAAGAAGGAAAATGCTCGGTGAAACCTCCTTTGGACTGTGTTGAATTATTATCCTTATTTATTATTATGATATGATCCCTATTTTAAGAAGATCTAGTATACCTCTTATCACAAGTATAAGTTATAGCTTTATTCTCCATACCTCCATTCTGCCTTCCTAGTGGTGAATTATAAATAATGATAACTGGAACTTTCCTGGGTGAAATGCTACAACGGAGGTATTTATCTGTGCGCTTGCAGATAACCTTTTATTTTATAATGAGTGCTAAGATTATAAATACAACCATATTTCTTACATCGTGTTAGGGATGACAACTTAACTTAAGCAGTGTAAGAAATGCTAGCAACATATAATTTGACCGCCAAACTATTCCAAAATAATATAAATCCATGGAACATCATAGAAAAATATTATTTATCTAACAAGTTTCACAATTTTTGGTGCTCTAACATGTTTTGTAGGATATTGAAGTTTTCACAACATAAAAGTATCTCAAATGACAAAACAGAGTATACCATTCCGACGGGCTCGTCGAGCTTATCAAAATTCATATATCATTGCTATTTTTGGAGCTCCCAATAAAAAGATAAATTATGCAAATTAGAAAGGAGTGCTGACATCATCGCTGATATCAGCACTGGCCAAGTCAACACCTACACCAACTGACAGCGGGCCAGTTCACGGGTCCCAGTTGTCCCCGGCGTGGGAAGCAGCCGACTTAGGCGGCCAATAAGGAGACAACACATGGCGCTGCAGGGCCCCATGCGGACGCAGGCGCGTGCGTGCTCATTCAAACGTGTCAGGCGGGAATTCAAAATCCCCCTGGACACACATCGAGCCAGGGTTGGCCAAGAGCGGAGTCAAGCTCACGCGCGACGCGGACTAGGGCAGGGACACGTGTCAGCGTTAGACTGGAGGAATAGAGGCGGTATCCGGTTAGCGGGGTTCGCGGGCGGTTGGGCCGTGGTTTTGACCCGGTTCAGGCCAATTTAGCTGGCTGCCTCCCTAATTTCCTTTCCAGAAATGCTGGCAGCCCACTAATTTCGCGGTTTAGCTCTGCTTCAAGGCCTTAATGACCGGTTCACTTTTAGTTTTCACCACTGATTGATTGGCAATTAATATACCAACCTACAGTAGGATGGTTGCATGCCCAACACCATCATTAGAGAGGGGGTAATGTGCAAAACCTTCCTCCTCTCCACTATAAATAGAGACCCTCTCCCCATTGTAAAACATCAACACATAAGGGAGAAGGAGCACTACACACTTGAGCATCACTACAAAGGGGCTATGCCATTGTAGCTATCTAGAGTTAGAAAGTGAGATATGAGGGAAGCAAGCGGGGAAGTGCTAGACTTATCGGTGTCTCCCGAAGCTTGTACCTCTAGGAACAAGTACTTGGCTCCTTCACGTGATATTGGCTAAATAAGTGTTCATGTTTCTTATAGTCTGATAAAATTCCTTTGTTTAGCTAAGCTTTACATATACTTACTTGCGAGATCGTCGTTTGTCTTGTGGCGATTGCTCTAGTAGAAGGACCCCGGGGATGGGTAAGCCTTGAATTCATGCTAGAGTAGTAGTTGACAGCTTAGACGTGGTGTTTAGGCTCGAGGCTACCTTTGTTTGCCTCATTCACGTACGGTTGAGGTGGTAGGCGGCGGGGAGTGACCTTATCCTGTCCGTCCTTTGTAATCCCCCACGTCCGTGTTCGGCGTAGAGCCGTAAGCCGGAGGTACCTGGCTGACTAGGTATAAGCCGATGCCCTAAGTAAGCAAGTAGAAGTTTTGCAATGCTATCCTTAGGACCCTAAAGGCTATAGGAATCCATCTCTGCCCCCTTCTACCTCTACCCTTGTGTTGTTCCTTGGGCGAACTAGCTAGGAAAAATACCACCGTTCCCTATGGAAAATACGACATCTTGAATACTTCTGGGTAAAGGCTACAACGGTGCTTCCGTACGCTTGCGGATTCTCTGCATACGTTAAGAAATACCAACAGTGGCGCGACGGAGGGGCGGCGCGGCGTGTGGGAGAGGGAGGGGGCGGCGACTGGAGAGAGGGAGAGAGATAGATGGGAATTACCCCTTCTATTATTGTGTTGACCTGGTTATAAATTGGGAGTATTTATAGCCCTATTGTCCTTGCTTAGACTCTAAGCTATTCTAGAGAATTCCTACGGATATTCTCTTTCTTTATTTTATATCCCCTAATTATAGGTAGTATTTTATTGATGGAAGGCTAATGTGGAGAGGCGACGACGGCGACGGCAGTGCCCAGGGCATGCGCGCATGGGGAGGTGGTGGCCTGGCCCCTTCTCCTGTTGCGAGTTACCCTAGTCACGGCCCATGATGCTGTCGTCCTTCTCTTGGCCCGAGATTGGCCCAATTTCTTGGCAAAGTAGCTGAGCCATAGTTATACTTGTTATAGGGCTCCCCCTTTTTCGCTCAATGCGTCCTCGTGCGGAAATGCAAGCCAGGGGCGGTTGTCATCTAGAGATGCTAGAGGGCGAGGTAGTCTATTCATGCTGACCATTGGTGAGAAGGCAGGTAGTGCTAGAACTTATGTGGTGCACGACTATCTATTTGAAGCTGGTATGATGGAGTGCTGACCATTGCTAATGAAGGAAAGGGACATGTCTGCAAAGTCCTAGGTGACCTTTCCAAGAGACTTTAGCCAAGGCAATCCTAGTATGACGTCGATGTCGTTGCCAATGTCCATGAGATGGGCGTTGATGGAGGAGCGGTGACCATGGGTGATGAAGGGGGCATTGTAGATTACGGCACGATACTACACCTCTTGACCATTGTCGATTAACATCTTAGTGTTGATTCGTCACTCAGGCATGTCAATTTCACATGCAAGGTTGAAATCAACAATGTTGTGGGTTGCACATGTGTCGACGAGGGCATGAACTATGACACCATTGAGTAGGCCATCAAGGTAGAATGGAGCCGCGCCTTGTACTGCTGAATTTGTTTTCCTGATGAACATCATGATTTTGTTGGTGTTGTTGCTTGTATTATAATCCTTGGCATAGTCATTGACAATTGTGATTTCAAACAGCTGCTTGCATTTATGACCTCAGACAATTGAAGCAAAGGCCCATGCGGCACCTTTCTGTCATCTCCTCAGGTGTCAAGCGTTTAAAAGGACGGGGTGCTGGAGGTAGTTGTGTTGTTGTTGTTGTCGAGGGAGTTGTAGTTGTGAATGGAGGGGTTGATATTTGTAACTTTGAGGGGAAGGATCGTGTTGATTTTGTTGCCACTGATTTGCCTGCTTCAGCAATGATTTCCAAGCGCCGTTCATATGCCCCTGCTAGTGACATTGTTGTTTCCATATCTTGTGGATTAAGAAGTTCAACATCTGTTTTGAGTGGTTTCATCAAGCATGCAGTGTAGATGTTGACTTGTTGTTACTCTCCAAGTTTGCCTGCACGAGCCACCAGTGCCAAAAAGCGTTATGTGTACTCATCAACAGTTCATGTTTTGCAAAGTGCGGCCAATTCTCCCAATGGATTACGTTGAGTTGGTGATCCAAACCGCTCATTGACACATTGGGCAAAGTAATCGCAATCTGTCACGTCATGATCCTGAGAAAGACGCATACACCATTGTTTCGCTATACCAATAAGATGATAGGATGCATACCATATTTTTTCATGGTCTGGTGTTTTCTGCCCTCTGAAAAATTGATCGCACATATTGAGCCATGGTAGAGGGTCCTCTTTGCCATCATATGTTGGGAAAGAGAGTTTGTGCATCATTATTTCTAGGCCAGGGGAATTATCATGATTTTCACATTTGATCTCCTCATTGCAGAATAATTTGGCCTCCACTTTTCTGCAATTTCTGATATATTTTCAGATTGAGATGACTCCACCTGCTTTTTGATGTAGGCGTGGCCTACATCAAACATGGTTTGTCTAGCGGCGATCTCCAATGTTGTGGCCAGGCGTTCGTTATCCTTTTCGATCTCCTTGGCTTTCTCATCGAGGATCGTACCTTTCTCGAGGTTGTGCATCCTGTCGTTCATGGACATCATCTCCGTCTGGAAGTTATCCACCTTGGAGGAGAGATCATTGGTGAATTTCTCCATGAGTTGAAGAAGGGCTGCATTGTCCAACATGGTGGTGGCTTGGATCGATCTGGTCTCCGAATACCACCTATAAAAAGCCATGCATAGGGGGTACGTGGTAGCCCTGGGCGTGGCCTGTGGCAGCGGCGTGGCCACGACGGTGGCTGTGATGGGTGGCGGCGCGGCAGAGGGGCGGTGTTGATATTTGTTACGCACACAAAAGATAAGATAAGTAATCCGCAAGCGCACTAATATCGGTGAGCACTTCACCCTGGAGATAATTCCAGAGTATCGTATTTGTTTATCCGCAAGGATAAAACGTGCGATGACTAACCCAATCTATGCTACTACCCCTGAGCTGCAAGCAAGGTAATGCGATAAAAGTGATATATAGAAAACTACTTACAGCACCCTGGTTCTAACCTATGGCAAGCTATGTGACTACTACTCTATTGGGGACGTACAAAGGAAAAGAGACACCACAGAGGATGCTTAACCTCAAGCTTTTAATCCTACCAATCCTTTTAATGGGAGGAGGCTCCAAAGGTAACAATGGGACTGTCACTTCCCATGCTACTACCACTGATCCGGCTAGACAGGGGATATCTACGAGAACCCAAGTCTAAGCACCACGCTTACACTATGGATGTTCTACTCTACCCTCTATGCAAAGAGAATAAAGTAAACTCGTAAACCAAAGAACAATAATAACAAGAACTTACTAGTAGTTAGAAGTTGAATCACCGAAGAATCTCATAAGCAAGCTCCGGGTTAGGGAGACTTGATCCCGTAGGTACAAGATGAAGAGGAGACACCGACAGGCCAGGCTTCCTCTAAACTCTTCCTCCACTCTATCTCTCTCAATCTAGAAGAATAGCTCTAATATCACATAGAGACTACAAATCTAATCTCTCTTGAATGCTAGGCTCTAAACAGAAGAGATCCATTTGAGAGACCCCTCTCTAGCTAATTCTCTCGAGAAATAATGAATTAGGGTTTCTGAATTTCTCTGATCCAGGGCCTGGGGCCTTGCTTATGTAGCCCCCTAGGATGCACCACAGCCCTCGGATCAAACCAACTTTAATCAATGCTTAATATTAATCCTCAATGGTGGTGGAGGGGCGATCAGCGTGATCGACTCTGATTGGTGGAGAGGCCAGGGTGGGTGCCCTATCATCCTGACAAGTGGGCCCCACCTTCTAGGGGGTGCCTTCCCGAGTCTTCTAGATTCTTCATTTTCGTGCGTGGGTCTTTCTCTCAATGTAATCTTGAAATGTGGGCCTAAATTTCTTATTTCCTGATAACTCCCTGTAGAAATAGATATTCATCAAAACTCATGGTTAAGTTGACGGTTAAAAAATGATAGTTAACTACCGTCAACAAACTCCCCCACACTTAGGCTTTTACTCCTCCTCGAAAAAAGGATGGATTACCTTATCTCTGATCAAGACATCAACAGTAGATTGTTCCTTAGTCATACCTATACTGCGAGATTCAAAGTCTCTACCAAACAACTTTGGGTAGTTGAGGAATGGAACAGCTTGAAACAGAGCCCCTTTTCTCTTAGACCTGTCACTTGGAGTTTTTGTATACATTTTTGAAATAAAAACTTAGCTTACCTTTTGCTTCATGTGGTACACTCAAATCACTCAATATATGTGGTATTTGTGGATTCTCACTAAGGCATATAAGATGAATTCCTTGTATTCTATTATACAAAAGCTTATATGGAGTTGAAGGTATTTCAAGGATATATCATACTCACCTTGCATATGTTGCCTAGTCAAAAAGGGATCCTCACAGGGGAGTTTCATACTCTTAGATCAAGAGGTGCATGTGTGTGGAAATATTTGGTGGCTAATCCTAATTCTACTTTTGCTCCTTGAACAAAGTTTCTCTCTTTTGACATAAAAGATAACAGAAAGTGCTCTTGATCTTAATGAATATGACCCTCCTCTCGACAAGAGTCTCACACGGGTTGACCAAACTCAACACAAAGCAGTAGCCAATGTGCTAGTCTTTCATACTTGAAACAGGCTCTAATAGGTATTTATTTTTTAGCACAGAGGAGAAGCATAGCTAATAATTTTCATTATTTTATAAAAGAAACTCTCTAAATGACAAAGCATCAGAAATCAGGTTCTCATTATTCTACTATCTCACACTCCATAACCACTTAAATTAAATGGGGTCCCAATAAAATTATGTTCCCAACAGCAACTGGACTCCCAGGAATAATCATGGTGTGAGTCTATCTTGAGATCATGACTAAAATAATTACCTTTTTAAATTAATTATTACTAAGCATTTTCATTCAAGCTTATAATTTCTAATGAGACAGAAAATTGCATATATGAAAACTAGAACGTAGGGAGAGCAAACCTGACAGAGGTCGAAGGATGGAGTGAGGGGGCCCACACCTAGGGCACGCGCCCTGAGTAGTAGGGTGGGCGCCCTACTTGGGTGGCCGCTTGGGCTCTGCTTCGACGTGCAGCGCACTCGTGTCATATCTTTTTAAAAATTTTGAACATTGGGGTTAAATATGTTTGTTATGTTGTCGAGGATCTCCCCCACCCTTGTTTCCTGTTATCCTTCATACATAGCATGGTGGAGACAAAAGAGACAAAATATATTCCAAAATAATGATCAACTCTTTGTTCAGTATCATGCAGGGCATATATTACACTTTGACAAAGGGAAATAAATTGAACTAATTCAAGCAAACTAAACCTTATCTAAGCAAGCTCGTGACTAAATAAACGGTGCCCTATCAACTGCTCGACAAACTTATAAATCTATTTCTTCTCTAGTGCATCAACTCTATCTGCTATTTTCTTGTTGTCGTGATCAATGCGCTCTGTTTTCTCATAAGTATTGAGGATACACCTCCCATGAATGCGTTGGGTGGCTTCTATGGAGGAGGTGATAGCGCGCTGGGTCTCTAGCTCTTTTTCTAGATCAGCTATAGTTTTGCGGTGTTTGTGAGGCATCTCAGAAGCGGCAAGAGCATGCTTGGGAGCGTCCTTAGGGGGTAGGAACTTGACTTTGGATGGATCAGCGTGAACTCCTTTGAAGTGCCTTCGCCCGTGCTGTACTTAGCATAGACGATCTCTCCTCTCTTGTTGGTCTTCACACCCATGAGCGTCTCATTGTGCTTCGGAGGCAGGACCTTGGTTCCAGCAGGAAGCTTCATGACAGGACCCTTCGGCGGTGCACCTTTGAGTCGAAGAGGTTGAGGAGACGTCGTGAGAACTAGTTGCGCGTAGTAGGAAGCATTGTAGGAGCGAGGCTTTGGTGGAATGGAAGCAAGAGGGCGAGCATCGCTAATTGCAACGAGGGCTTTAAGATCTGGAGTTCTACTGGGAGCTTGTTGAGGTCGATCCCATAGGGAACGATCCTCCTATCAGGGTTAGGAAAGTTGTCCTTGGCCATTGGAGCGAGGAGAAAACTAGCAGGTTCTATGCAGGAGGAGAGGAGAGCTTAGATGGAATGAGGATGATTGACATCATGGGTTGCTTATATAGGGGGTACGGAGGACCAAAATGGCACCTAAAAGGCATCTCTGTGATGAACAAAATTTGGATCAACTCGGAATAAACTTTTTGGGATAAAAGAATGTAGAAGAATATGAAGCAAAAAGGTGGCGGCGAGGCGGTGCAGGGGAAGGGCAGGCGCCCTAGCTAGGAGGGCGGGCGCCCTGGCCTTGAACCCTCTCGGTACCAACTTTTTTTGAAATAGTTTTATATATTTTTATTCTTATTAAAATATATGTTGGACCCCAAAAACGAAACATAGAAAAGTTGGGCCCAAAATACTTTAAGAAAGAAATTAATTACGTCTAATTCATCTAATTCTTTATTGGGCTCTAAAAATAATTTAAGGCGTTGACCATTTACCTTGAATAACGTACCTTCGTCGTTTTGAAGTGTGACCGCTCCATGCGATGATGTGCTTATCACCTTGAATGGTCCTTCCCATTTACTCCGTAATTTTTCATGTCCGAAGAGCTTCACCCTGGAATTAAAAAGTAATACCTTATCTCCTTGGGTGAACTCCTTCTTGATTCTCTTGTCATGCCATCTCTTCACTCGTTCTTTATAGATCTTTGAATTGTAATATGCTTTTTCTCTCCACTCTTCTAGTTCAGAGAGTTGCATCTTCCTCTTCCCCCCCTGCAGCTTCAAGGTCCATGTTCCATCTCTTAACAGCCCAGTGACCTTTGAATTCTAGCTCGACTGGTAGATGACAAGTCTTCCCATACACTAACTAATATGGAGACATTCCTATTGATGTCTTGTATGCTGTTCGGTATGCCCAGAGTGCATCAGGGAGCTTGTCCTTCTATGCAGTACCCATCTCATTTACTGTCTTTTATAGAATATTCTTAATTTGTTTATTTGATGTTTCTGCCAGGCCACTTGTCTGAGGGTGATAAGGAGTAGTGATATTGTGACATTTTCCATGTCTTGACAAGTAGTGCTCAAAGCGCTTGTCAATGAAGTGAGATCCTCCATCACTTATCACAATCCTCGGGACTCCAAATCTTGGAAATATTATCTCTTCAAACATCCTCTTGGAATTTATGTTGTCGGCATTCCTGCATGGCAGTGCTTCTATAACACCCTGATTTTTTAACTTTAAATAGTAAATGAATTTGATTTTATTTTCTATACATATGCTTTACATTCATAGGTCAACTATAAATGTTTTATGAATTACTTTAAAATGTGTAGCATGTTAGAAACCATGCATTATTGCATTCATGCTGCTGCATAAGTTTTGGTTGATTTGTTTGAGCTTGTTGTTTAATCTTTGCTTTACATTCTAGTCACTAACATGCTCTAACTTGTCCCCTCTAATTCCTAGACTAACTAAAACTAGTCTAACAAGCCTAGGCCAGTCCCTAGTGGAACCTGGCCATCCCCAGCTTCTGCTGGCCAAGTATGGCCAGCCCTAGCTGGCCATGGCAAGCACTGACCAACCATGGCCAAGGCAGCAGCAGCAGCAGCAGCCGGCCACAGTGGCCAGCACTGGCCATCAGCGGCCAAGGCCAGCAGCAGTCGGGCTTGGCCATAGCCCGCCAGCCTAGCCAGCTAGCGCAGCAGGCCGCCCGCAGCCCAATAGCCGCGGCCCGCCTAGCCTTTGCGCGTGCCACCGCGTGGTGGGCCAAGCGGCCCAACTGGCCTATAGGCCGCGCCAACGTGTCCGCCTGCGTCAGCGCCCATGCCAGCCGCTGATGTCAACAACACACAGCGCAGCTTCGCTCGCCCACCGCCGCTGATAGGTGGGACCCACGAGGGTGGGGCCCATAGCTACAGTGTCGTCTTCTACCCGAAGACGGACATTGAGCCGGACCCCGGTCTGCCCGCGCGCCGCAGCCGTTCGCGAACCGAGGTTCGGCGCGTGCTATAAAGTGCATCACGCCGTCTCGAGCCCACCCCTCCGCAACCTGAGCCACCACTCGGTTTCGCCGAACCGCGAAACCCTATCCGCCATAGCTGCCGAGCTCATGCCGAGGTCGACCTCGCCTTCACCGCCGTTCGCCGCCAAGGTGAGCCCGCGCTCGAGCTTCGCATGACCTTGAGGGTCATGGTGCTGCCCTCCATGGCCGCCATCTCCCACTCTACGCGCCGCCGTAGGAGCTCCGCCACTGCCGTCACGGTGCCGCGCCGCTCCGGCCTCGCCCCTCCGCGGCCGTTCCTCCCATCGAGTGCGCAAGCGCACGCGCAATGCGCACGTGGCCTCACCTTGGCCCCGCGTGCCAAACTTAGATTTGAGTCCTGTTTTCTGTAGTTCAAAAGTATTTAGATTTGAGTGGTCAAGGCCAGAAATGCTTGTTGATATTTGTTACACAAGCGAAAGATAAGAGAAGTAATCCACAAGTGCACGAATATCGATGAGCACTTCACTCGGGAGATAATTTCAGAGTATCATATTTGTTTATACGCAAGGAGAAAATGTGTAATGACTAACCCAATCTATGCTACTACCCCTGAGCTGCAAGCAAGGTAACGCAATAAAAGCGATATCGAGAAGACTACTTACGGCACCCTGGTTCTAACATTGGCAAGCTATGTGACTACTGCTCTATTGGGGACGTACCAAAGGAAAAGAGACACCACAAAGGATGCTTAACCTCTAGCTTTTAATCCTACCAATCCTTCTAATGGGAGGAGGCTCCAAAGGTAACAATGGGATTGTCATTTCCCATGCTACTACCACCGACCCGGCTAAATAGGAGATATCTATGAGTACCCAAGTCTAAGCACCATGCTTACACTATGGATGTTCTACTCTACCCTCTACACGAAGAGAATAAAGTAATCTCATAAACTAAAGAACAATAATAACAAGAACATACTAGTATTTAGAAGTTAAATCACCAAAGAATCTCACAAGCAAGCTCCGGGTTAGGGAGACTTGATCCCATAGGTACAAACTGGAGAGGAGACATCGACAGGCCGAGCTTCCTCCATACTCTTCCTCCACTCTATTGCTCTCAATCTAGAAGAATAGCTCTAATCTCACATAGAGACTGCAAAGCTAATCTCTCTTGAATGCTAGGCTGTAAAGAGAAGAGATCCATTCAAGGGACCCCTCTCTAACTAATTCTCTCTAGAAATAATGAATTAGGGTTTCTGAATTTCTCTGATCTAGGGCCAGGGGCCTTGCTTATATAGCCCCCCTAGGATGCACCACAGCCCTTGGATCAAACCTTAATCAACGCTTAATATTAATCCTCAATGGCGGTGGAGGGGCGATCCGCATGATCGACTCTGATTGGTGCAGAGGCCAGGGCGGGCGCCCTGTCATCCTAACAGGTGGGCCTCACCTTCCAGGGGTGCCTTCCTGAGTTTTCTAGATTCTTCATTTTCGTGCGTGGGTCTTTCTCTCTATGTAATCATGACATGTGGGCCTAAATTGCTTATTTCCTGATAACTCTCTGTAGAAATAGATATTCACCAAAACTCATGAAATTCTATCAGTAAAACCCATAGTCTACGATGGTGATTCTTTTCTATAGCATTTTCAAGGTTAAGTTCATGGTTAAAAAATGATAGTTAACTACCGTCAACAGGCGACGCGGCGTGTGGGAGAGGGAGGGGGCAGTAGCTGGAGAGAGGGAGAGAGATAGATGGGAATTACCCTTTCTATTATTGAGTTGACCTGATTACAATTGAAGAGTATTTATATCCCTATTGGCCTTGCTTAGACTCTAAGCTATTCTAGAGAATTACTGCGGATATTCTCTTTCTTTATTTTACATCCCTAATTACAGAAAGTACTTTATTGATGGAATGCTGATGTGGCGAGGCGACGGCGGCGGCGGCGCCCAGCGCATGTGGCCTGGCCCCTTCTCATGTTGCGAGTTGCCCTAGTCGCGGCCCCTGGTGCTGTTGTCCTCCTTTTGGCCCGAGATTGACCCAATTTCTTGGCAAAGTAGCGGGACCATAGTTATACTTGTTATAATGACAATGACAATGTATTTGATAATAAAAAACCCTATGTATGAAACCGTCTACCAGCAAACAGTATTTAAGAATCAGAACCAAAACACAGAGCAATGATGTTTTCATTTTGGGAATGCACAACTAACGTGGACTATATTATATAAAAAAAGGGCGTAACCAGTGCCGTAGGCTCCCACACTGCGGGGTCTGGGGAAGGAAAAATAGCCAGCAGCCATCCCTGCATAAATGCGCAGAGGCTGGGGCTTGGCGGACTATATTCTATCTATGGCAATTTTATAAAGGCACCTGCAAAATGGCAGTGAAGGTATGCCAGAGGATTCTTTTGAGCGACTCATGTTTGGCACACTAAAACCTACTACCTCTCATTTTCACTGAACTGATTCTCACCACCGCTACTATCTCTGAATAAATGGGTTAACGATATATGAAAATGTCAAGTATCGCTCTACTAATTATCACTATCTAGAACATAAATGGCATTTGCTCTCACTGAACTAATAAGTCCATATTAAATCAACTTATCCCTCAAGATAAGGCTAATCGACTTATCCCTCAAGATAAGGCTTAGCACCAGCCTTACCAAGTGATTAGAAGTGCACGAACACAATAGAAGGGCGCTCATATTACTTGATTCAGTCTAAGTTTAGCTAAGAACTCTACGATCAGAGGTGGGTGCTAGGAGCCACCAGAGGTGCATCATTTTCAGCATCAGTTGTATCACATGAAACTTGCTTCCTTCCTCTTATACAATGCTTGTTGGAAGTGACGCTAGCTGTATGGTAACAACATAATTGAGACCAGATCCTGTTATTGCTCCCATCCTAACAGTAAAAAAAATCAACTTAGCAATAGAACATTTAGAATATCATTTGAGTACAAAAGCATATATTTGCAAGTGGAGAGGCAACAGTAAGACCTCTGATCCAACAATTCAATGATACTAAAATGCGTTCAATGGCCAGTACATGAACAAAATTATCATCATCCCAATACAATTGAAGTAACATACCTTCTTGTACATTAGCATGCAGCTTCTCCCACCAGTGCCCAAGATGAAAAGGAAGATTCAGAAAAATATTGCTTGAATCTGACAAGGAAGATCAAGTCCTTTTTTATCGCTTGTTGAATAAAAATTGCACATTCAATAAGGAACCCAAAAAATTCCAGCAACTAAGAGTTGTTCCAGACCATCAATGAATAATGAATGGACCAAGAAATACAAGACCAATCGTTATGTTAATTTATACTTCACTTCTAGATGGAACCTTCAGCTAATCAAATAAAACCAAGATGAGTGTAGTTATGCAATAGATGGAGAGAATCATGCACATTTTATTTAAGGATTTTCACTTCACTATTGTGGAAACCAACCACCGTCATCTTGTTTATCAAAGATCTAAGTACTAATTTTGCTGTAGCACCAAACAAATTAGTTACAACATATCCTTTGTATATATTTGGTAGTCTTCTTTACACGTAGACCAAGTATCATCCCTTAAATCGAGTTGTAGAAAATCTGGAGCAAACCCAAAGTGTTTTATTGCATGGGTTAAACCAATTTTTAAAAGCAAACAAGGGTCATACCTGTATCTGCAAGCTGCACATTCATCATCGGACTGTACTGATGCCCAAGTATGATGGTTGTTGACACTAGATATAGCACCTAGATAAATCTGCAGGCGCACGGATGTCAATGTAGTTTTCACCAAGGAGTATTCTAAGGTATCGAATTTTCACAGGGAACGTGAAGTGAACTAGTGAATAAGTAAGTGTATGTAAGTATAGGTGATAAAAGGGTAGAGAGAATATGTGTTGGTTCTCTAACTAAGGCAATACTAAATACGACGTTCCTAAAGTTAATTACTGTGAGCATGCTCCCTCGCAACACACTATAGAAAATGGTTCTGACAGTAAGCACTTTGGGGCCCTACTCAGACTAAATCTATCGTGATGGATTACACAGGCAAATAGGGCTGTCACCACCTATTGCTACCACCTCCGGAGATTTAGGAACATTCACAGGCAAGCTATAGCCTAAGCACCTTGCTTAATCTATAAACTTGACTACTCTAATTCGGTACCTAGAACTAGAGCACCTTAACCAAGCGGTGAAACAAGTAAAGAACAATAAAGTAAAGCAATACTTATGTAATGCAATAGAACAAAGTTACCACACGATAGAAGAAGAAGAAAGCAGACTTTATTACTCGAAGAAGAGTTGACTCTGCCGAGCTACAAGTGGAGAGGTCACCGACATGCTTGACTCCTCTCCAAGCTTCTCTTCACTCTCTTTACATCTTCAACTTCTCTCTAAGAGAGCCATTGAACTACTACTCTCATGTGGAGAGTGACTACTCCAATGGAAGAAGTATTTGATATTCATGGTGTGTGTTACAAATAAAGGATGAGGGACATATTTATAGTGCTCTGGAGGTCGGTAGCTGTGACTGCGGGGTAGGCGCCCTGGCCAAGGTGGGCGTCTTAGACATACCGTCCATTTGCACTACCTTTCGATCCTACGGCGATGGCTCGCTCCCCCAAGTCGGTTGCATGCGGCCAAGGTCGGTTTTGAGTCCGTTTTGGACTGACTTTGGTGCTCCAAGTGGATGACGGTGGCCCCAAAGATCCGTGTGACATCCATCGACCACCATCGGATCAAACCGACCTTGTTGGACAGTGTGAAAGCCGTGGGGAGTCGGTCACACGGATCGGTGACGTGGCAGAGTCGGTTCTGGGGTCAGACACTGTCAGCACGGGGGCGGGTGCCCTGGCACCAGAGCGGGCGCCATGGCACTTGGCCCAAATTGAGGCACATAGCATGATATAAAATGGAACAACATTTTATCATGCTAAAGGGAGATCATAGTGAAGGAGAAAGATACTTATGTCATGTATTAATTTTTTTAGATTTTTTAGTAACATTTAACATGACAACAAGTTGCATAAGAAGAGGGTTTCATGTTTAATCATTTATTTTAGAGATGAAGATGTAAAGATAAAACATAGGCATTGAATTTTAACATCTCAATCTCCACTCTTCCTCTGTTAAGACAAGACATGATAGAAGTTCATATGTGCAAGAATGTGGGCTGATTCATTTAATGCCAATGTCGGCCGACCAAGGGCCAGGTCGGCCGCCTTCCACACATGTTGAAGCATGGAACAACTTTTTAGGAATATTTATATTGTTCAAGGTGACAAGGATTTCAAAGCATGGGGTATGATTATGAATAGAAAGAAGGCATGATTGAAAAGCTAAGCTTTACAATTTTGTTAGAAAAACTAAACAAATTCAATCATATTGACTTTTCTTATGCCATGCTTGTTGGTAATAGGTAATGAATTAAGCATCGACCACATACCTTTGCGGTATTACCTTTATGAGTTGGTTTGGGAGTGGGAGTCATGGAAGTGAAGGTTCCCACCATGGCCAGGGCGGGTGCCCTGGGTGTCAGGGCGGCCTCCCTCACACTAATGGGTGGACCACTCCCCCTTTGGTGTGCCACCTCCTAGGGTGTAGTAGAGTGTGGGCATAACACACGCTTGTTGATTTGGGCATGGACAAAGTCGGTTTGGTGCCTCCATATGTATGCCAATGGGTCCATGGATCCAAGTGACCTCACTCAAGAGTCCTTGGATCAAACTGACTTGATTTCAACGGTTGGGAGACGTGGGAAGGTGTTGTCGCGGATCGGTGACGTGGCTGGGTCCGGAAGCCGGCACCCCCAGGGCGGACGCCCTGGCCAGGGCAGGCGCCACCTGGTGAGGGCGGGTGCCGTGGCCCTAGTTGGGTCACTGGCCCTATCACGTTCCATTGCCTTCCCTTAGTATTTTTCCTTAGATGGACCACCATTGCTTTTAAGTTCTCCATTCCCGATTAGCTCACTCTTGAATTGTACAATTGCATCTTGTCTTCAACTCGAATTCCTTCTTGATTTCACCCATCATATGCTTGCTAAGTCTCCATTCATGTTTTTGATGTCTGCAACAAACACTAGTGCAAGGTGATACTACAAACCCGACCGATGTGTGAGCGCATCGGCAGGTGCAACAATTAAGCTCATATTTTTTTAGGTTGGCACCATTTTATTCAAAAAGGAACATGCATGAATTGAAAGGTAAACTATTTTTTATTATTATTGTTTTTCTTCATTTATTTGTGATTATATATATATATATATCAAACTTATGGTGATTAAAGCTAAACAGACTTTATTGAATTTAAAACAACAAGTACACGGGTTATCTCCCACCAGTGCTTTGTTTTAAGTCATAAGCTAGACATTTGCGGTTGGGCTGCAAGAACTTGTGCCAATGCAACTACGAGTTTTGGAGTACTTATGGTAAACAAAAGCGTCCACAACCATCCTTTCGAGGTTTCATAAAGGAGAGACATAGGATGGTTGCTACTCCCATAAGTGCTAGCGGCAGTAGGAAAGATAGAGTCAGGAGATTTCTCATGAACATGTGGATTTTGTGGTTCTTCTATAATATAGCTTTGATGTTCATCCACATGATCCATCTTATTGGACTCCAAATTTGATCCCTCGAGAATCTCTATAGACCAAACATATTCATGAATGCCTCCTATTCTATGACATTCTATGAGTGGATCTTCATCATCCTCTTCTATTAGGATAGGGGTCGACACCTCTGACGATTCTTGTTCCCATTCCATGTTAACCCAAGGGGTTGGATTGCCTCCATGGTTTGAATAAACAAGAGGGTTCATATGGGGAATCAAGGTTAGAGGTGGAAGATGATATTGGTTTGAGAGGCTCTAGGACGACCAAATCTTGAGATGAATAAAATTGATGATGATTTGGGGTCCTAGATGCTAACGATCTATGTTGGAACTGATGGTGGAAGTTATTCCCAACATTAGAAGAGTGATCCTTCTCAAATTTTAAAGGATGACTTTCTTCTTCCTTTGGTGTCCCTACGAATTAATGGTTCAAGAATCGAGGTGATAGCTACTGGGATGGATGGAATCGGTAAGGATTTAGCTATCGGGACCTTTTCTTGCATGGGGGTTGGAATGTCCTTTTCTTCGGAGGAGTCATCATGGACATTAGTGTAGGGGGAGTTTTCTAGGATCCTATTAAGGATAACTCTCGCCTCACTACTAGACAGAAGTAAGAAGGCTCCTCTAGAAGCAAGATCAAGGAATCGTGCAGATTCCTTCCTAAGACCCATATAGAAATGTTGCAAAAGCATAGGATCGGGTATAGAAAGATCAGGGCCAGATGTGGAAAGGTCTATGAAGCGGGCCCATGTTGCACCTAGAGATTCCTTTTATTTTTGCTTGAAGGTTAGGACTTTTTCTCTGAGACGAGTCACTCGGAGGATGAGGAAGAAGGTTATGCAAAACTTGGATTTAAGAACTTCCCATTCTCCATCTACACTCTTGACAGTTCGAGCATACCATAGTTTGGATAATCCCGTCAAAGAAAACGGAAATAGCTTCCACTTAAGGGTTTCATGTGACATGCCAGAAATGTGCAGGCATGAACACTATTGCTCGAATTCTCGAAGATGAGTATATGGGTTTTCATGTTTTTCCCCAGAAAAAGGTTGTTCTTGAGCTCTAATTATCAAAGAAGGACTAATTTCATAACCATTTGCAAGGATGGCCTTTGATGATGAAGGTGGCTCAAATCTAGTGCCATTTGGAGAGGCGGATTCAATGATAGTAATGGGACACATGGTATGATGGATAAACGATAAAAGATACTCAGATGACTTGATTCTAAACTAGAACAGCTACCATTCCCTGGCAACGATGCCAGGAAACTTGCTGACACTGGATATAGCACCCAGATAAATCCGCAAGTGCACGGATGTCAATGTAGTTTTCACCAAGGAGTATTCCAAGGTATCGAATTTCCACGGGGAACGTGAAGTGAACTAGTGAATAACTAAGTGTATCCAAGTATAGGTGATAAAAGGATAGAGAGAATATGTGTGGGTTCTCTGACTAAGGCAATACTAAATAAGACGTTACTAAAGTTAATTTCTATGAGCATGCTCCCTCGCAACGCACTATAGAAAATGGTTACGACAGTAAGCACCTCAGGGCCCTACTCAGACTAAACCTATCATGATGGGTTACACAGGCAAATAGGGTTGTCACCACCTATTGCTACCACCTCCGGAGATTTAGGAGCATTCACAGGCAAGCTATAGCCTAAGCACCTCGCTTAATCTATAAACTTGACTACTCTAATTTGGTACCTAGAACTATAGCACCTTAACTAGGCGGTGAAACAAGTAAAGAACAATAAAGTAAAGCAATACTTATGTAATGCAATAGAACAAAGTTACCACATGATAGAAGAAGAAGAAGGCATACTTTATTACTCGAAGAAGAGTTGACTCCGCCGAGTTACAAGTGGAGAGGTCGCCGACATGCTTGACTCCTCTTCAAGCTTCTCTTCACTCTCTCTTTCCATCTTCAACTTCTCTCTAAGAGAGCCATTGAACTACTACTCTCATGTGGAGAGTCACTACTCTAATGGAAGAAGTATTTGATATTCATGGTGTGTGTTACAAATGAAGGATGAGGGACACTGGAGGTCGGTAGCTGTGACCGCGGGGGCGGGCACCTTGGACATACACCAGTAGAGATATGACCTACCATGATGAACTATTTTTGTCACAGTAGGTGCCAAATTTGTCACTATTTCAGTTCTGTGATGAATCTGTGACCAAAACACCATCGTCATGGAACTCGCGTCACTCTTATGTGTTTATGATGATTCTAAAAAAAGCGTCATGGAAGAGTGTTTCCTATGACCAAACGGTGACCGTCATAGTATTGTTTTCGTATGCCTACAAGACGGCTACGTATGCGTACATGATGGCCCAGACGGTCGTTAGGTGCCCTGGCGGCCGTTAGGCTGACATGGCATGCTATACTTCTTCCACGTTTCAGGTTCTCATAGGACCACATGTTAGGCCCCCGTTCAGCCACGTGTCACTTTTTTATTGGCATAGGTTTTGTGTTGCTATTTACCCACATGTCTGCGCCTCACTGGACCATCTGTCGGTTTTTTATTTGTCCATGTGGCCCTTTGACATTCGACCAGTTGTCACTTTTGTGTCTGTCCACGTTCAGCTTATTGATTGGGACACGTGGCGAGACGATTTCCCTCCATGCGTCAGGTATTCAGGAGCCCACGTGTCGAGGCCTGGCAATTATATGTGTAGACCACCAGTTCGGCCACGTGTCGAGCTTTTATTTAACCATGTTCGTTGTCCCATTTTGTCCACAGAGGAAATTTAGTTCGTCACCAAAGTAATTCCAAAACGTCATATAAGTCATTTCGAAAATGTCACATAAACCAATTAACATCACACATGAACATCACATAAACCAATTAACATCACATGTTAGTAGCAAGCCATTGCCAGTATTTCAACACACATGTCCAGACATCAAACAGGAACACACTGGCACACAAGTGCACACATCAAACCACAAATGTTTACGGCATCAAGGCCACTGAAGCTGAAGACCTATAGTTAGTTACCAGAAGATTTGGATGCCAACAATTCATCACAAAACTTCTTCTGCTCTTCATGCCATCTCCTGTATTCCTCAAACTCCATCTCAGTCTTCTCTGCTTTCCTCTTCAGTTCATCCAGTCGCTCAAGAAGGCCAGCACAACTTACCTATTCCTCAAAAATCTATTGTCGAAGGACCCTCTTCGCCAATGTCTTGGTCATTGTGGGCCCTACCGGAATACTAGCATTCTTCAGAAAAGGGATGTTGTAGATGTGTGCCTGTGACTCATTCTTGCCTTAGGAGTCACAGATGACCTTGCAAACAACATCAACACTAGCCATTGCTTCCTGCACTTCACCAACATGGGCTGCTAGCAGGCTTTCCATAGCTACCTGTGAATATTCATACATTGAAAATTAGGTTATAGATAGTGGTAAAGGACTTCAATTGAAAACACCAGACATTGATTCATAACTAATGCATAGGTCTTCCTCAGCATTCTGCTGATAGAGAATACATAAGCATAATGCATTTGTAGAGATTAGCCTAGATCCAACAGAGATTACATAATCATAATGTAGAGGTACCATATAGATTGGGATAGACTTGCAAATTTCACGGAAAGCAAATCAAGGTGCTTACAACAGCTTCTCTTGCAGCATCGTTAAGGCCTTTCCTCTTACTGGCATGGAACCGCTCAAAGACTTCCACAACATTAACATCTCCATCAGGTCCACCAAGTTGTTCATCGAGTCCTTGATCATCAGACTGTTCATCTACTCCTTGGTGTCGTCGCGTGACCTTCCTCTTGTTCTCCATCTGTTCACTTTGCATGTGAGTTTCAGTTTATATTTACACAAAGTACCGATAACAATACAACAACCATCTCTTACTAGTTCATGGAGGCCAACAATATAGGATTGAGACCTTGTAGTCTGGTGGTACTTTACTTTTGCACGGTTTTGCTTGTTCTTTACAGAGACTTCTTGTAACGACATCTGTGTTAGACCATAGCACATGTAGACAATAGGAAGACTAGATAGGAAATCGCTGAGTTCACACACCTTGCTCTTAACACTGGACCAATCTTGGACAAGGCCTTTCCACTGCTTATCATTCATGGAATGGACATGAGAGCTTGTCATGATCTCATCAGCAGGGACATTATTGAAGTACAATTTCTTCCACCTGTAGCGTTCCTGCCTCACAGCACACCGAAACACACTCCAGCAAGCTTCCCTTGTTAGTACGTGGTGCCGGTCGAAGGCCAGATTTGTCTGCATCAGTGAGAATGCAGATTAAATTAGTAACTGAGTTGCTCAAGGCACAGTGCAATGTAAAGAAGGGATACCGATACATACAGATAGCATATTCAGAAACTTATCAAAATGGACCATGCCGCCAGGTGCCCTGTAATGCTTGAAATGCATCAAAATTGGTATGCAACACCCAACTACTATACTGGCCTTTGAGGCAAACTTGGTGGCTTGCAGCGGATCCTATGGCCGTATTTTCCCCTCAGCAATAGAGATGCACATCCTCGTTCCTCCATATTTTCTGCTCAATCTTTTCAACATAATTCTCGTAGTTGTCCCCCTCTTGTTCCTTATTCCTTGCGGTTCTTCTACACCGTTTTCATATATTGCACATTTTCATTATTTTTGTGCGGGTTGGGGTTGACCGGAGCTTACTCAGAAGGACCATCTCCGGCATGGGTATCGTCATCTAGCATAAATTTGATTTCATATTATTACAAAAGTAATATAAATATAAAAAATATATGGCAAATCGATTGAGAGACCCTTGCAACTTAATACCAACCTCAACTTCTCCTCCATGGTCGGTTGCTACTGCTGACCTAGAACTGTGTCCACCTCCACCGGATACATCCAATAATTTTTGTTTACTGGACTGAGTAAGAACACCAGTCAACTTTGGTGCTGTTGGCGTAACTTGCTTCGTACAACTTCGCCCTCTTTTCCTTCCTAGACCCTGACACTAAAATTGGTGAAACAAACAAAAGCAGCAAGCATGTACAAATTAAATTGCTATCCAAACAATGAAGCAATGCATTGCACACACCCACCCCTCATAACAAAATACAAGACATAATAATCAACTTAACTGCAAAAGGCTCTAGCATAGTTTCTAATTCTGAATCTGTTTCATCTGATTTAGGACCTCCATCAACTAACTCCCTTGGATCAGGGATGTATTCCAAATCTTTACCATGTCTACTCTTTGCGCTTGACACCTCTTCATTTGGAGGAATCAAAGGTTTTAGGCCCACATATATTCCTAATTCTTGCATCTTTAAAAGATTACTCACGTTGTTTTAATTCCGTGCTCGTTCATAAGGATTTAGCTCTTCTTCATCTAGATTACAAAGGAACTTATATTAAACTAAAGACCGACGATTATATCAAATACCAACACAACAGATTAGGGGTGTACAAATAAACGCCAAACTACAGCTTATGCGGAGACCATTGATCCAATAAAAAAGCAGGTGTAGCTACAATAATATCAAGTTCAACCACCTCAATGCAGCACACATCATAAAAAGGGATCTCAGTACCTGTTCCTCCTCTTTGACTGGCTAGTTTTCATTGCCGGCCCCGAGGTCTCATCGTCGTCGCGGAGCTGGTGCGGCACGCATTGACGATGGGGTACTGGATCCGGATCCAGCTAGGGTTTGGTTGGATGGCGACTGATGCCGAGGCCGGGGATCCGGATCTGGAGTCAAGCTGCTGCGACAATGGCGCCTAGCGCTCGGAGCGAGGTGGGCATAGCAGCGGGCGACACTGCTTGAAAGTTTAAAAGTGGAGAGGGAGGCAGGAGCGGGAAGAGAGACTGGTGTGGCTGCGAGAATGGGAGATAGGGCCGGTGAAAGCCCATCCTTGCGCTTTTATATGGCCAGCATAATACCATAAGTGCCCTCGTCTTAGGGAACATATTTTCAGCGTGGAAGGACAAAACAGACATATCAACGTGTTGGCGCTCGCGGAGCGAAAATTTTGCCCAAATTCAATTTGAATCATGTTCGGTCCTTTCGGTATTTACCGGAACCGACCGAAAGTACCGATACCGATTTTGCTCGATTCCGAGTTTTTCAGGAACCGAACGGTACCACTTTCCTCAGGAACCAAAATTATATAGATACCGAAGAACCGAACCGATCGGTTTGGTATTACCGAACGCCCAGGGTGACCTTGCAGTATCTAGAAAAATCCCTCCCCCCCTATTTCTTCCCTGGGGTTTCCCGGTCATTTCCCCGTGGAGGAAGCCCCGGCGGATATTTTCCACGAGGCGCCACTCGGACCTGTTTGGAAGCACGTGCCCCGAGTGTGTCCGCCCTGCAGGAGCCGGGTTTGCACTGGGAAAGTTGCCCGGCCTCGTGACACCGGGCGGGATCCAGATTGGGTAACTTGATACTTTGGCTCAATCTGAGTCATCAAGATAGCATCCAACGAGTACAACCAGCAGTTTGCTTTTCAGCCCAATCCAGAAGCACAGGCACGCAGGCTCACCCCCCCCGGAAAATCGCTGAGGCCAGAATTTACAAGCGGTCAGGCCAGCCGCTGGCCTTTCTTTCTGGAACCAACACTTTGCAGATAAAAGCGAGTGTTCAGCACTTTCCAGATACAAGCAAAATACACGGCAGCAGGCACTCTCGAGAGTGCAAAACAAATAAATACAAGGGACATCTATATTATAATCATTAATAAAACTTAGCATTTTCTAGTTTTGGAGTTCCAGGTTCAAAGCACAAATACATCCAGCAAAAGACCATAGCTAGACCACAAAAGACTATAGTTGGGCCATTTCACTTATACAATTAGGCCACAAAAGACTATAGTTAGCCCTATACAAAAGAAATACTATCTAACCAATATGTTCATGCTAGAACAGATTATGATCTTTAAGAATACCATCATCATAATTGAGGGCTTTTATCAGCTGGGTAAAACTTCCTAAACTGTCAGTAACATTGCATTCTTGAAGCTCCACACTTGTTCCTTTGCTGCAGCCACGATCCTGTACTCCAGCACTTTTCTTTTGTTTCTGGCAATGACAATTTAATTAATATTAATGAATTATAGTAGCATATATGGGCTGCACACTATACACTTTCTAACATACCTTTGCTCCTTGTTGGCTTGTGCTTCCCCTTGTACAATTTATCAAGCCAATCTTTTTTTCTCCTTGAATTTTTTGATTTGACCTCCTTTTTCTTCAACTGTGCAGTTCTAAGCAAGTCATCTCCTTGCTGGACGTTTGGTTCAACATTTTCTTGGTCATTGCATGGCTTGCTCATGGTAGAAGTAGATGCATTGAGATTGAGTTTATCCTCCAGTTGTGTACTAAGGCAATCAAGTGCATTTTCTATCATCAAACAATATACTGGAGAGTGGGCTACTTTATATGCCATATTGTGAAATTTATGAGGCATATTCTTGTAGCGAAGTTGAGATTGCAGCTTTGGATTTGCTATCACGTTCCTTCCATCCTTATCTTATACACTCCCATTGCGTTCTGCTGTAGTCCATCTATTTAACACATAATGTGTTGGCAATATCTTTATGTTCATTAAGTCAAGAACTTTCAGACCATGTGCACACAATATTCCAGTCCCATTGAACATTCCACAACTACATGAGGCTGTTTGGTTCAGAGGATCACCTATCACTATCCGCTCATCCTTAAAATGCAAATCACCATGGAATCTCCCAATAGCAATAGCATATTTATTTTCATCTAATAATCTACTATATGCAGCCATGGATCTTTCATATTCACCTTGGATTTGTGTATCATTTCCTTACATCAAAGCCAGTACGACATCCGTATACCAACCAAAACTGCCAAGCCTCATCTGCACTTCTGAATCTTAAACCAACTTGAGCAGTTTCCTTATTTAATTCTGCCATGGCCTTATACTTGCACAAATTTGTTCTCTGACCCGCACATCAACTAGTTATGTAACCCAAATAATTGAAAAATCAGACCATATAAAATTCCTATATAAGCTTCAGATAATAAATAGACACGGCAGTACATATGCAACAAGCTAGAGCAGCTAATAGTCTTTACATTAAATCCATCAAATTAATCGTTTGTGGTTCATGAATTCTCAAATTGCATGGCATTTGAACATGTGGCTACATTCTATTTTGCATTTTGGTAGAAACTCAAGGTAAATTAATAGGCATTCATACGTACTAGACACTAAAACAAAAGAAAATGTACTGTAATCGTGGATATCTCCATAACGGGGGCGTGAACCTCGAACTTGAAAATAGCACGACGCCGGAGAACACCTCCACAGCTGGGGAGAAGTGTGTCTCCTCTCCCGGCCGCACAACCTCCACCTCCACGGGGAGGCGCGGAAGGCGGCGCGGCCGGGCACCGGACAACGGACAGCGGCGCGGCGCGGCACTGACGAGCTGTGCGATAGCGAGGAAGATAGGGCAGCACGGCAACAGCGAGGAAGCGGCGCGGCGTGGCAGTGAGGATTTCGCCGCGACGACGAGCGGGCGGCGCGGAGCGCGTTGGCGGGAGTCGCGGCACCGTTCCCGCGTCGGGTGGATTTCAGTCCCGGTCGTGGCCTGGGCTGAAAAGTTAAAAGGGGTGAAGTGGGAACCACTGTAGCCGTCAGATGGCAGCTGAAGGGTGCAGATTGAGGGAAAGTTGCGTCGTAACGTTGCTCTGTAAAGTCACTGAATCTCGCTCCGAGCATTCCCCGACTCTGACTCTCGCCTCGCCTCTCCCGGCTCGACTCGCTCCGACTTCTCCGCCGCCGCCGCCGCTCCGCGCCTCCGCCCTCGCCTGGACTCCCCTCCATCGTCGTCCCTCCGCCCTGGCCTCGACTCTCCTCTTGCCATCCCCGTCACCGTACCAGCCACCGTCCCCTACCGAACCATCGCCGGCCCTGCCTCCACATCGCGGCTACGTCCCCTCGCTGGAGAGACGTGACCGCCTAAAGAAGCGCGCACACACAAACCAAACGCAGGGGAGGCGAAGAAGAGGCAAAGGGGCGGAAGGCTGCAAACCCTAGCGCTGGGTCGAAGCAACGTCGTGCGCCAGCCAGGGGCGCCAGACCCGCGTGCATCGGCATTCGCGATTCCTTTACATTCACGTGGTGGCAACCCCGCATTGTGTTGTGCCGCGCGTTGTGCCAGGACGGGGATCCATGGCGTTGTCGGCGCGACGAGGCTCGTGGCGGTAGGGCCCCGCGGGTGGCGGATCCGGGAGACGCGGCATGGCGCTCTTCCGCAAGTTCTTCTACCGTAAGCCGCCCGACGGGCTCCTTGAGATCACCGAACGCGTCTATGGTGCGTTTACCCCATCCAATCCCCAACCTTGTCAATGCCAGTGTCTTTTCGCAGGGGAATGCTCTCTGCGTGCTGGTCTGATTTGGTTTCCGTTATCAAATGCCGTGGTAAATATGTCGTGGCAATGCGGCGTTACTGGAAATGTTTCGGTGTTCCCCCCTCGTTGCTTTGTCGTGCAAATGTCTTCCACTTCCTTCTGGTGAGAGACTGTTGTGATCAGACTATCAGACTGAGGAAATTTCACTGACCATCGACCTTTAGCAACATTATTACTTCAGTGGACGCGCTGTTATATTGAGTCAAGAGTGTTTATACCTTCTAAGCCATAATTTCCGGAGTTGCTTTGGTGGAAACTGTACTGAAACAACTGTTTGTCTACAGTACAGTGTTGTTAGTCACTTAGTTGCATTGCTTCCTGTGTTGGGTGCTATGCGAATATGGTTGAGTGTATTGAGGTTAGCCTACCAGGCATTACTTCTTTTGTTTTGGATTGCTAAGGCCAGTCTCACATGGGCACTAACTACTAGGCATTTCTTCTTTTGTTTTGGATTGCTAAGGCCACTCTCACATGAGCACTAACTACCAGGCATTACTTCTTTTGTTTTGGATTGCTAAGGCCAGTCTCACATGAGCACTAATATTTTTGTCTCACATGAGCACTAAATAAGCTAACAATTTAGCTAATATGCTGACATGGCAGTGTTGATGAGGGGAGAGAAGATCAAAGTTTCATGGGATGAAAGCAGTCCACAATGTTTCCAACACATGGGGCATGTTTCAACCATGGAGCGAACTGGAGTTGATCCAGCGATCCATGCACTGTGCATAGGAGCACCATTCAATCCATTTACATTAACTTGTTGGACTCGATGCCCTGAGTGGATATTATGGGTTGAGCATTCATACAAGAGGCGGAGCTGGTGCGGTGCCCGGCATCAGTTTGCAGCCCTGTGCTCCATTGAAACTAGATTAAGGACCGAATAATCAAATGCTTCACAAACCAATTAAAATTGCGCAATCATTGAAAGCCAGTTAAATTGAGGAGAGAAAATTAGAGAGATAAGAGATGTATCAAACAGTGATGCTCTGCTGCTCAGTAAATTACCGAGTAGCACTTGGAGCTGTGTGCATCAATGCAACCACACGTCGATCTGCAGCTTGGCCAGGTGTTTTTTTCCCTGCACCCATCTACCGTTTGTCGAGGGTGCTCCATACACTGCGTGCAATTGACGCACACTGCAGTATCCAGCTCTACATGCCCACTGCAGCTCCTCTACGATCTTCATGGCCACAACCATCTGCTGCTTGTCGGGGGTGTTCCACCACCACATGCAGAAACTGATCTGCTTCAGAGGGGTGGATGAGATGGTGTGGAACTGGAGGACGAGGTGGTCCCGGTGCAAAGGAATAGGAACTGATGGGCAGAGTGTGATAGAGGGGTGGGTCGATGGATCTCAAGTGATGACCTAATAAAGTCTAATTTGTGGGGGTGCCAACCTGACATGCCCTTTCTGGAGTTGATGAAACATCTGACGAGTCATACTGTTGGATTGGAATTTGTTATCGAATGAATTGCCCATTTTTTACTTAGTAAGAGATGTATGCAAGGTGTCTTTGTTTACTATTCTGTCATTGTTGCAGCACAAGTGGTTTGCAGTGTCTCATGAGAAAGCTTTACCATTCAGTCTTGAGACCGACCATGATGAGGTGGACACAAATCTTGCATTGAGGCAGCCAGGCAGGCCTATGGTCTCAAAGACAGTCACATAAATTTATTGTCATTTTTAGACACATTTGGGCACAGGAAAGTTTTTGTGTAACCAAAAGTTGTATCCTGTAGGAGATATTGTAGGCTTTTGAGACAAGTCCATCTTTGTAAAATTTTGTGGCAATGAAGTCCACCTGACAACTTAAGATAACTTGACAATTGACATGGGATAAATGTGTATGATTGAAATAAAAATTAGTTATTCTAATTAAGAAACATCACTCAGTTGTCACAGATGTCACAGGGACAAAAAATAAGAATCACACATAAAAATAAATAAAGTTTCCAAGAAGGGCAGTACAGATTTGGTGCTCTTGACTTTGGAGTACTAGAATAGAACATGAGTCAGGGCCTGCTAATTGTAACAATCAGTAAATGTCCGTATTTCCATTTTGGTATGGCTTAACAACTAGCCCTTTTATGTTCAACAAGCTTGTGACTAGCAAAAATTCACTTATGTTATATATTTTTCTCTAAAACAAATTGCAGCTGATTTTGTTGGTTAAAGTGTTATTAAACATAGCAATGGCTTCTGATGCATGCATTTTGTTTCTTTTTGAAGTTTATAATTTGCAAACTATACTGTGGAACATCTGGATTACAGTTTTGTTTGTTGCTCTCAACTATATTCCTTTGTTTTATGAACGTTTTTGTCTCCTATTCTCGTGTCAAGATTTATGGGGAAAATACAAATCCACTCATACATGTTAGTAGATCCAGCACATTAGCCCTCCAAACTGTGCTGAGATTTGTGCAGATGATGTTACAAGACTTGATTTCAAAAATTCATTTGGTGAAGTTTTATTAGCTTCCTGCTAAAATGTTTTTTGTCCGTATCTTGTGCATTTGTAGTGTTTGATTCTTGCTTCACAACTGATGTCTTCGATGATGATAAGTACTGGGATTATATTCATGACATTGTTGCACAACTTAGGAGCCACTTCGCTGATGCTTCATTTATGGTCTTCAACTTTCGTGATGGAGACAGTCAAAGTTTACTGGCAAATATATTATCAAGCTATGATATGGTAGTTATGGACTACCCGAGACAATACGAGGGATGCCCACTCCTTACAATAGAAATGATTCATCATTACTTGAGGTCAGGCGAGAGTTGGCTCTCTTTGGGCCAGCAAAATGTCTTAATAATGCATTGTGAGCGTGGTGGCTGGGCTGTACTTGCATTCATGTTAGCAGGACTGCTGTTGTACAGAAAGCAGTTCATTGGTGAGCAGAGGACACTGGAAATGATTTATAGGCAAGCTCCTCGTGAGCTGGTTCAGTTGTTGTCACCATTGAATCCCATGCCTTCTCAGATAAGATACTTACATTATATATCTCGGAGGAACGTGAGCTCAGAGTGGCCACCTCAGGACCGGGCCCTTACTTTAGACTGTGTGATACTAAGAAACATTCCAGGCTTTAATGAAGAGGGAGGATGTAGACCAATATTCCGTATTTATGGACAAGATCCTTTACTTGCTACAAGTAACACACCTAAGGTGCTATTTGCAACACCAAAAAGGAGCAAATATGTTAGGCTTTACAAGAAGGTTAGTTTTTTTTACCACTTTCTGCTTCCAGAACTGGCAAATTCATTGTTTTGTATCTGGCATGCAGAGTGAGAACACATATATTTGCTGAATTATATTCTTTAGATTTTCTCATCTAGCATGCCATGGCTCTCTCTCTACGTTGTAAGTCATTGAAGTTTACTTCTGTTACACAGGCAGACTGTGAACTGATTAAGATTGACATCCACTGCCATATTCAAGGTGATGTTGTCCTCGAATGCATTAGCCTTGATGCTGATCAAGAACGAGAAGAGATGATGTTCCGAGTCATGTTCAATACAGCCTTTATCAGATCTAACATTCTGATGTTAAACCGTGATGAAATCGATATATTATGGGATGCCAAAGATCGATTCCCAAAGGAACTCAGAGCTGAGGTATGTATTTGTTGCAGTGAATCAGTGTTTTTTTTAACTTGTTTTTTATCTAGAAGTTATGCAAAAATTTATAATTTGTTTTGTTCTCTGGTTAAAGGTTCTTCTTTCAGAAATGGACACTGCTAATCAGTTAGGCCCCATGGAGGTGGCAGGTATAGGAGAGAAGGGGGGTTTACCAATTGAAGCATTTGCAAAGGTTCAAGAGATGTTCAGCAATGTGGACTGGCTAGATCCGACAGGGGATGCTGCAGTCCAGCTTTTCCAGAGACTTACTTCATCAGAAAATATTCAGCTGAGGCATGGATTCTTGTCTCCAAGTAAGAAAGAAGCGGAATCATTAGAGCTTGGTTCTGATGGATAAGTCTGTTTGTGTGTGGGTTGCAGTACGCAGCACATGGTCCTTGTGTCCTTTGTAAAAGCATCCTTGACTGCTTTTAGGACAGCAGTTAGCATCTTAGGACAAGCATCTTAGGAGCATCTTAGGACAGCATCTTGACTAGCATCTAGGACAACATCTTAGACTAGCATCTTAGCATATGCTTGGCTGGTTAGCAGCCTATAAATATGTATCCCCAACCCCTCAGGTTGGCATAGCATTGTGTGAGAAATAAACCCAGAAAATTGCCTCAACTCTGAGTTCTCTGTATGCTATCCTCTCGATGAGAGTAAGGATCTTGCTCACACCTAGAGCAAGGATCCAGAGACTGACAAGTAGTATCGGAGCCGTACTATCCTGTAGCCTGAGCATCTCTTACTCAATTCCCCAAAGTTCTCAGCCAGCAGCTCCTGTCCAACCCCTTCCCCTTGCGGAGACGAGCTGCAGCAGCTCATCGGAGGCCCTCTCCTCCCCACGCAGCAGCCCGGAGATTCCTCATGTCTGCAGGAGCGTTTCAGCACTCGCTCGGCTCGAGCGCGCGGCGCCGGCAGCATGCCGAGCTCGCTGCGGCAGAGAAGCGCGAGCGAGCAACAGCAGAGCTCGCAGCGGCAGCGGCCCGGAGGGCAAGGCTAGCGACGGCGGAGCTGGCAGCAGCAAGGGCGGAGGAGGAGGCAGCGGCAGCGGCAAATGCTACAGCTGCGGCCGCAGCGGAGCTCAAGTCCCTGCGCGCCGATAGCTCCAGCGGCGCTGCCTCCGACGCAGGCATCGTCGACGTGGAGGCCGACGCAGCCAGGATGGCGGCGGATAAGCGGACGGCGCGGTGGGCAGCCGCACAACGCCGTGGGCGCAGCAGCAGCCCCGCCGGGAGATGGCGCGACGGCAACGACCCGGAGGAGCACAGACGCGGCGGCGGCAGCCCAAACGGGCGTGGCTGCGCCGGCGACGCTCCCGGTGGACGTGCGCGTGACGGCCGCGCTCCGGGCTGACGCGGCAACCGCGATCCGCATGGCGAGGACCTCGCACTAGAGGCCCGGCGGCTGCGGGAGCGGGCTGCCCAGCTTGAGGCGGAGGTGGAGTACGAGCACCGGCGCGGCGGACGGGTTGAGGAGGAGCACGACCGTCACAGGTAGCGTGGCTCTCTTTCCCCGGACCGGTATCGTGGTCACCACGGGTACCAAGCTGTTGCCAGGGACGTTGGCCCCGGTGGTGGGTGGCCTACCCTCACCAAGACCAACTATGTTGAGTGGGCTGTGGTGATGAAGGTGAGACTTCAGGTGCTGCACATGTGGGAGGCAGTCCGGTACGGCGACGTCAACTACGACCAGGATCGACGGGCATTGAATGCCCTCATCGCTGCAGTCCCGTCCGAGATGCAGTTCTCGTTTACCAGCAAGCGGACTGCCAAGGAGGCTTGGGACGCCATTGCTGCAGCACGCATCGGCAGCGACCGCGCCCGCAAGTCCACATTGCAGGCACTAAGCAAGGAGTGGGAGAACCTGGCCTTCAAGCCAGGCGAGGACGTCGATGATTTTGCTCTCCGTCTCAACACTCTGTTGCAGAAGTTGGTGCAGTTTGGCGACGACACCTACAACGAGGAGAGAGCTGTCGAGAAGCTTTTCCGCTGCATCCCCGAGAAGTACAGGCAGATGGCTCGCTCAATCGAGTCCCTGCTGGACCTCTCCACGATGTCGATCGAAGAGGTGATAGGTCGCTTCAAGGTCGTCGACGGTGATGAGCCACAACCCTTCTCGGGGCCTGCCACCGTTGGTGGAAGCACCTCCTCACCCGGGAGCAGTGGGCTGCCGGCCAAGGTGACAAGAAGAAGGGGGAGCCTTTCGCAACAGCCGGCCGCAAGCGTGGCAAGCGCGGCAAGCCACGCAAAGGCGTCCAGGCCAGGGCGCAAGGGCGGCGCCGGCAGAGGTGCCCAGGGCGGCGCCGCCGAGAAGCCCAAGCCGGCGTAAGATGACGCCTGCCACAACTGTGGCCGTGTTGGCCATTGGGCCAGGGACTGCAGACAGCCACGACGCGCCCAGGCCCACGTTGTGCAGGCAGAGGAGGAGCAACTAGCTCTGTTCATGGCATATGCGAGCACCGAGCTATCTCCAGCAGCACTAGCTGCAGCGGCTCTTCTCCACCTCGACGAGCCCAAGGCACATGCCCTCCTCAGCAGCGGGTCCGGCAGCGGCAACAAGATCGATGGGTGGTGCCTCGACACCGCCGCCACCCACCACATGACAGGCTGGCGGGAGTTCTTCTCCGAGCTCGATTCCGACGTTCGAGGCTCTGTCAAGTTCGGGGATGCCTCCGCCGTGGAGATCAAGGGCGCCGGCTCCGTCATCTTCGTTGCCAAGAACGGCGAGCACCGGCTGCTCACCGGCGTCTACTACATATCCGCGCTGAGGAACTCCATCATCAGCCTGGGACAACTGGCTGAGAACGGCTCGCATGTGGAGATCCAGGACGGCGTGCTTCGCATTTGGGATCCCCGTCACCGACTTCTCGCCAAGGTGAACAGGGGGAGCAACCGCCTCTATGTTCTTCACGTACAGGTGGCGCAACCCTTTTGTCTTGCAGCTCGGCGGGACGATGAGGCCTGGCGGTGGCACGAGCGCTTTGGGCACCTCAATTTCGAGGCCCTCAAGCAGCTCGGCAACAAGGAAATGGTGCAGGGCATGCCGTGCGTCGACCACGTGGAGCAGTTCTGCGACACCTGCGTCCTCACCAAGCAGCGACGGCTGTCCTTTCCCCGCCAAGGAAGCTTCCGCGCCAAGGAGAAGCTGGAGCTCGTGCACGGATAACGGCGGCGAGTTCACGGCGGCTGAGTTCGCGACGTACTGCGCCGATGAGGGGATCAAGAGCCACTTCACCGCGCCGTACACCCCGCAGCAGAACGGCGTCGCCGAGCGCCGCAACCAGACAGTGGTCGCCACCGCCTACGCCCTCCTCAAGCAGAGAGGGATGCCGGCGATCTACTGGGGGGAGGCGGTGATGACTGCCGTCCATCTCCTCAACCGCTCGCCCACCAGGGCGCTTGACGGCAAGACGCTGTACGAGGCCTGGCACGGGCGTAAGCCGGTGGTGAGCCACCTCCTCGTCTTCGGCTGTCTGGCGTTCGCCAAGGAGCTCACTCACGTCGACAAGCTCGACGACCGGAGCACTCCAGGAGTGTTCATCGGCTACGCGGAGGGCGCCAAGGCCTACCGCATCCTCGACCCTGCGACACAGCGCGTCCGCATCTCCCGGGACGTCGTGTTCGACGAAGGGCGAGGCTGGACCTGGGACAAGGTGGTGGACGACGGCTCGACTTCGACCCTCAGGGACTTCGTCGTCGACTACGTCCACCCGGAGGAAGTCGGGGGAGTTAGCAGCTCATCTTCACCGAGCTCGTCCTCCTCGGCAACCGGCTCGCCATCAGCTTCGGCGAGCCCTCCACCGCCTCCGCCACCAGCGAGTCCACCACCACCACCGGCTACGCCACGCACTCCTGCACCGGCTCCCCACTCTCCTGCACCGGCGCTAGCATCTCCAAGATCGGCACCAGCAGCTTTGGCCCGTCAGCGTTCGGTGGAGTTCGCCACTCCGCTGTCCGACGATGAGGACCGCGTCGACGCCTACCACGACGACGAGCCTCTATGCTACCGCACCATGGACAACATCCTCGGCAACCAGCCTGTCCCTGGGTTGGTGGTACACGACTTCGAGGCGGAACTGCACCTGGCACATGAGGATGGTGAGCCTTGCTCCTTCGCTGAGGCGGAGGGAGACGCGGTATGGCGCGCCGCGATGCAGCAGGAGATGGACGCGGTCGAGCAGAACTGCACTTGGGAGCTCGCTGACCTCCCTCGTGGTCACCGCGCGATCACCCTTAAGTGGGTGTTCAAGCTAAAGAGGGATGAAGCCGGTGCCATCGTCAAGCACAAGGCTCGCTTGGTGGCACGAGGCTTCGTGCAGCAGGAGGGGGTCGACTTCGACGACGCCTTCGCCCCCGTGGCACGGATGGAATCCGTGCGACTTATCCTTGCGCTAGCTGCCCAGGAGGGCTGGTGTGTCCATCACATGGATGTCAAGTCGGTGTTCCTTAACGGCGACTTGAAGGAGGAGGTCTACGTACATCAGCAGCCGGGATTCGCAGTTCCCGGCAAGGAGGGCAAGGTGCTTCGCCTGCGCAAGGCCCTCTACGGCTTGCGGCAGGCACCGAGGGCGTGGAATGCCAAGCTGGATTCCACGCTGAAGGGGATGGGCTTCGAGCAAAGCCCGCACGAGGCGGCCATCTACTGGCGGGGCAGTGGAAGAAAGGCCCTACTGGTAGGTGTCTACGTCGACGACCTTGTGATCACCGGTACCAAGGAGGTGGAGATCGAGGCGTTCAAGGAGAAGATGAGGGCGAGTTTCCAGATGAGCGACTTGGGCCCTCTCCTACCTGGGGATCGAGGTCCACCAGGACAGCTCTGGCACCTCACTTCGCCAGACTGCATACGCCAAGCGCATTGTGGAGCTTGGCGGTCTCACCGGCTGCAACCCAGCCCACACTCCTATGGAGGAGAGGCTGAGGCTGAGCCGGGAGAGTACGGAGGAGGAGGTGGACGTGACGCAGTACCGGCGCATTGTGGGCAGCCTTCGCTACCTTGTCCACACGCGACCGGACTTAGCGTTCGCCGTCGGCTACGTCAGCCGGTTCATGCAGCGACCGACGACGGAGCACCAGCAGGCCGTGAAGAGGATCCTCCACTACGTCGCGGGCACCTCCGACTACGGCTTGCACTACCCGAGGTGCGCCGGCGCGGCACATTTCATCGAGTACAGCGACATCGACCACGCGGCGACATCGACACGAGCAAGAGCACCAGCATGACGCTGTTCTTCCTCGGCAAGTGTCCGATCAGCTGGCAGTCGGCCAAGCAGCAGGTGGTGGCTCTGTCCAGCTACGAGGCAGAGTACATCGCAGCCACTACCGCTGCTACTCAGGCTTTGTGGCTGGCTCGGCTGCTTGGCGATCTCCTTGGCAGAGACGCAGAGGCAGTGGAGCTCAGGGTGGACAGCAAGTCCGCCTTGGCCTTGGCAAAGAATCCGGTTTTCCATGAGCGCAGCAAGCACATCCGGGTGAGGTACCACTTCATCAGGAGCTGCCTGGAGGAAGGGAGTGTCCGGGCCAACTACATCAACACCCAAGACCAGCTCGCCCACTTCCTGACCAAGTCCCTTGGACGAGTCAAGTTCCAGAAACTTCGCACCAGGATCGGGATGGCTCAGATACCTCACAAGGAGTCACACAAGACTTAGGGGGAGAGTGATGGATAAGTCCCTGTGTGTGTGGGCTGTAGTACGCAGCACATGGTCCTTGTGTCCTTTGTAAAAGCATCCTTGACTGCTTTTAGGACAGCAGGTAGCATCTTATGACAAGCATCTTAGGAGCATCTTAGGACAACATCTTGACTAGCATCTAGGACAGCATCTTAGACTAGTATCTTAGTATATGCTTGGCTGGTTAGCAGCCTATAAATATGTATCCCCAACCCCTGAGATTGGCATAGCATTGTGTGAGAAATAAACCCAGAAAATTGCCTCAACTCTAAGTCCTCTGTGTGCTATCCTCTTGATGAGAGTAAGGATCTTGCTCACACCTAGAGCAAGGATCCAGAGACTGACAGGTTCAATCTCTCCAATCAACAAGCATTCTGACAATGTTCAACATGAACCAAGCAAAATTCAAGACCCCAGTCTATGTGAACAGACTGGAAAGTGTTGGTCTACAGACATTGATCTTGTTCGAGCAAGCCACTAATTCTGAAGTCAAACCTGGAATTTCTGCTGTACAAAAAAAATCTAGGATCTCTAGTTCACAAGGCTGACAGTAACGTTGAACAGTCAATTTCACTAGAAAAGGCTGTTCCCCCTACCATGAAATCTATCGAACCAGTTCTTAAGGATCAAAATGCTAAACTTGATGAGCAACATGGTTCAGGCCAGTGCTCTTCACCCACTATAATTATGTCACAGCGATTTCCAATTTCTAGTTCATGCTCTGCTCTTTCGGGCTATTCCAGTCCTAGATCACTTTCAGCTTGTCCAAGATTTAATAGCGCACCGTCGGCCCTCGGAATTACAGCTCTGTTGGAAGACCATGCTGGAAGTGCTGAGAATTGTTGTGGTTCAACTGTAACCTCGATCACAGTATCAAATCTTTCTACTGGTGTTATCCAAAGTACATCAAAGCGGCCATCAGGACCGCATCCAACAGCAGGTGTAGCTTAATTGATAGTCATTTATATTGTATGCATATCCTCAATTCCTCATGTAGTCATGTTACCACGATCCTTATTTTAATATCTTGACCTTTGGATGTGACGGGTACTTCTGGTGTAACAAAGGGTATGTCACCACCACCCCTGTTGGAGTAGGTGAGGTTTAGGCCCATGAGGCCCATGTATGACTGTCTATGTAGCTACCCTTCCTAGGGTTATGCTAGAGAGGAAAAATCACAACTTAACATGGTATCAAGCTAGGTTTCTCCCTTCTTCCCTTCCCATGCCGCCGCCCCTCCTCTGCCGGCCGGCGAGCCGCCGCCGGGCCATGGCAGGCCGGCCCCCTCCTCCTCCCCCACCTCCCTCTTACTTCTCCTCCTTCCCCCCTCCCTGGTGGCCCAACGTGGGCGCAAGCCGCCGCCGCCGCCGCCGCCCTGCCGTGCCCAGCCGCCGACGCCGGCGCGCGGGGGCCTGGAGCAGGGCCCGCGGGCGTCCGCGCCCCTCCCGACGCCGCCCGTGTCCCCATGGGCGCCGGGGATTTGCACCCCCCCGACGACGCCCGCGTCCTGATGTTGGGCGCGGGGGCCGGGCTGGGGCCAGGGACTGAGGGCGCTGGGGATTTGCACCCCCCCGACGCCGCCCGCGTCCTGATGTCGGGCGCGGGGGCCGGGCCGGGCGCAGGGACTGAGGGCGCCGACCCGGCGGGCGCCCCTCCCGCAAGCGTTGTCCCGGGCGTGGGCGTTGGGGCCCCGGGCACCGTCACACGGCCGGACTCCGCCCTCGCCACCGCCCTCGCTGCTGCCCGGGCTGAGTACGCGGCGGGACAGGCTCGTCTATGGGAGGCCGCCCTCGCCTGGGAGTGCGAGCGCGATGCGGCCGCTGCGCTGGCTAAGCAGATCGCTGACGCGGAGCAGCTCCTCACCTCTCCTGCCTCGCACGACGGCGGGGCCGCTTCCTCCGGCTCGGCACGTCACCGCGTGTCCACCACCGCGGTCCTCTGGCACGACTCGGCCCACTTGTGGCCCAGCTTCACTACCAGGCCGGGGGTGTCCAGAACATCCGGCTCCTGGTTCCGGTCGTCCTCGAGCCGGACTCGCCCTCCTACGCCCGCTGGCGGGACCTGGTCCTCCTCACCCTCCGCCGCTACGCCCTCGACGACCACGTCCTTCTCGATGCCGTGGGCGCGGTCCCGACCGCCTCGTGGCTGCGCCTCGACAGCATTGTTCTCTCCTGGATTTTGGGGACGATCTCCCTGGACCTCCACGACCTCGTCCGCAACACTTCGAACGCTCGCGGGGCCTGGCTGGCGCTCGAGGGCCAGTTTCTAGGCAACGCCGAGGCCCGGGCTCTGCGTCTCGATGTGAGCTTCCGGACCTTCGTCCAGGGCGACCTCTCTGTCGGTGACTTCTACCGCAAGATGAAGGGCATGGCTGATTCCCTCGGCGACCTTGGCTGGCCCATGGAGGACTGCATCCTGGTCCTCAACGTCCTCCGCGGGCTCAGTGACCGGAACGCTCACCTCCGGACGTGGATCACTCGTCAGCGACCCTTTCCCACCTTCCTGCAGGTCCGTGATGACCTCGTCATGGAGGAGCTCACTCAGGGAGTTCAGGCCGTGTCGGTATCCACGCCGGGGTCCTCGTCTTCCTTGACTGCTCTCGCCGCCACTCCCCCACTGCGTCCATCCGCTCCGTCGCTGCCATCTCTTCGTGGTCTTCCTCCTCCCGGGCCGGGGGGGGGGGTAGTGGTAGCGGTGGTGGCCGCCGTCGCCGCGGGAGGGGGGAGGCGTGGCAGTGGTGGTGGTGGTGGCCGTGGGAACACAATGGCGCCGGCGCTGCCACGGGGTGCACCCTGGCCCACCTTCCACCACCCGTGCTCGGGGCGCATCTCCATGTGGCCCTTCCAGGCTCCCAGCAGCGAGTCTCGCCCGCCGGCGGCCATGTTCGCTGGTGCTCCTCCTCCGCCGGGGTTTCACGCCTCGTCTCCATGGGGCCCACCTCCCGGCGCCGCGCCAGGGCCTGTCGGTTGGGACCCGACGGCTTTGGCCCACTCCTTCGGCACCACGGCCCTGACACCACCAGTTGGCCCAGAGTGGATTGCCGACTCGGGAGCCACCTACCACACCACTCCTGACCCTGGTATACTCTCTTCCATTCACCCTCCTTCCTCTCTTCCGTCGTCCATCATGGTCGCAAATGGGTCGTGTCTTCCCATTACGTCCGTGGGTGCTGCCGGCGCTCACGACTTTTTTCGTCTTCCTAATGTTCTTGTTGCACCTTCTATGGTTCACAACCTTCTTTCTATTCGTCGTTTTACAGCTGACAATTCTTGTTCTGTTGAGTTTGACTTTTCTGGTCTTACTGTGAAGGATTTGGCTTCTCGTCGTCCTCTTCTCCGATGTGACAGCACGGGGCCCCTTTACACTCTTCGGTTTCCGGTGTCTGCTTCCTCTTCATCGCCGGCCATTTTGTCAGCTGCTTTCGCCGCCACTCCTTTCTCCACCACTTGGCACCGTCGGCTCGGCCATCCTGGGCGTGATGCTTTGATGCAGCTAGTCGTAGTTCCGATATTCAGTTTACTCGGACTCATGATGAGCATTTGTGTCATGCGTGCCAGCTGGGCCGTCATGTTCGTCTTCCTTTTCAGTCTTCTTCTTCACATGCCTCTCATGTGTTTGATCTTGTACACTGCGACTTGTGGACATCTCCTATCATCAGTATTTTTGGCTATAAATACTATCTTGTGGTGGTTGATGATTTTTCTCACTATTCGTGGACTTTTCCCTTGCGTGCGAAGTCTGAGGCTTTTCTCGCACTTCTCCACTTCTTCGCCTGGGTGTCTACGCAGTTTGGCCTCACCATCAAGGCCGTCCAGTGTGACAATGGTCGCGAGTTCGATAACGCCACCTCGCGCGCCTTCTTCCTCTCTCAAGGTGTCTAGCTGCGCATGTCTTGCCCGTACACCTCATCCCAGAACGGCAAGGCTGAGCGCATGATTCGCACCACCAATGACATCATGCGCACCCTTCTTCTCCAGGCCTCCCTCCCTGCTCGCTTCTGGGCTGAGAGCCTGCACACCTCCACCTATCTCCTTAACCGCCTTCCTTCCGCTGCTTGTCCAGCTCCTACACCACACCACGCTCTTTTCAGTACCCCTCCTCGATATGACCACCTTCGGGTCTTTGGGTGTGCGTGTTACTCTAACACCACTGCCACTACTCTTCACAAGCTGGCTCCCCGCTCGACTCTGTGTGTCTTTCTCGGGTATTCCCCTGATCATAAGGGTTACCGGTGCTATGACCTCACCTCCCGTCGCGTCCTCATCTCTCGCCATGTGGTGTTTGATGAGTCTGTCTTCCCTTTCTCCACCACTACCACGCCGGCTTCGGCCCCTGACCTCGACCTCTCCTCGCTGTCTCCCACTGACGCGGTGGTCCAGCCACCTTTGCCGCTTTTTCCTGCAGGTACTTCTCCACTGTGCCGTTCGCCGGCACCGTGTCCCAGCTCGCCGCCCCTCGGTGCCGCCTCTGACTCGGTGCCTTGCACGGGTCTGGTGGCCTCGCCCCTCCGGGCGGCCCTTGCCACTATGGCTGACGCGGGCCCGAGGACGCCGGTGTCCGTTGCACCCCCGGCGCGCTTCGCCCAGCCGGTGCACGTCTACCAGCGCCGGGCGCGGGCGATCCGGCTCCTTCCACCACCAGGGGTGGCCTCTTCTCCGCCGGCGACGCCGCTGCCTCGGTCACCAACGGTGGTGTCTCCTCCACCGACGACACCGACACCACCGGTGGCCTCCTCTCCGCCGGCTACGCCTACTCCACCGCCGCGGCCCCCGGCTGCATGTGTCGTGTCGCCGGTGTACCACCCGCTGCTTCTACACCGCGACCCGCGTCATGTTCACCCGATGGTGACGTGGCACGAGGCTGGTACCCTGCAGTCCCGGGCTCTTGCGGCGATGACCGGCGACCCGCAGGTCTCTCCGGTACCCTCTTCCGTCCGCGCCGCCCTGTTGGACCCTCACTGGCGCCGTGCGATGGAAGAGGAGTACGCGGCTCTCCTCGCCAACCAGACCTGGGATCTGGTGCCTCGTCCGCCAGGCGCCAACGTCGTCACCGGCAAGTGGATCTGGACACACGAGCGGCGGGCTGATGGTACCCTTGAGAGGTACAAGGCTCGCTGGGTTCTCTGGGGCTTCACTCAGCGCCCTGGGGTTGACTACGATGAGACCTTCAGTCCTGTGGTGAAGCCGGCGACCGTCTGCACAGTGCTCTCACTGGCTCTTACTCGCTCCTGGCCAGTGCATCAGCTGGATGTCAAGAATGCCTTTCTACACGGGAATCTCACTGAGACAGTCTACTGCAGTCAGCCAGCGGGATTTGTTGACTCTTCTCGTCCTGACATGGTCTGCCGGCTCAACAAGTCTCTCTACGGCCTCAAGCAGGCCCCTCGGGCATGGCACGCTCGGATTGCTGCTTTCCTGGTGACACTGGGCTTTGTGGAGGCCAAGTCAGATACGTCTCTATTCATTTACCACCATGGAACCGAGACTGCGTACTTGATCCTCTATGTTGATGACATTGTCCTCACAGCCTCTAGTCCTTCACTACTCCGGCGCATCATCAGCGCCCTACAGCAGGAGTTCCCTCTGAAGGATCTGGGTGTGCTCCACCACTTTCTCGGGGTCACTGTTGAGCCTCGTCCCACTGGGCTTCTTCTTCACCAGCGGCAGTACACTCTTGATATCCTAGAGCGAGCTGGGATGACTGACTGCAAGCCCTGCTCCACTCCGGTTGACACACAGGGCAAGCTGTCAGAGACAGCGGGTAGCCCAGTGGTAGACCCCACTGCGTACCGGAGTCTTGCTGGTGCACTTCAGTACCTCACCTTCACCAGGCCGGACATCACCTACGCCGTGCAGCAGATCTGTCTCCACATGCATGATCCCCGAGAACCCCACCTGACTGCTCTCAAGCGCCTCCTCAGCTACCTCCACGGCACCGTCGACTACGGGTTGCTTCTTCACCGGTCCCCCTCCACCGAGCTGGTCGTCTACACTGACGCGGACTGGGCCAGGTGTCCAGACACTCGGCGCTCCACCTCCGGCTACGCCGTCTTCTTGGGCGGCAACCTGGTGTCCTGGTCGTCCAAGCGCTAGCCGGTCCTCTCCCGCTCCAGTGCCGAGGCGGAGTACCGTGCTGTTGCTAACGGCGTGGCTGAGGCTTCCTGGCTTCGGCAGCTCCTCGCCGAGCTTCACAGCCCTCTCTCCCGGAGCACGCTGGTCTAATGCGACAACGTCAGTGCGGTGTACCTCTCTACCAACCCTGTGCAGCACCAGAGGTCCAAGCATGTGGAGATCGATCTACACTTCGTCCGGGATCGGGTCGCCATCGGCGATGTTCGGGTTCTCCACGTCCCGACCATCTCCCAGTTCGCCAACATCTTCACCAAGGGTCTCCCGTCCTCGACCTTCGCCGAGTTCCGCTCCAGCCTCAACATTGCCGGTGGCTAGTTGCGTCTGTGGGGGGCTCGTGTGTTGTACTTCTTTTTGTGTCCAGTCTGTAAACTCCGCTGTGCCGGTAGTTCAGACTGCGGGGGGGTGTTGGAGTATGTGAGGTTTAGGCCCATGAGACCCATGTATGACTCTCTATATAGCTACCCTTCCTAGGGTTAGCCTAGAGAGGAAAAATTACAACTTAACAACCCCCTCCACCATCGCCACTAGATTTGCTTGTATCAGATTCTATTATGATGTCAGAAGCAAAAGACTCATCTCAATCTGCCCTCAACAATTCAGGTTAAGTCGTAATGCATTTTAAGAATACTTTATTTTTCTTGTATTTTTCTTTTTATAATTAAATTGTTTCCATGTCATAGGTCTTCCATCTCATCCAGAGAGACAATCGACATTTCAGTTGCTTGGAACTACTAGTCTGGCCACAGATCATCAGAAATCCTCACCTAGTTTCACAATTGAACTGTCGCCAACTTCTGCTCCACCAATGCCCCCACTGCCCCCACCATCATCAGTTTCTGGTCCTTCAAGTATTTATCATAATCCTCCATACTCTATGTCTGTCACTCCAACTTCATTCAGACCTCCAGCACCAGCTGCACCACAACCACCACCCGTGCCACCCCCGCCTCCACCCGTACCTAGGCCTTCTCCTGTTAGGTCTCATGCACCACAACCGCTGACACCTCAACCACCTGCTTCAAGTTCATCTCCTAAACTGTCAGGGCCACCTCAATCCCCACCTCCCCCACCGCCACCTAGGTGCTCTCTCAGTAGACCTGCACCACCACCACCTCCACTACTTGCTTCTACTTCATCTAGTGTTACTCCTGCTGCACCACCTCTGCCTCTATTTGCATCTACTTCATCTCCTGTTAGGCCTGCTGCACCCCCTCCACCACCTGCCCCAACACTATCACCTATTACAGCACCACCTCCGCCTCCACGACCTGGAACAACCTCCAGTCCACCTCCACCCCCTCCACCATGCTATTCATCAAAACAATCATCCAGCCCCATGGGCAAATGGATGCCATCACCTCCTGTTCCACCACCACCCTCCCATGGTGCTTCTGGTAACATTGTACCCCCACCATCACCTCCTGGAGGTAATGTTAAACTGTTTGGTCCTCAGGGACGTGGACCTGCGCCTCCTGCAGGTCCAATGTCAAAGAGCTTTCAATCTGGCCAGGCTGTGTCCAGAAGATCAAATTTGAAGCCACTGCATTGGGTGAAAGTAACAAGAGCAATGCATGGTAGTCTGTGGGCGGAGTCACAGAAGCCTGACGAAACTTTAAAGTACCTCACTGGCACCTTGAATAAACTTGTTAATGATCATATGAATTGCGATTTTCATACTGTGTCTTATGGGTGACCTGCACAGAGCCCCTGTGTTCGATATTTCAGAACTAGAAAATCTTTTCTCAGCTGTACTGCCAAGTTCAGATTCAAGGCGTACAGATAAGTCAGGCAGTCGTGCATCTGGGTCGAAACCAGAGAAAATTCATCTTGTGAGTTGTTTTACCATCATAGCATTTCTCTGCACTCCAATTTCTTTAACCTGTGTGATATCACCCTGATCTTCTTTTGTGTTGTGCACATTCCTCTCCAATCTTTATAGTAACTAGTGAAGATCACTTCCTGCAATATATACCATAATTCGTACGAGAAAAAGGAAATAGGTGCTAATGAGTACTAATGTCCATGTTCAACTAAAATAGTACTCCTATCCCAAAATATAAGGCTCACACGTACTTCGATATTTAAAATCCACTATGTTTGACCAATAATTAGTCTAATGATCATATGAAAAGTTTGTGCTACAAAAATGGGTAGGTTATATCTGTATTTAGAAACACTTTGTAAGTCAAAGTGCGATATTGAAGACCACACCAAATCAAAACGCACCTTATATTTTGGGATGAAGTAACTTCCCCTTGTTTCTATTGTCTTGGTCACATGCATTAGAGTTCATACTGATTACTCCTGCTAAAGTATTATGTTGTACAAAGATGTTTCTGGTGTACATGCATCCAAGGACAGTTCTCTTGGTATATGCCATCCTTTGAAGTCCCTATTTCCTGCCATCTCCTACAATCTAGTATTTCAACATATTATCAGTTCAACAGTTGAAAGTGCTTGTACCAGATTCACATAGTCGTTACGTAAGATGCTTAACAGTTTATCGTGTATTGTAAAAAAAAAAAGTTTACCATGTGGCTGTTTTGCTTTGTTTTTGTTTCCCTTCTGCATGTTTCATCTTGGTTTGTTGGCATGCCTTATTGTAGGCACCTGTATCTACTATTTAATCTTTACGCCTCATCAGGGGTGGAGCTTCATTGGGGCCATAGTGGGCATGGCCCCCCTCATTTTTGCAATTATATAGAGGATGTTATAATATTTATGTCTATTCTGTTGATGAAGCTTTATAATGGCCACCCTAACACTCCCTAAACTTTGTATATTCTCATGTTTGCCCCCTCTGTATTTACCCTCGAGCTCCACCACTGCGCCTCGTTGTTCATGCTTACTTCTTCTCATCCAATGTGTTCTCTATCGCAGATCGATCTTCGCCGGGCTAACAATTGTGGAATCATGCTTACCAAAGTCAAAATGCCACTGCCTGATCTAATGGTAACATTCTATCTTCCGTAACTATTTTCTTACTATGTTAATTTATTATTAGTATAACATACTGAAACATGCATCTTATAGTTGGCTGTAATTGTGGGGAAGTGTAATAATGGTCAAAAGCAGTTTGTACTTAACATAGCGAAGTTAGTGATTTGGAAGTAATTTGGAAGCAGTTCAAAAGCAGCTTATGTGTTGTGCCGTGTGTCATTGCATCTAGTGGAAGTAATTAATAAATGCATCTGGCATGTCAGTGGTGTTCCTTTGTCCACTCAATCCCTTGGTCTCTTTGTTAGTAACTCTCTTTCTCTCTCTCTCTTTTTTGTTTTCTTTTCTTTTTCTTTTTTGGAGCACAGAGTACAATTCTGGCTCTGGATGATACTATTCTGGATGCTGACCAGGTGGAGAACCTTATTAAGTTCACTCCAACTAAAGATGAAATTGAACTTTTAAAGGTAGCAAGGTCACTCAGGTTCTAGTCTGGCGTTAATTATAAACCATTATTATATGTTGAAACCAATAATGTTTGGAATATGATTACCAGGGTTACAAAGGAGATAAGCAAGTTCTTGGAGAATGTGAGCAGGTGACTTTTTTCTTTAGTTTGCTTTACCGCTTTACATCTAAAGTTCGAATTTCTTATGTATGTACATGCCGTTTTGTGGGATGGCTTCCTGTTGAAAGTCAGTGTTCCATGAAAACCATAATACGGTGATTTGAGACACAAACTTATGACTAATGTGTTGGATTCTGATGTACAATCTTTGTGCTGCAGTTCTTAATGGAGCTTATGAAAATACCACGTGTAGAATCTAAGCTGAGAGTTTTCTTATTTAAGATCCAATTCCGTTCCCAGGTTTGGCAAGTGGTTCCTTTTCTTGCAAATCATGAACTGTACTGTTTTGCTTTGCCTTTGTAATATTTGGTCCTTTTCTAACTATTTTCAGGTTTCTGACCTTAAGCGGAACCTGAACATTGTTAATTCTTCAGCAGAAGAGGTAGGCACTTTATATTGATTAAAAACTAATATTAAAATCCTGATATTAATTTCATGTATTTGTCATGATGTTCAAAGATACGAGGTTCAGTCAAGTTGAAAAGGATTATGCAGACAATTCTTTCTCTTGGAAATGCATTGAACCAAGGCACTGCCAGAGGTAAGCAAAATTGTAAATTGATACTTCTTGAGGTGGCATCTGGTGCACCATCATGTCTCAGCCATTAAGGCATAACAAGTAAAAAAGAGTTGCCTTGCAACCGTTAGGAAACTGAAGTCTGTATTAAGAAGAAGGGGGAAGTGTTAGAGTATAATTATAACAGTCCATATTGGGCTTACGGCCCATTGGCCTTGTACTCCTAGTCTGACTTGTATTAGTACCACATTGTAATTTGTACATGTATTGCAAGCTTTCCAGGCTATATATATGAAAGGTCACCCCCCTATTGGGTGTGCGGTGTTTCTCTACATGGTATCAATCTAATCACGATCCTCGCTTCCTCTGCCCGTGCGCCCTGCCTCTAGGGCTCGCGCCATCGCACCACAGGGCCGCCGCCGCCTCCCCGGCCGCCACCGCGCACCGGCCGTCCTCAGCCGCTCCACTCAGCCGCGCCGGTCCGCCGCACGCCTGCCGCCGCCCAGGCCGCTCGACTTCGTCGCGCAGCCCAGGCCGCCGCCAACCCGGCCGCCCGACTTCGTCGCACCGCCCAGGCCGCCGCCTCACCCGGCCGTCCGACTTCGTCGCGCCGCCGCCTACCCGCGCCCCTGCTCCTCGCGATCCGGCGCGCCAGTCCGTCATGAAGGAATCGTCGCAGTCCTCTACTACCTCCGGCGTCCTGGGGTCGTCAACATCCGGCGCCATGGGAAACGGCGTCGCCCCTGCCTTCTTCGCTGCCTATGCAGCCGTCAACGTGAAGCAGCACGTTCCAATCTCCCTCAGCCTCGAGCGTCCCAACTACTCCAAGTGGAAGGCGTTCTTCACCGCCCTCTGCGGCAAGTACGGGCTGCTCGGCACATCGACGGCACGGAGGACGCGCGCCCGGCTGACCCCACGTGGTCTCAGCCCGACGCCTGCATCCGTGGCTGGATGTACGGCTCCTGCGACGACACCGTCCTCGACCTCGCTATGGAGCCCGATCAAGACGCGCGCGCTCTGTACGTCTGCATCGAGGCCCTGTTGCAGGCGAACAAGGAGCCTCTGGTGATCGTCCTCGGGCAGAAGTTCCATAGCATGTCCCAGGGCGATCTCTCCGTCGACGCCTACGCGCAACAGATGAAGCACACCGCCGATGCACTGCGGGAGGTTGGGCATACCATCTCCCCCTCGCAGCTCGTGCTCAATCTCCCGCGCGGCATCAATCCCCGCTTCGCCACCACTGCCGACATCATCGCCAACACGTCGTCGCTTCCTGACTTCAAGTCTGCCACCAACATGCTCCGCGTCAAGGAACTTCGTCTCGGCAGCGAGGGCAAAGAGGTTTCGTCATCAGCGCTCGCCGCTTCCACCAACTCCTCTTGCACCTCGCCTTCCTGCCAGTCCACCTCTTCGGCCTCCAATCGTGGAGGTGGTGGCAAGGGCAAGGGGGGCAAGGGCAAAGGTGGCCGTGGCGGCAACGGCAACGGCAACGGCACCAACAGCGGCGGTGGGCGCAACCAGCAGCAGCGTGGCGCCCCTCAGGGTGTCTCCGGCGGTCGTCAGGCTCCTCAGCCGACCTACCCTTGGGTTTGCTACAACCCTTGGGCCGTCCAGTGGACTCCTCAGCAGCAGCAGCAGCAGTGGGGTGCGCCATCAGCGCCTCCCCCACCGCCTCCGCCTCTGCATCAGGCTCACACTACCTTCGCGCCACCCCAGTTCTCTGCGCCCCCGGCGTACGGATCTTGGGATCAGTCCAGCCTGATCGCCGCCCTCAACCAGATGGCGATTCAGGGGTCCAACTCCTGGGTCATGGACAGCGGAGCGACATCCCACATGTCCTCCAACGACGGTATTCTCCTTTCCCGTCTCCCGACGCCACCGTCCTCCATCACAGTCAGCAACGGGCAATCTATTCCTATTCTTAGTCGTGGCACATCTCTTTTACAAATAGTTGATCGTCCTTTTCGTCTTGGTAATGTTCTTGTCGCTCCCCAACTCACCCGTAACCTGTTATCTGTTCGACAGCTTACGCGTGACAATAATTGTTCAATCGAGTTTGACGCCTCTGGTTTTTCTGTTAAGGATCTCAAGACCAAGACGGTTCTCCTTCGGTGCAATTGCAACGGGGACCTCTACACCATTCCACATCACATGCCTCCTTGTTGTCATGTCGCCGTCGTCTCCCCAGAGCTGTGGCACTCCCGCCTTGGTCATCCAGCACCCGCTGTCGTCGCTACTCTAAATAAGCTATCAGCTATCTAGTGTAATAAAGCAGCTCGCCGCATTTGTCATGCTTGCCAGCTCGGTAAACATGCTAGGCTGCCGTTTGCTAGTTCGGTCTCTAGTACATCAGCACCATTTGAACTTGTTCATTGTGATGTTTGGACCTCTCCAGTTGCGAGTATTTCTGGCTATAAATTTTATCTTGTGTTAGTTGATGATTATACACATTATTGCTGGACGTTCCCTCTTCGCCATAAATCTGAAGTTCATGACCACATTGTTCAGTTTGTTGCTTACGCTCACACACAATTCAGTTTTCCTCTACGCTGTTTTCAGGCAGATAATGGCACCGAGTTCCTCAACAATGCCACCGCCGCCTTCTTGGCTAGCTGCGGCATCCTACTTCGCACCTCGTGCCCCTACACATCTGCTCAGAATGGCAAGGCTGAGCGCATGCTCCGCATTCTGAACAATGTTGTTCGCACGCTTCTGATTCATGCCGCCATGCCTCCATCTTATTGGGTCGAAGCTCTCTCTACCGCCGTGTTTCTCACAAACTGGCGGCTGTCCTCGTCAAAAATAACGGTATACCCTATCATCTTCTCCACCACAAGATGCCAGATTACTCCATCCTTTGGGTTTTTGGCTGCTTATGTTACCCCAACCTTAGTGCCACGACTCGCCACAAACTATCTCCTCGCTCCACGGCGTGTGTCTTCCTCGGTTACCCTCCTTCTCAGAAGGGCTACCGGTGTCTTGACCTCTCCAGTCGCAAGATCATCATCTCACGACACGTCGTTTTTGATGAGACCCACTTTCTGTTTGCGGCTTCAAAGCCTCAACCGGATTCTTTTGATTTTCTGTTACAGGACTTACTTCCCGCGCCTGCTCCGTCCACCTCGGGCGTTGAGCAAACGCGGGCCTTGGAGGATGCTGGCGACCCTGTCGAGCTCGACCCTGCCATCCTGTGGCACGGCGCTGCCCACCGGCTGCCCCAGGCGTCCTGGCAGGCTACGGCTCCAGCACCACCTCCACCAGCAAGCGCCGTCGCCCCTGCTCCGCGCCAGGTACCTCGGCAGGTCGCAGCTCCAGCGCCTCCTCCGCCAGCCGGCCCTATCGCCCCTGTCCGGCAGCGGTTCGGCATCCACTACAGTCGTCGTCAGCCGACTCCGGCTCCACCGCCGTCGCCTGAGGGACCTGCGGCTCCAGCACCGCAGGCAGTGGTGCCTCCGGCCCCAGCACCGCCTCCGGCTCCAGAGCCTCCTGCGCGGGCGACTCGTTCCCAGACGGGTTCCCTGCCATCGCCCGTGCAGCGGTATGGCTTCACCGCGGCGGCCTCCGGCCTGGCTTCTCCGTTGCCAGGCAACACTCGTGCCGCGCTCGCCGATGCAAATTGGCGCGCGGCCATGGCTGAAGAATACAAGGCGCTCATGGACAATGGCACCTGGCGTCTCGTTCCTCGACCGCCTCGCGCCAACGTCATCACCGGCAAGTGGGTCTTCAAGCACGAGTATCACGCAGACGGCTCTCTGGCTCGACATAAAGCCAGATGGGTCGTTCGTGGGTTCTCGCAGCGGTACGACGTCGACTACGACGAAACGTTCAGCCCGGTTGTCAAGCCGGCCACCATCCGGGTCGTCCTCAGCATCGCCGCTTCTCGCTCCTGGCCCGGACGTGAAGAATGCTTTTCTTCACGGCCACCTGACCGAGACGGTCTACTGTCAGCAGCCACCTGGTTTCTTCGACCCGGCGGCTCCCGACCACGTCTGTCTCCTGCAAAAGTCCTTGTATGGGCTCAAGCAGGCGCCCAGGGCGTGGCACCAGCGGTTCTCCAGCTTCATCCGACGGATCGGCTTCACTGCTTCGACCTCTGACACGTCCCTCTTTGTTTATAAAGAAGGTGCCGACATCGCCTACTTGCTACTCTACGTCGACGACATCGTCCTGACTGCCTCGTCGCCTCAGCTCTTTCGTCGCCTCACCGAGCTTCTCCACTCCGAGTTCGCCATGACAGATCTCGGGGACCTTCATCATTTCCTCGGGATCTCTGTCACGCGTTTTGCTGATGGCCTCTTCCTGTCTCAGCGCCACTACGCTGTGGACCTGCTCCAGCGCGTCGGCATGGCTGAGTGTCATTCTACGGCGACCCCTGTTGATACTCACGCCAAGCTCTCTGCTGTGGACGGCGCTCCGGTGGCAGATGTCACTCAGTACCGCAGCCTCGCAGGTGCTCTACAGTATCTCATGCTGACTCGTCCGGATCTCGCCTATGCAGTTCAGCAGGTTTGCCTTTTCATGCACGACCCGCGAGAGCTTCATCTGGCGATGCTCAAGCGTGTCCTGCGGTATGTCAAGGGCACCCTGTCCACCGGGCTTCTCATCGGCACAGGTAGCATCACCAGCTTGACTGCCTACTCTGATGCCGATTGGGCTGGTTGTCCAGACTCTCGGCGCTCCACTTCAGGTTACTGTGTCTTCCTCGGCGACAACTTAGTCTCTTGGTCCTCCAAACGACAAACTACGGTTTCTCGTTCGAGTGCGGAGGCTGAGTATCGTGCTGTTGCGCACGCTGTTGCTGAGACTTGTTGGCTTCGTCAGCTACTTCAGGAGCTCCACGCACCCATATCTTCGGCAACGATCGTCTACTGCGACAATGTTAGTGCTGTCTACATGACCGCCAATCCAGTTCATCATCGTCGCACGAAGCATATTGAGATAGATATTCACTCCGTCCGTGAGAAGGTTGCTTTGGGACAGGTTCGGGTGCTTCATGTTCCATCGTCTCATCAGTTCGCGGACATTATGACCAAAGGGTTACCTATACAGTTATTCACTGACTTTAGGTCCAGTCTTTGTGTTCGTGACACTCCCGCTTAGACTGAGGGAGGGTGTTAGAGTATAATTATAACAGCCCATATTGGGCTTACGCCCATTGGCCTTGTACTCCTAGTCTGACTTGTATTAGTACCACATTGTAACTTGTACATGTATTGCAAGCCTTCCAGGCTATATATATATATGAAAGGTCACCCCCCTATTGGGTGTGCGGTGTTTCTCTACAGGAAGCCCCGATATGTACATGTACAATATGCAAAAGAACCCCTACACAAGTGGGAAAATACAAGTATACACATATCTCTAACACCCCTCAAACTCAGGGTGGATCATGGAAACTGAGTTTGGAGAGAAAGAAACAATGCTGAGCTCGTGTTTGTGCCTTAGTGAAAAAGTCAGCCACCTAGAGCTCGGAGGGCACATAGCGAAGAGTAATGACATCATCCTGCACCTGAGCCCGAGTGTAATATGCATCAACTCCAATATGCTTGGTGAGCTCATGCTTCACAGGATCACGAGCTATGTTGATAGCACTGATGCTGTCAGACAGAAGAGGAGTGGCCACAGAAACAAAAACACCGAAATCTTCAAGTAACCATCGAAGCCAAGTAACCTCTGCAGTTGCAAGAGCCATAGCGCGCAACTCTGCCTCTGCACGCGAACGAGACACCGCAATCTGCTTCTTTGTCTTCCAAGCAATGAGAGAGCCACCAAGAAAAATACAATAGGCAGAAAGTGAGCGACGGTCAGAGTCGCTAGCCCAAGTAGCATCGGAGTAGGCTTGGAGATGGAAAGAGCTAGAACGTGGGAAGAACAGACGACGAGTACTGGTCCCACGAAGATAACGCAAGACATGAAGAAGATGACTATAATGGATGTGAGTGGGAGCAGAACGAACTGACTAAGAATATGCACAGCATATGAGATGTCAGGACGGGTAACAGCTAAATAGACAAGATTCCCAACAATATGACGATATCGAGTGGGATCAGCAAGAGGTTTACCATCAGTGGCACGAAGGTGCAGGTTAAGTTCGATGGGGGTCTCAACAGTGCGATGGTCAGTGAGAGAAGAACGAGCAAGAAGATCTTGAATATATTTTTCTTGGGACAGATAAATGCCATCAGAGGTAGAAGAGACCTCAATCCCAAGAAAATAACGAAGAGGACCAAGGTCGGACATAAGAAATTGCTCACTGAGACGTGCCTTGACAAAGGCAATGTACTCAGAATCATCGCCTGTGATGATCATATCGTCAACATAAAGAAGAAGAGTGCGACCACGAGATGAGGTATGAATAATAAGGCAGGATCATGATCACTCAGGGAGAAACCAGCAGCAGTGATCACTGAAGCAAAGCGTTGAAACCAAGCACGAGGAGCTTGTTTCAGACCATAGAGAGAGCGGCGAAGACAACAAACCATGCCATCAGGAACAAAGTACCCAGGAGGTGGCTGCATGTAGACCTCCTCACGAAGTTCGCCATTAAGAAAGGCATTTTTAACATCAAGTTGAGAAATTGACCAAGCACGAACAGATGCAACAACAAGGAGAGTGCGAATAGTGGTCATGTGAGCCACAGGAGCGAAGGTCTCATCATAGTCGCGACCATACTCCTGCTGAAAACCACGAGCAACAAGACAGGCCTTATAACGCTCAAGAGAGCCATTAGAACAAGTCTTAATCTTATAAATCCACTTGCATGTGATGGGACGAGCATGAGAAGGAAGAGGAATAAGGTCCCAAGTACCAGTGCGCTCAATAGCAGCGATCTCCTCAGCCATGGCATGTTGCCATTCTAGATTACAAATGGCATCATGATATGTGGTCGGCTCAGAAAGAATGGTGCCGGCAAAACCATAGCGGTCTACAGGCTTCGGAGACCCGCGATTGCGAAGATTGTAGTGAGAGGATGGTAGAGAAGAAAGATCCTTTGCCGAAGATGGTTCAACCGTAGGTGGAACAGGGAGAGACGACTCAGACGACTCAATAGGAGGCGAGCGATCCTGAAGGCGATGACTGCATGTGTGAATCACAGGAGGCTTAGAATCATAAATGGATCGAGGAGCCTGTGAAGAGGGTTCAGAGGGCAGCGGAGAAGGTGGAGGAGGTGGAGATTCTAGAGGTGGAGAAGGTGGAGATGTAGGAAGAGGAAGAAGCGTTGTGGAGATACGTGGATCAGGAAAAGTCAAGAAGGAAATAGGCTCAACAACAGCCTAAGAACAAACATCGGAGGAAGGTCGAGGATAGAAAGGACGAGACTCATCAATGGTAACGTCCTGAGAAATCCGCATACGACGAGCAACAGGATCCCAACAATGATATCCCTTGTGTTGAGCACTATAGCCTAAGAAAACACATTCATTGGATTGAGAGGTCAGCTTAGTGCGTTCACGAGGAGCGAGTAGAACATAGCAGGAACATCCAAAAAGACGAAGACTGGAGTAATCAGGTGGATGTCCATAGAGGCACTCATTTGGGATGCCACCTTGAAGAGTAGAAGAGGGCTGAATATTGGTTAAATATGTGGCAGTAGAAATGGCTTCTGCCCAGAAATGAGGTGGAACAGAGGACGTAATCATAAGAGCACAGGCAGTTTGAAGAAGATGGCGATGCTTGCGCTCAGCAACACCATTCTGAGCATGCGCATCCGGACAAGAAAACTTAGAAACAGTTCCGTGCTCAGAAAGAATTTGGCGAAGAGCGCCCGAAAGATACTCCCCAGCAGAGTCAGCACGAAAAATACGAATAGGAGTATCAAATTGAGTACGAATCATTCGAGCAAAGGTCTGGTATATTGATAGCACCTCATTACGATGTTTCATAAATTACACCCATGTGAAACGAGAGAAATCATCGACAAATATGACATAATATTGATGACCCCCTTTCGAAACAAAGGGTGCAGGACCCCATACATCAGAATGAACAAGGTCAAAAGGACGCAGTGACACAGACCCACTAGAGGGATATGGAAGCTGGATCTGTTTGCCAAGTTTACAACCCTGACATTGATCCAAAGAAATGTCACCAGAGACATCTCCCAAAACACCACGACGAACGAGCGCGGATAAACGAGAACCACATAGATGTCCAAAATGATGATGCCACTAAGCAAAAGAGGAAGAAGCCGCCGATGCAGAAGCAGATCCCACAAGACTGGCAGAGGCAGTGGAAGCGGTGGAAGGAAGAGAAGCCAGTCAAGCTCCCAAAGAAGCAGAGAATCACGACGACGGGGGCCAGTACCAACCAGAAGACCCGTGCTGAGATCTTGGACATGACATGAGTCAGAATCAAGAATAACACGACAGCCATGATCAGTAAGTTGGCCAGCAAAAATAAGTTGCATAGTCAATTTGGGCACATAAGAAACATTGGGAACATAAAAGGAAAAGGATGAAAGAGTGCCACGACCAATAACCGAAAGAGATGAACCATCAGCAGTTTGAACGGTGAGAGGAATAGAAGAAGGGAAAATAGAAGATAGACGAGTACGATCAGATGTCATATGAAAAGAAACACCAGAATCAAGAATCCATGGTAAGGTACCTGAAGTGGATGGTGGTCTCTCAATAGAAGCCTGAGAAGTAGCAGTAGAGAGTGCTGGACCAGCAGTGACAGAGCCAGCTGCTCCAGTGGTGGCCGAACCAGTAGCTCCAGAAGGTGCAACAACAAGACGACGTAGTAACATGAGTATCTCCTGCTGTGTATCAGGCTGCTGGGACTGAGCCTGTGGGTGACCCCCACCTAGGCGAGACTGAGCCTGAGTCTGTCGCTTCTTATTAAAACAATGTTCTTCGTCATGTGTATTTTTTCCACAATAATTACAATGAAGGCCACTTGCACTGTGAGTTCCCGAGCTGCCAGAGGCTGCTGATGAAGGTACTTTAGGAGGAGTACCAAGGATCCCAGACAGAGCAGATAGGACTGAGGAGGGCGTCGACTGAAGTAGACCAGCAGAACGAAGACGAATCTCTTCATTACGAACAGCAGCAAGAGCCTCCGTCAAGGACACACACGGCTCACGAGCAAGTAACTGAGCACGGAGAGGCTCAAACTCAGCACGCAGACGAGTCAGAAAGTCATAGGTGTAATGAAGCTCGAGGTGGCTCTGTTGCTTTTTGCAGGAATCACAAGTGTCTGGAGACAACTGAGGACCAAGAATGTCAAGTTCACGCCATACTGCAGATAGCTGTCGAAAGAAATCCTCAACGGAACTGTCACCCTGCTGTAACATCTGCTCTTGACGTAAGGCGACAATATAAGTGGACTGACCAGAGGGCTCATAACGCTGGCGGAGAAAAGCCCACATCTGAGAAGCATGGTCAAGTCGAATAATCTCTCCAGGTAGATGTGGCTCCATACTAGCAATGAGAACAGCCCCAGCACGGGCATCTTCATCCAACCAAGTACGATAAGCACAAAAATGAGACATATAAGAGGCCATATCATCTTCATAGTCTTCGCGCAACTTCTTTTGTGCAGCTTCTGAGGCTTTTGGAAGTATCACCGGTGGCACTGGGCAAGTAGGCAAGGCTAGACAAGGCAGCTCACCACTGAGGAACTCCCAAAGTCGGAGGCCACGCATATGCCACCACATATGTGGAACCCATTCATGATAATTGGTGCCATTGAAGAGCACTGGACACTGTGGGATTTGAGCACCACCGGAAAATGAAGAAGGCGGAGCACCACCAGAGGAGGATGAAGAAGATGGAGCACCACTAGAGGATGAGGAAGGAAAAGTAGATGCCATCTCTATGCTTCTCTTCCTTCTCCTTTTTTTCAAGGAACACGGCCACACACGGGAAGCAGCCGCACGGACAAAACAGAGGAAGCAGCCGCACGGAAAAAAGAAGTGCCGCGTGCGGTCGCTCGGGCGAGCGGAAGACTGCGCGGGCAAGCGGATGCGGACGGACTCGGGCCCGGAGGCTGGAGCAGCAAGGCTGCAAGCGTTGAAGAGGAGCAGAGATGCGCGCAGGAGCATCGACGAGCCGCGGCGGCGCTGCAGAGAGAAGCCTGCGGCGCAGCAGAGAGAACCCAGCGGCCACGCAGGAAGAGCGCGGCAGCAGTCAGCGGCGGCCGTGCAGGACAAGCGCGGCGGCGCCGAGGTAAGCCCCAACCCTAGCCATAGCCGAAGCTCTGCATACCATGTTAGGAAACTTAAGTCTGTATTGAGCAGAAGGGGGAAGCCCCGATATGTACATGTACAATATGCAAAAGAACCCCTACACAAGGGGGAAAATACAAGTATACACATATCTCTAACAGCAACCACATCCATGACAGAATTTTTTTTTCCTTTGGAAGTGCAGCAGAACTACACATCATTATATTTAAGAAGGAAAAGGAAAATAGTCTAACTAGACTCATACAACCTCTAATGGGCAGGGTAATTATATGTCGACTCACCAAAGAAACCAGTAAAAATGGCCAGTAACCAAGAAACATGGTTATGACCATATGCTAATTAGACCTTTGGCCCCTGCCATACACCATACTGCATGTTTCTATTGACATTAGGTGAAGTGCCCTTAAAAACGCAGCTATTTCTTTTGTTCCATGTCCACCATACCACCAAAATGACCAATGCTGAGACCTTGCAATACTGTTTAGCAACTTGCTGCAAGGCTTGAACCCACCACACAATAAAAACAAGGTCATCCATTCCTGGGGCACATCCACGATATCTGTTATTTCAGTGAAGACTGATACATGATATTTGAGTTATCATTATGTAGAAGTAAAATTCCATTAAATGTATCTATATCTCTTATAATCCTAAACCACTCTAGCTATGTTTCTCAACATGCAAGCTGTCTACCTCAGCGAGACCAATGCACTATCACATGTAATTAAAATCCATTAGCACATGCAATTGTAATGTCCACATTAGCAAAGACGCAAGCTGATAGGAACTTGATCCCTACCTAGCTTGGGTCGCAAGTTGTATGAGTGGGAGTTGGAGGATGGGGCTTGAAGAGAGAGGATCGGCGCTGGGGCGCCGTGGTCGCACGAGAGAGGAAGAAGACAGGCGGCTAGGGTTCTCTCGGCTCCCTTCAGGAAGCCGGAAACAATAAGATGGAAACGATACGATTGTTTCTGCTTAATTCCAACTCACGGGTCTTACAAAGTATTTATCCTTCTCATCTAATAAAAATAGGAAATAAATTCTAAATTCTAAATAATATATACGATAAATTGGGCTTGTAGCCCTTGCTGCCAGCGCCCATCATTAGCCACTAATGGGCCTGCGCCTCTGGTGCTGGACACCGGTCATAACACAAGCATTTTATTGACCATGTCAACATACCACACAATCCACTAATAAGCTATTCCTGTAGCAACGCGTGGGGATATGCTTCTAGTTTTCAAGATATCTTGTGAAGTACTATTTTTGTCCTTGAGAGTTATCTTAATGCTCAGGACCCACAGACCAACGGTTACTGATAAATAGCCATAGTAAGCATCATTATATTTAAGGTTAGTCTGACTTTATACTTTTGATGTGATGACAAGTTGTATTTAATTTAATTTGACACATCTTTTTTTTCCTTGTGTCATTCTTTAAATTATCTTTTTTCTCTTGTTCTTCATGAATGCAGTATGGTCCCCTTTGTTTTTTTGTAGGTTCTGCTGTTGGTTTCAGGTTGGATAGCTTGCTCAAACTAAGTGATACCCGTGCTCATAACAATAAAGTGACTTTAATGCACTATTTATCCAAGGTACCCCTCTATTCATATATTTTTATATGATTCTCACTTTTGGATCCACTGCTCCACTGCACAAAAGCTAAGTGGAGGTTTTTCCTATACTATGGTTTAATTACTGTCTATTATCTTGTAGTCATATGAAGATTCTGGCTTTGCTTGTTTAACCTTCTTAATTAAACCTAGCCTTATTTGTAGTGCTGGAATGCCTGTTGTTAAAGAATCACTGGAGTTATTTGTCTAATTGGGCTAAATGCAAAACCTGAATTCAATCTTACATGCTGCTGTTCAAGAGTTATATGGTTAGAATTTTTTTATTGAAAGGCATGAACTGGTGACTAAGTATAAATTAATCTGGTTTCAGAGTGCCTACTTCCCAAATTTAAGATGTATACATGGATAATTTCCCAATTGCACTTGTCCTACCACTTCTGCAATTTATTAAGCAAGTTTAATTTTCCTATTTCTAGTGTTCCACTGCATTTTGGAAACTGCATACCTTATTTGTAGAAAGATTAAAATGCACGATGGGTCCTTAAACTTTAAGGAGTTCTCATTTGGGTCCTCAATTTAATGCTGCGCTCAAATAGAGGTCAAAATCCTGCCACGACACCTATACATGTCCACGTGGTCATGGCAGCATGGATGAGGCCCAGTAAAACATGCAAGAAACCCCCTCATCTCTCCCCATCCACTCCCTCTCTCCATGAGTATGGCCCATGGTCGCCGCTGCCTGACCTGGTGGTCTTGTTCGATGGTGCCAAGGCACCAGGAGGCGCTTCTCCGTAAGCATTGAGGCCGTGCATGACCCACCCATGCTCATGCCCACCCCTTTAGCCTCGACGGTGCCCTTGCGCCCCGGATAGTCAGCAATCTCGAATCTCGATCCATGCAATGCCTCATGTCCGGGTGCACGCACAAAGGGGGAGGGAGTGCAGGTGGCATTCACACTCGCTAGGGCTGGCCCGTGACCCTTGCGGCGGCGCACGGATGAAGCTCAAGGGAAGCGTCAAATCGGAATTGAATGGTCAGGGAGGACAGGGGAGGAAATGGCTGGCTATGGTGAAAGACGGTGGCGATGGAATCTCCATGGTGGCAGAGCTCTATATAGTCGGCGCACTCCTTGACATTGTCGGGACATGCAGCCGCACTGTGATTCTTAGCATCCACCAGCCAGGAGCACGCATCGTCAAGATGTTTGATTCCTTCCTCCTAGTAGCTGCTAGTTCTGTCATCCAACACGGCACCACTGATTGATCTAATCCGCTCCTTGTTCGTTGACGGCTTCATGCAGGTCTCAATCAATCTGCCCCCTAACGTCAATGCCCTCGAGTTCTGCATGGACTCAGCTACCAGAGGACAGAGAAGAGAGAGGGAGTGGACAGGGAGAATTTTTTTTTTATTTACCCAGCCTCATCCACGTAGGCATTTAGAGGTGTTGTGGCTGGTTTTGGACCTCTACTTGAGCAAGGCATTAGATTGAGGACCCAAATGGTTACTCTTTTAGTTACAGGATGTAGATGAGAACCATGAAAAGTTTAAGGACCCACGCGAGGCACGCCCCGCCCCGCCCCGCCCGGAAAAGCCGCGGGGCCGGGCCGGGGCCGTGCGACGGGTTGAGGCGTGTGAGACCGACGAGGGATCGGTTGCGGGCGCGTGCAGGCCTGATCGAGCTGCGGAGACGGCAGCGGCGGCCTGCGCGCGGAGGAGAGGAAGGCCGGCCGGGAGACAGACGCGTGCGTGCGTTACTGCCATAGTGGCATGATACAGGATATAAATAGTGGGCTCAGCCCCTAGGCGCCCAGTCCCTTGCTGGTGCCCAGCTCAGGCTCCTCGTTTCTCTTGTAGCCATTACTTCGTAACCACCAGCTATTGCCTTTGATTGCAAAGGCTGCGCATCCACGTCCTTGGGACTTAACCCCTTTGATTACAGTTTGACTAAGCCAGCACCCCCTTGGGCTCTCCCCTAGTGGGGTCTCGAGCCCATCTATTTGATCATAGCTGCATGCACACCCACATGACATAGCTAGACATGTGCTGCATTGATGTCTTTCGTGTTTCTGTCTGCTTTTATTCATCTCATTTGTGTGTGACTTTATGTTTTATTAGAGCTGTTAGCTAAACACACTTAGAACAATCCCTTTGTGAGATAAAGGGCTTTAAAAGTTTCTTTCTTTTCTCTCCCTAGTAATTTATAATCATAATTCATATGTTTCAATTGCAATCTCCCACTATGCCCCAATGACCGTGACAAGCAGCTCGGATATTCCTTAGTTTCTGCAGGAAAACAATATTGTCATTGCCTTGTGGCCCATGAACACAAGTGAGCCACCAACGTTGCCTGCCTCTCGAACAGAATTGAACAGAGGCGCAGTGGGAATCGGATCTGGAACTGAAAGCTGGACCAAGATTGTGATGCCAAGCAATGATAATTCCACCACTAGTCAAATGGAGAGTGAATAGGTTTCGGGAAATTGATGATAGATTGATATGAGTACAGGGTACATCATATATGCAAGGATCAGGAAGGGTTTATAGAAACACCCAATCAACGGAGATCCTTGCCTAAACAGTGATCATATACCATAATCCCATGGCCAATAAGGCGCCTATTCTAACACTCCCCCGCAGTCGAATCGTCAGCCACTCTACACGTTTAGACTGGACCTAAACTCCGTGAATACTGAAGAAGGCAGCCCTTTGGTGAAGATATCTGCATATATTATGAAGAGGTGGGAACATGTAGAACACGAAGATCACCAATGGCGACTCGCTCCTGGACGAAGTGAAGATTGATCTTAATGTGCTTTGTTCATTGATGCTGAATCGGGTTGGAAGTCATGTAGACTGCACTGATGTTGTCGCAATACACTAGTGTGGCGAGCTCCATTGGCCACCGCGCGATACTCGGCTTTAGCACTAGATCATGATACTGTTCTGGCGCTTGGAGGATCAGGAGACAAGATTGTCGCTGAGAAACACCGCATAGCCCGAGGTGGACTTGTGGGTGTCCGAACTACCAGCCCAATCAGCATCGGTGTAGACGACAAGATTAGTCGAAGCAGACGTTCGCAGCAGGAGACCAAAGTGGAGAGTGCCTCAACAAAATTGTCAAAATCCGAGCCCAACATGGATAAAAGGACTTGCGAAACAGCAGCCATCTTAGTCTCCTGGATACAAATTATGTCTACTCTAGCCATGTCCACCAGAATTCTTACAGCATCAAGACAAGAACAATAACAACTTAAACAGAGCCATGATGGGCAGATTTAGACAATTAATCATTGATTTATCGCTCATGGAAATACCTTTGCATGGGCACAAATTTACATGGTCCAACAGACAAGATTTTCCTATCTTGGTCAAGCGGGACAGAGTACTATGCTCAGCTGATTGGAAGGAGTTGTTTCCAAATTGTTTGCTGCAAAGTGCATCCTCCGACCACTGTCCAATCATCCTTGGATTACAGGACTGCAAGACGGGCAAGAAGCGGTTTCATTTTGAAGTTTTCTGGCCTAAACTAGAAGGGTTTCAGACTGCAGTCGAGGAAGCTATACCTGCGTCTTCCTGTCCCTTTGAGACTCTCCAAAAAGTTCAGAGCTCTCACCAAAGCCTGCAAAGTGGGAGCCATAAGAAAGTTGGACATGTGACTTCACATTTAAGCCTTGCTAGAGAAATACTCCATATGTTGGAAATTGCGCAGGATAACCAGGACATTACCGATCAGGAGATTTGGCTGAGGAATAGACTTAAGAAACACTCTCTAGCTTTGTCCTCTCTTCAACGCACTATTGCAAGGAGTCAGTCTCGAATTGGATTGTTGGGTGAAGGTAATGCTAACACAGCCCTCTTCCATCTTCATGCCCAACACAGGAAGAGGAAAATTTTGATTGCAAGAATTGTGGAGGGCTACGGCTCATGAAGATAAGGCCAAAGCAATCCATGATTTCTGCTATGGGCTGATTGGTAGCAACTCGGATCAGGTGCACACGATTGACCTTGTTGAGCTAGGAATTGCTTCTGACAAATTGGATGAGCTTGATACCCCATTCTCAGAAGAGGTCTAGAAGACAATTACCCTCTTGTCTTCAGATAGGGCCCCTGGCCGTGACGGTTTCACAGGACGTTTTTATTTTTATGAAGCCTGCTGGCAGGTCATAAAAGGGGACATCATGGCTGCAGGCCAACTCCGCACGTGGAACAGGCCTGCATACGCGTAGCACCTCGCTTACACTTTCGTCCTCGCTTCATGTCGAAGGGTTAATGTTGGTCCCTTGTATCAACAACCAAGTGAGCAACCCGCTCACCTCTACTCTCCTCTCCCCTGACCCGAGGTAGAAGAAGAGCCTGAGCACACACTCACAAGGAAAGTGTTGCTGCAGCTGCACGTTGGTGCTGCTGCTGTGCTCTTGAGTACAGCTCACACACACACACACTCAGGCTTCAGCGTTGACCAAGAGACCCTGAACTCAGAATGTGGCAAACTGAACTGAGGAATTTCATTACCAGAGATACATATTTGTACATAGAGGAGTGGCTTCAGTTTGTGTGTGAACTGAAACCAGTGAAGGTGTGCTGCTGAAATGCAGCCTAACTCTAGTATACTAGTAGCAGGATAAGCCTGCCATATTTACTAGCTAAAGGACACAACAGCCTACCAAAATTTTGTGTCCTCACTACTAGAGTCTAGTGTTCCTACTGTAGCTTGACTTGCTAGTCAACCTTTCAGAGTTGGTCTGCAGTTTCAGAAATCTAGTCTAGTGTTCTCACCAAGCTGCAGTCTGAAGATTGGTCTGCACTTGCAGACTTTGCAAGACCAGCAGCAAATTATTCAACAGTTAACCTGGAGGTGATAAGTTTGGAACCACAAGGCTTATAAGCCCTCACCCTCCTAAACGACCAAGGTGGTGCTAAACCCACCAACCAAAACCACATATAAGCCACTTGGGCTACATAGGCCAACTTCATGACTACTACAGGCTTTTAACGGGCTGAGGTGTTACAATTTTCAGCAGTACGGAGCAGAAAACTCAGGAATTTGGGACACCTTAATTCTGCTTATATAACCTTGCTGCTGAAAAAGAAGAAGATGCTGCACATGTCAAAGATTTCAGACCAATTAGTTTAGTACATAGTTTTGCGAAACTTGTTACTAAACGACTTGCTAACAGGTTAGCTGGTTGGCTGCACCAAATGGCCTCACCTAATCAAAGTGCTTTTTATCAAAGGAAGATTCACCCAAGATAATTTCATGCTTGTGCAACAAACATTAAGATTTCTGCATCAATATCAGCACCCAGAATTCTTCTCAAGCTGGACATCACAAAGTTTTGAGGAAATTAGGATTTGGACAAATTTGGTGCGACATCTTTAGTGGGGCTCTTCGCCACCTCATCAACACAAGTCCTTAATTGGATTCCTAGAGAGGTCATTCTACACCACCGTGGGGGCGACAAGGCAATCCCTTTTCTCCTATATTACTTATCCTTGTCATGGATATCTTGAGCCATTTAGTTTTAAGGGCTTCTAATGATAGTTTTCTGCAACCCTTGAGTTGCTTGGGCTACCCATCTCCCTTTGTACGTTAACAAAGGAACATTTGCGTCCTTTTATTTATCAGATTCTTGTCGCCTTCCTGGATGGAAAGATGACCTTCTAACTAAGGCGGGTTGACGAATTCTAGTACAGTCTATTCTTACCTCAATGCTGATTTATCTTGCTATGGCAATAACCTTGGGCAATCAATGAAATTGATAGGATGAGATGAGGCTTTCTTTGGAAAGGAAGAAACGATGCAAAGGGTGGACACTGCCTTGTGGCATGGCCTAAGGTGTGTCGCCCGCGTGAGCTTGGCGGTCTTGGCATCTCAAATCTTCAAAAACTCAGTTGGACCCTCCAAATGAGATGGCTTTGGTTGAAAAAAAACTGAGCCAAATCGTCCATGTGAAGAATTCCCCATTCATGTGCATCAATGTGTAATAGCTATCTTCTCAATGGTGGTCATTTCTGAAGTCAGTGATGGAGCTCGTACACTTGTATGGACCGATAGATGGCTTCATGGTCGATGTATTGCTGATATGTACCCCACATTTGTTTGCTCTCATTCCTAAGAGACGAGCAAATAACACACTGTCCTGTAAGGTCTCACAAACCAGACATGGATCTCAGATCTGCAGGTGCCCTTTCAGTGAATGCCATTGTGGAATAGCCTGGTGTAGAGGATTGTCATCTCATATTTGGAAACTCAGCTCAAGTGGACAGTATAGAGCAAAATCAGCACATAGGGGATTATTCCAGGGATCAGTGAGACTATTCTCTTGTGAGAGCATCTAGAAGACTTGGGCACTGGCGAAATGTTGCTTCTTCATGTGGCTTCCTGCAGACAATAAATGTCGGACAGCAGATAGGCTAGCAAGGCAGGGTCTTGACATCCCTCTCGTTGCCTTCTTTGTGACTAGGACACTGAGACTATAAATTACCTTCTGGTAGACTATGCTTTTGCATGACATTTTTGGTCTGGCCTGTTGCAGAAGGTTGGCATGCAAAGCATCCCACCCCAGACAAGTTTTTTTTCTCGAATACGCAAAAGACTTGCGCATCTTTGTATTTAAGAAGAAGAGTTTTTACATTGCGCACGTGGGCGTATGAGGAGGACTAGGTTTTACAATAAGCGCTTCCTCCCCTGCGCTTTTACCCATGGCGATTACTCACGTACTAATTCACCTAGGTGGCGCGCTCCCGCCTCTATCCAATGGTCGGCGATTTGCTTGATCTTGGCGAGGAGCTGCGCGGTAGTGGCCGCTTCGTTCCTGAAGAATCTTGTGTTTCTCTCTTTCCAAACCTCCCATGCCACCAACGCGAAGAGGGTGTCCGCGCCCTTGTTCTCTCCATGCCACCTCGATGATGGAGCCCCCACCGACCTATGAGGCGTCCACCCCAAGTACCGCCAGGATGGTCCACCAAACGGTTTTGGAGAACGAGAAGGAGGTGGTGATGTGGTCGATGGTCTCCGGATCTTGGTCGCACAGGTAGCACTCGTCGCGTGCATCAAGCCCATGTCAGTGCCTCCTGTTAGCAGTCCAGTGCCTTTTCCTGATTGCCAGCCATAGGAATATTTTGACACGCAGCGGCGCCCAGATTTGAGTGCACCAACGATTGGGTGCAAAGGCAGGCTGAGCTGGAGGAGTATGTCCCCTGTTGGGTCCATTTCCATACCAGGCGGTCCGCATTGCCGTTCAGGCTTCCAGCGCGATCAAGTCCCATAGCCTTCGGTACTGCTGCGTTGCGGGGACCGAGATGCCTCCAGAGATCTGGCGCACCCATGCGCACCCCTGCAGGCTGTTGGCCACGGTAGTCCGCCAGATGTCCCTTTGGCTGACGAAGTTTAGCAGACTTGGTGCAATGTACTTGACCGCCATGCCCTGGATCTAGCGACCCGTCCAGAAGGCGGTAGATCTTCCGTCACCGAGGATCGTGTATGTAGACACCTCGAAGAAGCTTTGGACCTCACAGGGCACAGATAGCGGCAGCTCGGCCCGAGCCCGGGTCTCGTTTACCTGCTGCAACCATAGCCATCTTGTTTGCAGTGCGATGGAGGATAGTCGCAGATCCGAGATGCCAAGGCCCCCTAGGTCTGTCGGACGGCAGGCTATGGGCCTTGCGACCATGCACTTTCCCCTGATGCTGCCTTGTTTACCAGTCCATAGGAATCTCGTGCAGAGGGCATTGATCTCTTCGATTGCCCATGGAGGCAGACCGTCGGCGATGATGGTGTAGATCAGGATAGCGCACAGCACCGACTTGATCCAGATGAGCCTTCCGCTTCTGTTCATGAGGGGGTCGGGGCAAGCCGGCATTCGCCTGGGACTGCATCCACCGCGGATTGGATCTTGGCCTTGGGCACTTTCTTCACGCTCAGGGGGAGACCGAGGTATGTGATGGGGAATTCCGCAATCTGGCAACCCAGGATGGCCTGCAGCTACTGCGTGTTGTCTCCTGGGACGTGTATCGGCGTGATGGAGCATTTTCCCATGTTTGTCCTTTGGCCCTGAAGATCTGGAGGATTGCTTTGGTAGCATTCGCCTCTCCCGCGCTCGAGTGCATGAAGAGTATCACGTCATCGGCGTAGATGCTGCAAACCGATTAGGGGCAGCCCCGTGGGTCTGAGAAGGCGGTCCTCGGCCGCCGAGTCCACCAGTCGCGTGAATGCTTCCATCACAATAATGAACGGCATCGGCGATAGGGAGTCTCCCTGGCGCACCCCTCTCCTGTGCTGGATGGATTGGCCTGGTCTGCCGTTGAGGAGGGTCTTGGAGGAGGCCGATGCCAGCAGCGTGGCCACCCAACGCCGCCAATGCTCCCCAAAGCCGAACGCTCTGAGGCTATCGAGAAGGAGCGGTCATGAGACTGTTTCAAACGCCTTGGAGATGTCAAGCTTTAGCAGGGCCTTGGGTATCTTCTTCTTCCGCAGGTGGACGGTCGCTCGCTAGACGAACTTGATGTTGTCTTGGATCGTTCTCCCCTTGATGAAGGCGTTCTGGTTTGGCGATATGAGCTCCTGAAGCCTTGGAGCTAGCCGGTTGGCCATGAGCTTGGAAGCCATCTTTCCAAAGCTGTGGATCATCGTGATGGGACGGTAGTCTGCAGCTGACCTGGCCCCAGCTTCTTAGGCAAGAACACAATGAAGGCGTTGTTTAGCTTATCAAAGGCTCTGTTGTCGCCGAAGAAAAGGGCGTTGATGGCCGCCGTTACGTCGTCCTTGATGACTGGCCATGCGGTCTTGTAAAAGGCCCTAGTGAAGCCGTCCGGACCCGGAACTCTGTCTGGGGCATCTCACACACGACCACCTCGACCTCCTCCACTGAGAAGGGCTGGTCCAGTGCGGAGAGGTCCATCGGCTGGATCCGATTGCCTGGAAATATAGCTCGTAACCGGCCTGCCCCAGCTGACCAAACACCTGCTTGAAGTTGTTGTAGAGGGCTGTCTTGATGTCTTCATGCGTGGAGCAGACGATGTCCCCATCTTGCAACCTAGCGATGGTGTTTTTCCTCTTCCTCCCGCGGGCCAACAGGTGGAAGTACTTGGTGTTCGCGTCGCCGTCGGCCAGATATCTAACCCTTGACCTCTGTCCTGTGATTGTGCGTTCGAGGGAGGATAAGCCGGGGCATTTGAACGTGAGGTCCTTGTGCAACTCGAACTCGACATCGGTGAGCGCCTGGCTATCGGCGGCCTGGTCGAGTTTTAGGATGATCTCTCGGGCCATGAGCAGCTGCTCCCGAGCGCTCCCGATCCTGTTGGTGGACCACCTTTGGAGCTCTTTCTTTAGGTTGCGCAGCTTCGTGTCGAGGTGGTGAAGGGGGGCAGAGATGGTGTCGGGGCACGTCCATCCTCTGGCCACTGCCTCTATGTAGCCCTCCGACTTGGGCAAAAGGCCTCGAAGTGGAACCGGGGCTTGGCATGAATGGCCATCCGCGCTTGAAGAAAGAGAGGGCAGTAGTCTGAGGCGATGGAGGAGAGGGCCTGGAGATGGCAATTCGGGAACATGCCCTCCCAGTCAAGGGAGACGAGGGCGCGGTTGAGTCCCACCAGGATGGGAGAGTGCCGCTCGTTGCTCCAGGTGTACCGTCAACCATGCAGGTGTAGGTCGAGTAGCTCGAGGTCTGCCACCGTCTGATGAAAGCTGGATATCGTACGCCTGTTGATGTTGTCGTTGTTCTTGTCTGCCTCGTTGAGGATGAGGTTGAAGTCGCCCAGGACCGCCCATGGTTCGGGGCAGGCGTCCCTGGCTGCCTCCAGCTCCTCGAGGAATAGCCCCTTCTCATTCTCCTCCTGAGGGCCATAGACAACGGTGAGCCACCATGGGAGCTGGCCATTGTCGCCCGTGTGGACAGAGACGGTGACAGTGTAGCAATCGACATGGACGTCGGAAAGACGAATATCCGGCTCCCTAGCCGCGACATTGATCCCTCCACAAGTGCCGGCAGGTACTTGTAGTCAACATAATTCATTCCCAAGAGCGAAGAAATATCCATCGGGGTTACAATGTTTAATTTGGATTCTACAATACAAGCGATCTGTGGGCGGCTCCTGTTGCACCAACGTGCGAACATTGTCACGGCTGGCTCCCGCGTTTAGCCCTCGCGCGTTCCAACACAGGATGGTCGTACTATCCGTCGATACCTTCCTCGTCTGGCTCCGGGAAGACTGTGCGCCAGGACCGCGCGCAGTCCGGGAAGACTCCCTGAGAGTGTCGGAGTCTGAGTCCGGCTGGTCGTCCCCGAACCTGGACCCTTAATCCGCCGCCTCGTCTACTATCGTCCCCCGGTTGCGAGCCAGTCGCTGAATGAATAGCGCCTCTCCCCGCTTGGCGATCGGGACGTTGGCGAGTGCCTGCGCCGCTATCCTGGTATTCCTGATGGCCATCTTCGATGAGGAGTCGTAGACCCTGGTCCTGATGGCCTTCTTTATGATGCGCTGCGCGAACCGCACGACGCGGTTGGCAAGGGAGGAAGGCGAGCCGTCAGCCCGCGTCGTGGAGTCGGCAGCCGGCTGGGGAGGGAGGTATGGAGGACCTCATCCTCAACGCATCCTCGGCTGGCGTACGCGGCGGGGAAGGCCGTGGCGGTGTGCGGAAGACCCCGTCCTCGACGCCACTGTCACAGCCAGTGGCCGCAAAGACGATGAGTAGGTCGGTGGCGGTGATGGCGCTCCCGCAGGTCGTCCCACCCCCAGGTAGCTTGGGCGGAGCAGGGGTCGCGCCTATGGTTGACCGTGGTCGGGCTGTAGTCCTGGAGTAGACCCGCAGGCCCGGGCCCGCAGGGCGTGGCGGTGGTAGACGGGGCGCACCCGCGTCGAGGGCGATGGCCGGTAGCGAGCCCTCCAATGCCTCGGTCCAGCCCAAGGTAGCCATGGCCTGGTGTGGCGGCAAGGCCGGCACCCACCCCTCGATCGCAGAAGGTGGCTCTGGAAGGGAGGGCTGCTCCATGGCCGTGGTCGAGGTGTACGCGTCGTCCGAGTCCGGGCCGCACGTCTCCGGCAACTGTAGTGGGTGGAGGACGTCGTCCTCGACACCCACGCGAGTCCCGAAGCCAGGCGGCGGCAACGAGGAGGGCAGCGGCGACGAGGAGGGCAGAGGACGAGGACACTGTGGTCGCGGCGTCCGCGCTCGGGACGCACTCGTCCGGAAACGGGGAGGGCGAGCCTAAGCGGGACAGCTGAACGTCAGTCGTGGTCGTGGTCGTGGTGGTCGTAGCGTCGGACGTCGGGCCGCACTCCTTCGGCGACTGTAGTGGGTGGAGGACCTCGTCCTCCACACCCACCCAAGTAAGTAAGCCAGGCGGCAGCGACGGTGTAGCATCAGCCATGGGCGGACCCTCCAGCGTGGTCGTGGCGCGTGTGGAAGGAGCCATGTCGGGCTCCCGCGTCAACGAGGCATCCACTTCGTCGATGATCGTTGTCGCAGCCGGCAAGCCGTCCTCCGCCCGCGTGGTGCGTAGGGCCTCGTCCGCAGCGCATCCGAGCATGGGCGAGAGTGTGACACCGTCGTCATCAGCGTGGTCGTCACCGTCGTTGTGGGCGTCGTTGCCCTCGGTCTAACGCACAGCGCGATCAGCTGCAGGCGAGACTACTGCGCAACCGTCGCCTGCGAGGTTGTGATCGTCACTCATGGAGGCCTCCCGAGTGGTGTCCGCAGGCGGTGGCGGGCGGAGGACCTTGTCCTCGACGGCCCCCGGCACCCGTATCGGCCGCTAAACCTGTTGAACCTACGGTGGACGTCTGCCCTTGCCGTCACCGGCGCTGTGGCCGTGACGAGGCGACCGTTGTCTGTGGGGGAACCATGGTGCCGCGACCAGCACGCGCAGCGCTGTCGGCTCCCCGTGGTCTGGGAGGAGCCGTGGGAAACCGTGCGGGCCGGCCACCCCTACTCCGCTCCGTGCCGTGGTCGTCGAGCTCGGTCCGACGCATGGTCCGGGCGGTGGTCGTCGTCGTGTGGTTCGGCGTAGAGTGACCCCGAGGCCTCACTTCCCCTCGTTCGCGGCCATGGACGTTGTTGACGTTGCCGTTCGGGATGCCGCGGTCTCAGGGAAAGGAGTGGAGGTGTGGACCGACGGTCCGCAAGTGGATGAGGACCTCATACCCCAAAGCCTTCTTCTCGCGGATGTACTGGGGGATGGCGGGGCCTCCAGGGAACTGGTGGATCGGCTTGTTGTCCTCGCCAACACCCAACCAACAGATCTGAGGAATGAAGGAGGGGTGGGCGGTCCAAGCCGTGACTCCGAACGAGGCAAGGTCGGCTCCAGCTGCCGAGCCCTTGTCGATGACCAATGCGAATCGGAGCACCTCCTCGGCGGTGCGCATCCTATCGTTGCGCTTGATGTAGCAGAATGTCTCACATGGTTACGTGTGGGCCGTGTCGGCCGGAGTATGGTCATACTCGACGTCGGACGACGACGGTGACGAAGGTGTCGGGCCCTGGTACCCACCGGCGTGTTCGGCGAACGCGGCGTTGGTAAGCCGCCGATGGCGCCACCTGCGCCCCCGGGGCTACCGCCGCACCTATGGCAGACAGACCTTCCACCATCGCGGGCGTGCAGCTGGTCTGCCGACGCCACCGCCCTCGGTCGCTTCCAGTCCTTGGCCAGGTGGTGCTCACCGAGGCAGTTGAAGCACCTCGGGGGCCGCGTGCAGGTGGCGATGCGGTGCCCGGATGCCATACGGTTAAGGCACTGTCCATCGGTGGCCCTCACACCGTTGCGTGGCCGCGAAGCACGGGTAGCCCGCCAACGGCCAGTGTCTTTCACACTCTGGCTGGCCCCCTGCTCGGTCCGCTGGTGTAGCACCTCCTGCCAGCCCTCCGAGTCGGGCGAGGTGGCGCGGTTGTGCCTGCCGAGACAGATATACACTGGCTGGCGAGACGGCTCCGGCAGGTCGAGGCGCTGGCGTGCCATCAACCTCGGCTGCGGTTAGGGCCGAGCCGGAGTTGGGGCGCCCGCTGACCCGGGGCCGGCAGGTCGTGGGTAGGCGCAGGGGCCCTCTGGCGTCGGTTCCTCTGCTAGAGTCGCCGCGGGGCCAACCTGGAGGAGGAGGCGTTACCCCCCGCGGCGGAGGGGACGTGGACGCCCGATGCGCTGCGTTGCACCGTGCCGCCGGCCGCGGCGGCCCTATCCATGGCGCCCCGTGCCTCTAGAGCAGGGGAGGCCGCCGCCGCCGACGAGGCGGGAGCTGGCGGGGTGAAGTGTGATGGATAAGTATTGTGTTGGCTGTGGGGCTGCTGCAGTACGCAGCACATGTTTCTCTGTGTGTCAAGGACAGCATCTTTGACTGTAGGACAGCAGTTAGCATCTGCTTTTAGGACAGCATCTAGTACAGCATCTTGGACAGCATCTTGGACAGCATCTAGGACATCTAGGATAGCATCTTAGTGTCAGCTTAAACTAGCATCTTAGACTAGCATCTTGGCATATGCCTGGCTGCCTAGCAGCCCTATAAATATGTATCCCCAACCCCTCAGGTTGGCATCGCATTGTATGAGAAATAAACCCAGAAAATTGCCCCAACTCTGAGTTCTCCAAGTGTGATCCTCTCGATGAGAGTAAGGATCCTGCTCACACCTAGAGCAAGGATCCAGAGACTGACAAGTGGTATCGGAGCCGTACTATCCTGTAGCCTGAGCATTTCCTGCGCAATCCCTTCTCCAGTCGAGCTCCTTGCCTCGCAGCAGCCCCAGCAGCCCACAACAGCTGTTTTGGCAGCCTCTGCCCCTCGTGCAGCAGCGCGCCATGACCACAGGAGGGCAGTCTCAGCACTCGGCCGCTTCCAGCGCGCGACGTCGGCAGGAGGCCGACCTCGCCGTGGCAGAGGAGCGCAGGCGAGCAGCGGCAGCAACCGCTACAGCAGCAGTGAGGGCGTCGAGGCTGGCCCAAGCGGAGCTGGCAGCAGCCAGAGCGGAGGTGGAGGCAGCAGCAGCCGCGGATGCAGCGCGTGCAGCCGCAGAGGACGTTGAGGACCTGCGCGGCAGTCACAGCAGCTCCATCTCTGCTGATGACAGCGCCGACCCGGACCTTGAGCAGCTGGAGAGGCAGGCAGGGCGAGGGCGAGCGGCTCAGTGGGTAGCTGCGAACGCCCACGTGCCCGGCGATGCTCCTGGAGGAGGCGCGCACGGCGACGGCTGCGCTCCGAGTGCAGGGAACCGCGACCCCAACCACGCGGCCCGCGAAGTGCGGGCACTGGAGGCCATACGTCTGCGGGAGGCTGCTGCACGGCTGGACGCCGAACTGGACCGCGAGCAGGACTTCCCCGAGCGGGACGAGCGTGCTGCACGCCGAGCCAACGCTTGGCTCGAGCGCCAGGAGCAGCGCGCACACGGCCGTGTCGGACACGAGGGCAACCGGCACGGCGGTGGACGGGTCGAGGAAGAGCACGGCCATCGTAGGCAGCGTGGCTCTCTCTCCTCGGACCGGTACCGTGGCTACCATGGGTACCAGGCTGTTGCCAGGGACGTTGGCCCCGGTGGTGGGTGGCCTACCCTCACCAAGACCAACTATGTTGAGTGGGCTGCGGTGATGAAGGTAAGACTTCAGGTGCTACACATATGGGAGGCAGTCCGTTACGGCGACGTCGACTACGACCAGGATCGACGGGCACTGAATGCCCTCATCGCTGCAGTCCCGTCCGAGATGCAGTTCTCGCTTACCAGCAAGCGGACTGCCAAGGAGGCTTGGGACGCCATTGCTGCCGCACGCATCGGCAGCGACCGCGCCCGCAAGTCCACACTGCAGGCACTTCGCAAGGAGTGGGAGAACCTGGCCTCCAAGCCAGGTGAGGACGTCGATGATTTTGCTCTCCGTCTCAACACTCTGTTGCAGAAGTTGGTGCAGTTTGGCGACAACACCTACAGCGAGGAGAGAGCTGTCGAGAAGCTCTTCCGCTGCATCCCCGAGAAGTACAGGCAGATGGCTTGCTCAATGGAGTCCCTGCTGGACCTCTCCACGATGTCGATCGAAGAGGCGATAGGTCGCCTCAAGGTCGTCGACGGTGATGAGCTACAACCCTTCTCGGGGCCTGCTACCGTTGGTGGGAAGCTCCTCACCCGGGAGCAGTGGGCTGCCGTCCAAGGTGACAAGAAGAAGGGGGAGCCTTCTTCCGCAACAGCCGGCCGCAAGCGTGGCAAGCGCGGCAAGCCACGCAAAGGCGTCTAGGCCGGAGCAAAAGGTGCCCAGGGCGGCATCGCCGAGAAGCCCAATCCGGCACAAGATGACGCCTGCCATAATTGTGGCCGTGCTGGCCATTGGGCCAGGGACTGCAGACAGCCACGACACGCCCAGGCCCACGTCGCGCAGGCAGAGCAACAAGCTCTGTTCATGGCACATGCGAGCACCGAGCTACCTGCAGCAGCACCGGCTGCAACGGCTCTTCTCCACCTCGACGAGCCCAAGGCACATGCCCTCCTTAGCAGCGGGTCCGGCAGCGGCAGCAAGATCGATGGGTGGTGCCTCGACACCGGCGCCACCCACCACATGACAGGCCGGCGGGAGTTCTTCTCCGAGCTCGACTCCGACGTTCGAGGCTCTGTCATGTTCGGGGACGCCTCCGCCGTGGAGATCAAGGGCGCCGGCTCCGTCATCTTCGTCGCCAAGAACAGCGAGCACCGGCTGCTCACCGGCGTCTACTACATCCCCGCGCTGAGGAACTCCATCATCAACTTGGAACAGCTGGATGAGAACGGCTCGCGCGTGGAGATCCAGGGCGGCGTGCTTCGCATTTGGGATCCCTGTCACCGACTTCTCACCAAGGTGAACAAGGGGAGCAACCGCCTCTATGTTCTTCACGTACAGGTGGCGCAACCCTTTTGTCTTGCAGCTCGGCGAGACGATGAGGCCTGGCGGTGGCACGAGCGCTTTGGGCACCTCAATTTCGAGGCCCTGAAGCAGCTCGGCAACAAGGAGATGGCGCAGGGCATCCATGCGTCGACCACGTGGAGCAGTTCTGCGACACCTGTGTCCTCACCATGCAACGACGGCTGCCTTTTCCCTGCCAAGCAAGCTTCCGCGCCAAGGAGAAGCTGGAGCTCGTGCACGGCGATCTTTGTGGCCCCGTGACACCGGCTACACCTGGAGGACGACGCTACTTCCTCCTCGTCGACGACGTGTCCCGCTACATGTGGGTTGTCCTCCTCGACACCAAGGGGGCAGCCCTGGACGCCGGTGGTGAGCCACCTCCACGTCTTCGGCTGTCTGGCGTTCGCCAAGGAGCTCACTCACGTCGGCAAGCTCGACGACCGGAGCACTCCAGGAGTGTTCATCGGTTACGTGGAGGGCGCCAAGGCCTACCGCATCCTCGACCCTGTGACACAGCGCGTCCGCATCTCCCGGGATGTATTCGACGAAGGGCGAGGCTGGACCTGGGACAAGGCGGTGGACGACGGCTCGACTTCGACTCTCAGGGACTTCGTCATCGACTACGTCCACCTGGAGGGAGCCGAGGGAGTTAGTAGCTCATCTTCACCGAGCTCGTCCTCGGCAACCGGCTCTCCATCAGCGTCGGCGAGCCCTCCACCGCCTCCGCCACCAGCGAGTCCACCACCACCACCGGCTACGCCACGCACTCCTGCACCGGCTTCCAAGATCGGCACCAGCAGCTTTGGCCCATCAGCGTTCGGTGGAGTTCGCCACTCCGCTGTCCGACGATGAGGACCGCGTCGACGCCTACCACGACGACGAGCCTCTACGCTACCGCACCATGGACAACATCCTCGGCAACCAGCCTGTCCCTGGGTTGGCGGTACACGACTTCGAGGCAGAGCTGCACCTGGCACATGAGGACGGTGAGCCTCGCTCTTCGCTGAGGCGGAGGGAGACGCGGCATGGCGTGCCGCGATGCAGCAGGAGATGGACGCGGTCGAGCAAAACCGCACTTGGGAGCTCGCTGACCTCCCTCGTGGTCACCGCGCGATCACCCTTAAGTGGGTGTTCAAGCTGAAGAGGGATGAAGCCGGTGCCATCGTCAAGCACAAGGCTCGCTTGGTGGCACGAGGCTTCGTGCAGCAGGAGGGGGTCGACTTCGACGACGCTTTCACCCCCGTGGCACGGATGGAGTCCGTGTGACTCCTCATTGCGCTAGCTGCCCAGGAGGGCTGGCGTGTCCATCACATGGATGTCAAGTCGGCGTTCCTTAACGGCGACTTGAAGGAGGAGGTTTACGTACATCAGCCGCCGGGATTCGCAATTCCCGGCAAGGAGGGCAAGGTGCTTCGCCTGCGCAAGGCCCTCTACGGCTTGCGGCAGGCACCGAGGGCGTGGAATGCCAAGCTGGATTCCACGCTGAAGGGGATGGGCTTCAAGCAAAGCCCGCACGAGGCAGCCATCTACCGACGGGGCAGTGGAGGAAAGGCCCTGCAGGTAGGAGTCTACGTCAACGATCTTGTGATCACCGGTACCAAGGAGGTGGAGATTGAGGCGTTCAAGGAGAAGATGAGGGCGACTTTCCAGATGAGCGACTTGGGCCCTCTCTCCTTCTACCTGGGGATCGAGGTCCAGCAGGACAGCTCTCTCACCTCTCTTCGCCAGACTGCCTACGCCAAGCGCATTGTGGAGCTTGGCGGTCTCACCGGCTGCAACCCAGCCCACACTCCTATGGAGGAGAGGCTGAGGCTGAGCCGGGAAAGTACGGAGGAGGAGGTGGACGCGACGCAGTACTGGCGCATTGTGGGCAGCCTTCGCTACCTTGTCCACACGCAACCGGACTTGGCGTTCGCCGTCGGCTATGTCAGCCGGTTCATGCAGCGACCGACGACGGAGCACCAGCAGGCCGTGAAGAGGATCCTCCGCTACGTCGCGGGCACTTCCGACTACGGCTTGCACTACCCGAGGTGCCCCGGCGCGGCACATTTCATCGGGTACAGCGACAGCGACCACGCCGGCGACATCGACACGAGCAAGAGCACCTGTGGGACGTTGTTCTTCCTCGGCAAGTGTCCGATCAGCTGACAGTCGGCCAAGCAGCAGGTGGTGGCTCTGTCCAGCTGCGAGGCTGAGTACATCGCAGCCACTATCGCTTCTACTCAGGCTCTGTGGCTGGCTCGGCTGCTTGGCGATCTCCTTGGTAGAGACGCAGAGGCAGTGGAGCTTAGGGTGGACAGCAAGTCCGCCTTGGCCTTGGCAAAGAATCCAGTTTTCCATGAGCGCAGCAAGCACATCTGGGTGAGGTACCATTTCATCAGGAGCTGCCTGGAGGAAGGGAGTGTCCGGGCTAATTACATCAACACCCAAGAGCAGCTCGCCGACTTCCTGACCAAGTCCCTTGGGCGAGTCAAGTTCCAGGAACTTCGTGCCAGGATCGGAATGGCTCAGATACCTCACAAGGAGCCACACAAGACTTAGGGGGAGAGTGATGGATAAGTATTGTGTTGGCTGTGGGGCTGCTGCAGTTCGCAGCACATGTTTCTCTGTGTATCAAGGACAGCATCTTTGACTGTAGGACAGCAGTTAGCATCTCCTTTTAGGACAGCATCTAAGACAGCATCTAAGACATCTAGGACAGCATCTTAGTGTCAGCTTAGACTAGCATCTTAGACTAGCATCTTGGCATATGCCTGGCTGCCTAGCAGCCCTATAAATATGTATCCCCAACCCCTCAGGTTGGCATCGCATTGTGTGAGAAATAAACCCAGAAAATTGCCCCAACTCCGAGTTCTCCAAGTGTGATCCTCTCGATGAGAGTAAGGATCCTGCTCACACCTAGAGCAAGGATCCAGAGACTGACAAAGTGGAGGCTGGCCTGGGCCACGGCAGCCCAGGATCCTAGAGCAGCCACAGGAGCACGCAGGGGTGACGAGGCGACGACAGCTACTGACGAGCCGCCACGACCGACGCTGGTGCGCGCTGGGTCGATGGGGAGGGGCCAGCGGCGTGGGAAGGAGCAGGGCCGGCGCGGGAGGAGCATGGTGGCCAACGCTGGTCGAGGTGTTGGAGGAGGTTCCTGTGCTGCCGGACGCAATGGAGGGGCCAGGGCCGCCGCAGGAGGAGGATCCCCCGGCGTCGGCGGCCGTGTAGGGGGGCAGGGCCGCCGTACGCGCGCTTCCTCGGGGCCGACACGGAGGAAGCTTGGTGAGCGTCGGCCGGTAGGAGGAGGGCGCGCGTTGTGCCAGCGGTGTGTCGTCGTCGGAAACGTCAGAGACTAGCACGCCGTCCCATCTCTGGGACTTCAAACGGCCAGAGGAAGCAGGGTAGAAGGAGGGGGCGGAGAGTGGCACTTACCACGGTCGCCGGAGGGGTGGGGGTGGCCAGTGGTGGCAGCCGTGGCCGGGCGGGTCGGCGGCTGGCTGGTGGGCGTGACGGCGGGGGAGTCGCCGTCGGGAGGAGAGGGGGAGTCGGGAGCCATCCACCCCAGACAAGTGAAACATCTGCTAAGGCTTGGTTGGACAAAGCTAGCAATTCTGCTGATCTACTGGCAAGAAATGTTTTGAACTCTCATTTTAGGAGCTTGGACACTCTGGAGTCATAGAAATCGGTGTGCGTTCAATGGAGTTTCACCAAATCTGAATAGAGTTTTAACTCTTGCTTCCAATGAGTTGAGGTTTTGGGGGACTGCAGGTGCCAAGGGTATATCTTACCTGACTGGCCTGCTGCCCGAGTGATTGTTTTTTTAGGTCAGGGGTCGTTGTTAACTGTTCTCCAGGCAATTAGTTATTTTTCTCTTAGAGTCCATGGCGTGAGTGTGCGGTGTTGTATGGGGTTTCTTTCCCCCTTTTTATTCTTTTTAATATAATGATACACAGTTCTATTGTGTGTTTAAGAAAAAAAATGTTTTAGTTGTGTATTAATCCGTTAGTCATGTTTTTGCAGGTGCTTTCTGAGAAACTTCCAGAACTTTTAGATTTCCCAAAAGACTTGTCTAGCTTAGAGCTGGCGGCAAAGGTATAAATTAATTGTATTTTTGGCATTTGTCCACTTTGAATATTATTCTTTAAGTAATTTATTGAGTCATTTCTTGGAGAACTGATATAATGCAGATACAGTTGAAGTCTTTAGCAGAGGAAATGCAGGCTGTAAACAAAGGACTCGAGAAAGTTGAGCAAGAGCTTACTATATCTGAAAATGATGGTCCTGTGTCAGAGATCTTCCGCAAGGTGACTATTACTAACCTTCGATACTTGGGAAGAATATTTCCACACTTTGCTCGGGGCAGGCTTGCCTTAGTTTTTCCCTTTCCCAGACCCCACTCATGTGGGAGCCTTCAGCACTGGGTCTGCCCTTTGTAATCTTCGTGTAGATAGATATATATAGCCATAGTATATGCCAATATGGACCTAGATGATATGGGCCTTAACAGTGACTATGCTGCTGCATCTTTATAATCTGATAACTGCAGTTAACATGACTATAGTACTGTTTGCACCTAAGTAGCAGTTTAGAAAAACAACCTGGACCAGTGGTATGAATGAAAACAAAGAATGTGCTGGACATTGTTTCAAGAGAATGGTAAAATACTATTTTAGTCCCAGCATTGGCAGGCATTGAACCCCACACCACTCAGCTGCTTTCAAATGGCCCAGGCAAAGCAATTATGCTAAGGCGTTTGTTTGAGTGAGCATAGTTTGCATTTAAAGCAACTTATTCTTGGTAGTGCAATCACTCATGATGTCATTTCTTGAATGTATTACAAAGTGGTAAACGAATTACCTTTTTGGCAGACATTGAAGGATTTCCTCATTGGTGCGGAAGCTGAAGTTAGATCTTTGACTTCACTTTATTCTAACGTGGTATGATTTTCTCCATATAGCAAATTTCATTCGTGCCTTATAACAACCCATGAAAACTGTTGTCTATGGATTGTGCTTCTACATTTTCATCAAAATGAATAAAGCACGTTAGAGGTAGAAAAATGATTATTAGGTGTTGTAGAGATAGGGAAACACCTCACACCCACTTAGGAGGGGGGTGTTGACCTTTCATATATGTAGCCCAATGGGCTTGGGGTACAACATGCCCAAATACAGTGTATACAGTACTAGACTATACATGTCTAATACCCACCCGCAGTCACAGCTGGAGAATCTCAGATGCCATGGCTGGACCTACAGTCAGTGACCTAAACCCTAGACCTAAGTCATGATGTTCACAAATTGATGAGTCGACGGGACATGGAGCACCTGAACCTGTCCCGCAACCTGGTCACAGACGAAGTGAATATCGATCTCGATGTGCTTCGTGCAACAATGGTGGATAGGATTAGTGGTCATATAGACGGCGCTAACATTGTCACAGTACACGAAGGTCGTAGAGGCTGACAGTATTAAGCCTAACCACTTGTATCTTACTTTCCTGCACTTTACCTTTATGTGTTAGAGGTACCTTGGCTCTCAAGTTGATCATGAGAAGCCTTGCCAACCAAGTAGCCTAAGCATCTTGCTTCATGCAAGAATATGCCATGCAGTAGATAGAGACCCTGCTCTATATAAAGCAGCAACCACCCCTTGTAAGAGATAAGCTTTGCAACTTTTAGATTCAATCCAAGCGGCCAATAGGTCAAGCTGACCTCTGGGATTCATCTACCTTTGCTTGTGATGTTTGGGCAACAGAGACAATGGGCGTATGGAGTGCCTAGAGTCTGGACAGCATGCCCAGTTCGCGTCGGAGTATGCAGTGAGGGAGTCAACTGACCCAGAGCTGAGGTGGAGACCGATGGACAGTGTACCCTTCACGCAGCATAGGATGTGCTTGATCAACGCGAGATGGGGCTCACCGGGATCGTGCATGAAGAGGCACACCTGTTGTACCACGTAGGCGAGCTTGGGTTGGGTTAGCATCAGATATATGGCGCCGACGATACTTCGGTACTTCGATGGATTGGTGACCGGAGCTCCATCGGTCGCAGATAGCTTGGCACGAGTGCCAACTGGTGTGGAGGTAGAGTGACACTCGCCCATGCCCGGCCGCTATAGAAGATCCGCAACGTATTGGCGCTGGGAGAGGAAGAGACCCTCTGGCAAGCGTGTAATGGCGATGTCGAGAAACTGTGCAGGTCGTCGAGGTCCTTCATGGCAAACTCCGAGTGAAGAAGCGCCATGATGTGCTGTAGGAGGTCAGTCAAAGACTCTGTAAGGATGATGTCGACATATAGAAGCAGGTATGTTGTACTGTCCCCCTCTTTGAGCACAAAGAGAGACTGTTGGCCCAAACTAACTAGTATGGGAAAGGAAATATGATGAGAGGGGAGGAACCAATGCAGATACTATTGTTCTCTTTATTCAAACTCACAAAGTTTACATAGCAAAGGACCTACGCAAATCCTTTTATAGGCTAGTTAGGTCGGTTTCTACAGTAACCGACCTGCTACAGTGCTAGTACCACTCACAGCTAGCAACAACTATGATACAAATACAAAACCAATTTTGCTCCTACTTCATAGTCTTCATCTGTCCACTCCTTCAACTATGATACAAATACAAAACAATTTTGCTTCCAAGGCCAAACCAAATGGTGCCTCCAAAATGTGTGATCCAACACACCCCACAACTAGTACCTGCGGGGTGGGCTCCACAAGGCTCCATGATCTTGGTGCTCATAGTCTTCATCTGTCCACTCCTCGTGGTCGGGGTCGTAGTTTCATTTCGACCGTCTTCATCGCTCTCCTCCTCCATAGTGGCCTTGGAAGGGCCCGCTTCCACGGCCAGGAGATGTCCGTCGTTCGGCGGCGAATCGGGAACTACAAAAATGGAACAATTGTTATTGGAAACCAATCCATATGAACAAGTATAAAATGTAACTTTGTCAAAAAGCTTGAGGACTCACCCAGCTCAACACGCCAACGGTTCTCAGCCTTCATCTGCTGCCTGTACATGTGGCGGCTGTGATTATAGTGATCCTCCGACATTTGGTCGTACCGTTCCTTGTGTATGTGCCAAAATCTAACGATCTCCTCTTTGTCAATAGGAATCTTCAACTTCACCTTTTCTTTTTCGGCCGAACGCTCATAGTCCAAACCAACATCGTTCCATGTCTCCCAGTGACATCTTATTACATTGTTTTCGAACCAGCATTTGTTCCTAGCAGCATCAAGCTTTAGTTTCTTCATCAGAAAATGTGATAATAATTGAATGAACACTTACGAAGCCAACTTGACCACAATGGAAGAAGGGTTGAAACAATCCATCCAGCAAGTTTGCCATAGTGGCATGTAGGAGGATTTTTTTACGCTCCACCCAGGCAAAAAGCTTCTGAAGAGCGGTCATCTCCTCTGGAGGATCCAAGGGTGGAGGCACCCACCGAACAAACTGAGTGAGAGGACAACTTTCCCAGGGGTCATAGGGAAAGTAAATGATGTGACGATCCCACTTGTCATAACCATCGATCCACCGGTAGAAGTCGCATCCTTCCAGGGGGCGTTGCCGACGTGGACAGCAAAAAAAAAAAGCACGACCAAACGATAATTCGTGCCTTGACTGCTTCACCCATGCTGGCAAATTGCAGAAACAGTTTAGTGGTGGTTCATCCGGTGGGTGTAGGTCACGATCATCGTGGACCGACAGATGGTGCACGAAGGGATCCTCGTTGCCAACCTCCATCAAACCTATTATAGAGTCAAATATATACAAATTTAATCGACATCACTTGGTAGCAACGAATTATAGTAAGCAACCCTAAAGGAAAACCATGTAAACTAAACAAATGATCCCTAATTCCAACGAGTTACATCTTACTACACATGGAAGCCTAAAAAGCTCATGACCATTATTACAATACAACACTACAATTTTTCTTCCATTTCACCAAACCCTACAACAAAATAATCCCTAGTTCCAACACGTTACATCTTAGTACACAAGAAACCTTAAGTAACATACTTATAAGCAATTGAAGTAAGCACATAACCATAACAACAATACAATCTACACAACTACAATATTTTGCATCCATTTTCACCAAACCCTAGAACACATGAACACTACCATTTTTCTTCCATTTAAACAAAGCCTACAACAAAATCATCCACAAAGAGTACAACCACAACAACACTACCAATCATTTCCAATCCATGCTTCATAAACCCTAAATCCAAAATAAAGCAATGTACATAAAATTAGCGATAATCATGCAAGAAAACCATAGATCGGGGAAGTATGCCTCTAGCACTTGAAAGATTGCACCAAAAACCAACACAAATCCTTTATGAAAGAGAGAAAATGAATGGGAAGAAAAAGAAGAAAGAGAGAGAGGAAAAGAGGAGCTCGAGCAGCAATGGGGGCTGGAGAGGAAGGAGAGGGAGAGAGTGGGCCTAGAGATTGCATTTATATCGCCTGGTCGTGCCAAATCATTTGGCGCGACGAGGTGGGCCCTGCCACTTTCCACGCCAGTCTCAGGTCAACGACTTTGCCATGGTGGAAAGCTCGTCACGACTATGTTCTTTGGTCGCGCCAAATGGTTTGGCGCGACCAAAAGGGATACAGCCTAAAAAATACTTTTGAAACAGGGTGTTTTTTTTTAGAATTTTGTTTAAAAAGGATTAAATTTAAAAAAAAAATCCGATGATGACTCGTCCCCTCCGTTGGGCGGCAAGATTTCCACCGGAGAAGTGAGCCTGCTTCTTGCTCTGTACCATGGGATGTGGATGTGCAGAGCAACAGAACAAGGAAGGCTTGCAGGAAACTTGATTGTTTTCTTGCTCGGGGCGCCATTGCTAGATGCTGAAGGTTCTCATGTTCTTGTCAACACGAACAATTAGTGGACGAACCAAGACACCTCCTAGATCCTGTGTGGTACAGTATCAAGTCAAGCAATAAATTCAATGACAAATCCTAGCAGAGTCAAGGCACGTGGGAGCCTTTAGTCAGGTGTTCACACAACAGCCTTCACAGGGCCCATTTTGTACTGTAGCTGCTCTGGCTCCACCTTCAATCCCCATCAATCCAAAATAATGAAGAGCCTGTGAAGGCAGTTTTTTTTTTCTTCACCAACTCCTGCTACAATTCAAGGACATGAACATGAACAGTAGTGTAGCCAAAGCTAGTACTCCCTCTGTTCTTTTTTACATGTCATATTAGCTTCATCCTAAGTCAAACATTACTATATTTGTCCATTCATTATAAAAAATTCTTATAGTTTCACATGATATGAATTATGTACTATGAAATTTTTTCTCGTAGTGGATCTAAAAACATAAACATGTCACGAACCTATCTATTTTTTTTGAAATCAAAGGTCAAAGATATACAATTTTTGACTTAGGACAAAGCTAATGTGACATGTAAAAATAGGCTCAAAATCTTGTCAGGTGGAACCATATGACCTCTATGATGAGGTTTAAGACATGTCTGTCCCAGTTTGGTTTAACCTTTCAACACCGATGGCAGCAAACCTTTCAGGCATTTTGTTCTGACACGAGATACCAAAAAGTATAAGGGGGACAAGCAATTTTCTGTATAGGCAACATGCAACGGTTTCGTGATTCTAACAAAGCTCATGTACATGAAAATCTTATATGACCTTAATCTCCTTGAGCGAAGCTGTGTGTAGTGGGCAAGGATCTGGCTTTCCTGCTGCAAGCACCTTCTCGGTGAGGGAGTAAAACCAACCATTCCTCCACTTGAACTGCTCCATTCAAATTAACTTATTTTAATTTAGCAGGGAATAAATAATGTCTGGGATTAACTTCTCAATAGATCCTCATTGGTAGGACTTGCCTCTTTTACAGCTGTAGGGAAGTATGCCACAGCCCTAGAGTAAGCACGAAGCCGCTCCTCTATGCCTTCATCGAATGCGAGCCCTCTCTCTGCAGCCGCAGCTGATGCTAATTCAGCTATCAGGTTCGCAACCTACCAAGATAACGATACCATTCAATCTCTTGAAAAAAGGATCCTTGCTTCTCAGTGATAATTGGACGAAAGATAGCCAATGGTGGACTGATTGTAAAACATTCGTGACAGAACAAACCTCGAATTGGTAATCTTTTTCCACCACACCAACAGTAGCCCCTGGATGCCGAGCACCAACAAGCATGAAAGCTGAAATCCATATCAACTTCTCTAGCAACTGCTTCTGAAAGGCTTCCTTTTCAAGCACCTGATGGGGTAGGTTGCAGCACAAATACACATTTACTACAAATAGTCATACTTCAACTACTTGAACATGCAAAAAAAAAAAATGCAAGGACCATTACATGAGAACATCAATAGAAAAACATGAAAACAGTACATTACTAATTACTAATATTTTGATTCCTACTGCAAGAAGATAATTTTGGTGATGAACCATAACTCCCTGAGCTCACTGACTTTGATGGTTTCATCATTATGGTTATTACAATGTTATTTTAAGCTGGATTAGGCACAAGGAATAATAGATTGATTACGGAGGATACGATGTTACACGTATATAGGCAAGTATGACCTAAGGTTTACAGAAGTAGAACCAATCAATCGTGATCCTTACCTAATCAAGATCAATTTATTTACCCTAGCCATATGGGCGCTAGGCCCAACAGGGGCGCACAGGCCCGGCAAGGGGAACCAGAAAATAGTCCTAGAGGCTGCAGTACCCTATTTTCAAACAGTTATGACAAGTAATTGCACAATTTTCATGATTTGAGTAATATATTACTTGCACCTACTATGTAATACAGTGTGCAGAAATAAGGAGGTTCCTGACCATGATTTTTCAAAACTTATCTTTGGTACCCTTCTTTTTAGAATGGACACATTCTTTTCCCTACTACTCACAGATTATAATAGGGAGAAAACATTTTGATGCCTCGAACAAATTTTGACAGGATGAAAATAAATAATGCATAGGAAAGGGATCAGATTTATTCTAAGTTTTGTCTGACACATTTTTTTCCTCGAACCACGGAGGACTGCGAGTCATTTCATTAAGGTAGAAAAAACAAGTACACGGGTTTGGGAGACTCCACCTGAGCACCAGGACACATACACACACATTAAGGAGACCAGTACATCAACGCACCACAAATTAACTAAAAGACGACCAACAACTCCCAGGACCTAAACTCCAGAGGGGAGCGACCTGGATAAAAGCTGTGTGAGCTTGGAGGCCCCGGCCATACACCAAAGACCACCCTCCGTGCACACAGCACTGATAACCTCCTGAACGTTCGGCCTAAAGTTCTGGAAGACAGAATCATTACAATGCTTCCAGACCTCCCAAGTTACCAAGATTATCAAAGTGTTAAAACCCTTTCTGATTTCCTTTGAAGCCGATGCATTATTTTTCCTCCACCATCCCGAGAAGCGAATCACAGTTGGATCAGGTGCCAGAGACAGCAGGCCAAGCTTCTGGAATACCAAGGTCCACACTTGGAGTGAACACACATTCAACCAGCAAGTGACGTATGGTTGTTTGACACAATTCAACGCAAGGGTCTAATAAACCTTTTGCAAGGGCTGCCCAAACAATTCTTTTGAGTAGATATCTATGTTGTTTGCACCTTACTATGAAAAGTAATATAAAATATGAAAAAATGGCCAACATGGGAATTTGTGGATGAACGGAATACAGAACTTCTGAAGCAAATGCTCATAAACCTTGCAGGTAAGTCCACCGTTTTGCAGGCGGGAAGCCACTGCTGGAGCCCAGCTGCCAAATGCAGCAGTCAACCCCTCTGGGTTGGTATCAGTAATCCCATCGACTGGTGGCTCTCCAAGCTTTGATACAGCGAAGTAGGCCAATACCTGGTTTGCATCCACTAGGCCCTTGCTCTTGAACCATGGATCCAGCATTCCATTCTGGAAGAACACCAAATCTGCTGCAATATTAGCTCACAAGTCTCGAAATGAAGCTAAACTATGCAAATGGTTTAGTTAGCATGCATAAGATAGAACCATGGCGATCACTTTTTGATAAAGTGACTGGAAGCGAAACCATACTAGAAGGAACACTTCAGAATTAAAGTAAATGCTCATCTAGTGACAAATTCATATCAATGCGACTATCCTATGAGGTTAGTTTCTTCAAACTACATTGATGGCAGAGATTATTTACCCCAAACTTGCATATTTCAGCAAACGACCTTCGCTCTTCTGGAATGTTCACTATCCAAAATATGTGCTTGCGAGTGGATGCACATCAGATCTAACTGTTAGAATTTAGAAACAAAAAAATTGTTACATAATTTCCGAGTTTGCCAATCCATCAATAATTACTAGCTCAACTGCTAAACCTTCCATTTATAAAACGGATCCAACCTATTTTGTTTTGTTACTTATACTAGCCAGAACAGATTGGCTAATCCAGCTCAATTTGTTCAGTATTACAGGCACGGTTTGCCTAAAATGCAACCCCGATGCAAAAAAAAAAAAAAAAAAAAAAAAAAAAAAAAAAAAAAAAATGCATAGACAGACCTTATCGCACACAAGCAGCGGCACAGAACGAACGCGAGCTCCAACGGGCAAATGCAAGCGCCCACCGAAAGCACATCAGCCGGGAGAGCACAGGAAGACGAGGTAGGAGGAGTTGGAGAGCACGTAGCGCGCCAGCGCGACTTGGGGGTGGCCTCGAGCACGGCGTCGAGGTCGTCGTTGCGCGTGCACACCAGTATCGGTCCGGGCGCGTCGTCGGGCACCTTCTCGCCGGGGCCCACGAGGACGTCCCCTCCCGGCGGGCCCATGGACAGCAGCGCCTGGCCTACGCGGCCGCCACCCACCACGACGGCCGGCTGCACCGCTGTCGCCGCCATCGCCGCGGAAACCCTCGCGATCCTGCGAGCCGCCGCGGAGCTAGAAGAGGGGGAGGAGAACAGGAGACGGCGGAGGGGAGGCGGCAACAGCGGGGTGACGGAGACGGCGGCTTTGAGGACCATCTCGAAGGGAAGTGGGGGTGGAGAAGTGCGAGGGGGAAGTGACGGCGTTTGGTTTTGGAGCTGGGGTGCCGTTAGCGCGATTAAACGGGAACCACCCGATTCGGGATGTGCTTATCTTGTCGGTTTGTGGTCGACGTATGATGGGCCGTACCGTGCTAGGCCTGGACCTGGAATGGGCTTTCTATGTACTACTACCGTGGTTTGATTTTACCTTTTTTTTTTCATTAATTAACTTTTCCTCCATCAACAACATATGTCGTTGATGCAATGATGCAACTATATTATTTCTAATTAATTAAGTTCTGCAAATATGCGTAACGTGTGGAAGGGGAATTTTCTAGATGACCAGGTAAGCAGCGATTTTCTAGATGGTTTCATCTTTTTAGTTCAAAATATTTTATATACAAGATAAGGTTTTTAAACCATGAAAAATGTGTTTAATCTTCTCAAATGTTTGACAAAAAATATAGATAGAATGAGACAATAAAAAACAAAGAAAAATATTTATAGATCTTGAGAATATCTCTAGAAGCTCATAGGAGTTCAGAAAGGTAAAGTGAAAGCAATGTAAATATGAAAAATAGATTTAACTCTAGGAAAATAGGATATGCCTTGGGGTTTAGAAAGCATTATAATTGATGTGTAAATTGGTTTAAAAAATTTCCGTGGCAAAATTATGATATGCAATGCAACAAAAATTTAATATTGAATGCATCCAATCTTGTTTCATCCTATGTTTTTGTTGTGAAAAGTTTTCAAATACATCAATTAGAATGCTTTGGAGTTTCACAAAAAAAATCTTTGGGATTTTTTATTCTTTTTATATTTTTAATTTTCTAGAGATAATTTTTTGGAAGCTTTTAGAGCTACATTCACGTGGTTTAAATATTGTTCTCAAGTCACAAAATTATATAATATTTTTTTGCTATGGCATCTATATTTAAGATTTTTCTTTGAATTTTTAGGAGCTTAGATATATTTTTTCATGGTTCAAAAATATTATAGGATTAAAAAACTAAAAACAAAAATAAAACCAGTTCTAACTAGGGTACATATGTAATTTAAATGGTTATGATAGATTGGGGGGGGGGGGGGGGTAAGATGTCTAGTTTAGTATTTTGTGGAGGAAAATCAAATCTCACGTCTAGTTTAGAAAGTTAAAGTGATGTGTTTTTCTTTTTTGTGTCACAAGGATGCTTTCTGCCCTTTGATTATCTTTGCGTCCCCACATTACCATTGTCTTCTGTGTTTTCTCTTTATTGCTCTATATTCCTTAAATCCTTTCTTTTGTGAAAGATTTTTTTTTCTTTTGTTAACGACCATGACATCTTCGTAGAAAAAATTGCATGTCAGTTCATGTACTTTAGAATGCCTCTTTGAGTTGGGTGTCTTGGTCTCTCTCACACATAATTTCTACGTACACCACTTGTGTCCAAAAAATAACATTTATGTCTGAAAACTCAATGGTGGAGCGTGATGTTGCAATGTATGGAGCTACTGCTCTTAAATCCTGATACTGATAGTGACCAAAAGTGTGCAAGGTTTATCGTTATGAGGGTAGTAGCAATGCAAGCAACTCCTGTGGTGGTTGTTTCAATCTTTTGTTAGCTGGAGTAGTCATTACATCTGCAAGTAACTCCGGTAGTGTAGAAAACTACAAATATATACGTGACATACAGCTTTGGAACATATGTGGAGGTTAAGGCTATTAGCCACGCTGGTGCAACTGCAAATATCTTCGGCCTTGTCCATCAAATCAAATAGAGGATAAGGGCACACAAAAAAACCTTCAGCATTAGTTTTTACTATGACTAGTAATGTAACAGCTCTTCCAGCTCTGTATTTGTTTTTCCTGTCATTATTATTGTTATCTTGTTACAGCTCTTATGGTTTAAATAGAATTTTAATCCTGTTCACCGCTGATTCTCTAAAAGAATATAATGAATTTTAAACTCATATAAAGCTAATGTCTAGTTGCCTATTTCTCTACCCTCTCCTTAAGCCACATCATTCACACCCCACTAGCCATCCATCATCTTCTGCTTTGGCTGCATGCATGCAAAGTTTGCAGATTCTTTTAAACGGCCACCAGCCCACTGATCGTCACCGGGAGCTTATGAAGCACGATCCCTCACTCGGCACTTTGAGTCTCTTGAGCTCACCTCCTGGGTCTTGCCTCAGCCCTCATGTGACCATCGAAGAGATCTTTTTTCTTGGTCTTCCACTAGCCACGGTAGAACATTATTATCCACCACTAATCAATCCATCCGCACATCTCCGCGATCCTTCCTTTCACCTTCTGCCAAATCTACCTCTTTATAAATTGCTTCACGGGCATAGAAGCCACGCCAAGGCCATGGACGCCAGTAGCACAACCACTTGCTATTTTACACAGTTTAGAGTTTAGATTTAGACGCTTCATCTAGCTCGCCAGCCTGCTTGCATCTTCGTTTCTGCGACTCAGCCGGTGTTGCTGGCATCCAACTCGGGTAGCTAGCTGCTCCTACATTAAGCTTCCTCTTTTCTCTGATTGCCAAGCTTATTGTTTTGAACTTTGTCAGGTTGTGGTTTAGCTCGAAAAGTGCTGGACTTTTTTACCAGCCATATATTACTATATGTCAGGTCTTACGTAGCTGCTTGAAATACACAAGCTCTCATCTCTCTTAATTTTCTTATTTACATTTGACAAGCACATGGATCTTTATTTTTCCCTTACTACTTGCATGTACCTCCATCTCTGAATTTAATTAGTTACTACATTGATTGAGCATACGCACCTTCTTCCATGTGTATGATTCAAAAAATTGATAATAATGCTATTTTTTCTACCATATGCAGAATGTCATGCACGCATACAAGCTTCTAAAACTTCTGCCTAAAGGTTGTGATCAATATATAGATTGACCATATTATATTCCATTGATATGAGAAGTATCATTAGTAATCCTTCATAATGATCATATGCACAATCATATATAGTGGTTATTCATGCAAATCCCGCGGCAACGCGCGGGGTATTCACCTTAAGTTACAGGATGAAACCAGATGTCTACTGAAATTTTCCAACCACTCTGATCTAGCAGTCGAAACATAGCTGTAAACGATAACACAACAGAAAACAACCATGCTCCAGGCTGTCATATTTACATCTACAATTTGCTAAAATTAACAAACTCCTCAGTGAACAGTTGTTTATTAATAAATTAAAATGAACACTAACAAAATTAATTGCTACGTAGGGATCAAAGGATACTCAGGTAGCACGGTGTCAAATTAACTGTAAGTCACATGTCACACGGGAGACAATACCAAGATCTCCTGGACGAATTACAGGCGCCATGATGTTTTTTAGCACACCATGGTAAAAGAACAATATAGAGCTACCCCGGTATACCGGTTTCCACAAACTCAACACTCACTATTAGATTTGCCTCTACCAGTACAGTAAATTTTGTGGTCCGATAACATCCACATGAATACAAACCACCCACCACCAAAAATATACAGATTCATGGTATGAAGAATAAGACCTGTGACCAGAGTGCATATAAAATTCAATAATTTGGTCTTCCATCAATAGTCGCCAAAGTCAGCGGTATTTCAACTTTCCATGTTGCAGCACTGATCTTGCCTGGCATTCAATCCTCTCTGCCCCTGACAATCCAGTGCAAGCATCTGATGCCCCAAATGTTACTGCAAAGTACAGATAGATAGTGCACAGGAAGGCAAGCACAAGAAGTGTTGTCAGGAGAAACCGGTGCCGCTCAACCAGTGCAGACCAACTGTCAGCACGAGATGACTGAGGCTTTTTTGCAGATGATACGAAGAATGTATTTTGGGACCTCCTGTGAGGAGATGATAATGAATCAAGAACCATGGTGGTAATGTACTGGTTTGTATGAATCCTGTCCAAAAGAGACAAGAACAATGAGCTAAGTGTTTTCAAGCTCTACACTCACAAGAAAGATTGCTCATGTGAATAAACCATCAGCTCAAATCAATCACAAACATGTGAAGTAAACAGAGCAAACAAATAAACTAAGTTTCAAGTCTGGCTATACAGCTCCATTTTAATGGAATTATGATATGCACATATCTAGAACCCGAATCATGCCACATAGTAGATAATCATTGACAATTTTACTAAACAGCACTGCTTCTTCGATAATATGGGTAGTTCTATATCCATTTTTGGAAGGGGAAACATGTCACTCTGATTCCAATATATTTCAGTGTATGTGTAGAAGAATAGAAGAATAGAGTTTGGGGGCAATTGGCCACACCTCAACGTGAGGGGGACACCTTCTATTATATGGCCGGCTGGCCTTGCTTTACAAGGCAGGGGGTAATCTCCCTGATTTACATCTGCTAACTATAGCAACTGATCACTGATTTACATCTGCTAATTATCTGAATTACAGCTGCTAATTATGGCTATGCTATCCATAATTAGCAGGGGATATTCTATTGCCTAACACCCGCCCGCAGTCGCAGCGGGAGGCTCCGGGACGCAAAGACTGGATCGAAAGTCTAGAAACAATGCCGTCGGAAGTCCTTTAGTCATGATGTCAGCGAACTGATGAGAAGAGGGCACATGGAGGACCCGAATCTCACCAAGGGCCACCTTCTCGCGGACGAAGTGTATGTCGATCTCGATGTGCTTCGTTCGCTTGTGGTGGACGGGGTTGGCTGTCATGTAGATGGTGCTGACATTGTCACAGAAGACAACGGTGGCAGAGGGTAGCTGTAGGTGGAGCTCCTGGAGGAGCTGTCGGAGCCAACAGCATTCAGCCACCACATGAGCCACAGCACGATACTCCGCCTCGGCGCTGGAGCGTGACACTGTGGTTTGGCGTTTGGAGGACCAGGAGACCAGAGTATCACCGAGGTATACACAGTAGCCGGAGGTAGAGCGTCGGGAGTCAGGACAGCCTGCCCAGTCGGCGTCAGAGTAAGCCGTCAGCTTGTCAACAGGCCCGACGCCGATGTGTAGACCCGAGGAGAGGGTGCCCTTCACATAGCGCAGGATGCGTTTGATCAGCGCACGGTGCGGCTCGCGCGGGGCGTGCATGAAGAGACACACCTGCTGGACAGCATAAGCCAGATCAGGACGAGTCAGAGTGTAGTACTGGAGCGCCCCAGCCAGGCTCCTATACTCGGAGGCGTCCTTCTCTGACAGGAGGTCCCCGTTATGTGCGGAGAGCTTGGCCTGAGTGTCAACAGGTGTCGCTGTAGGATGACACTCAGCCATGCCTGCACGCTGAAGGAGGTCAACGGCGTACTGGCGCTGAGACAGGAATAGGCCGTCGGAGGAGCGTGTGACGGCGATGCCGAGGAAGTGATGGAGCGTGCCAAGATCCGTCATGGCGAACTCAGAGCTCAGCTGGGCCGTGATGCGCTGAAGGAGAGCCGTGGATGAGGCGGTGAGGACGATGTCGTCGACGTACAACAGCAGGTAGGCGAGATGTGTCCCCTCTTGTAGAACAAAGAGGGACGCGTCGGAGGTGGAGGCGACGAAGCCGAGCTGCTGGACGAAGGTGAAGAAGCGCTGGTGCCAGGCCCGCGGAGCCTGCTTCAGTCCGTATAAGGACTTCTGCAGGAGGCAGACGCTGTCGGGGGCGCCAGGATCGACGAAGCCTGGTGGCTGCTGGCAGTAGACAGTCTCCTCGAGATGGCCGTGAAGAAAAGCATTCTTCACGTCCAACTGGTGGATCGGCCAGGCGCGAGATGCGGCGATGCTGAGGACGGTCCGAATGGTCGCCGGTTTGACCACCGAGCTGAAGGTCTCGTCGTAGTCGATGCCCTCGCGCTGAGAGAAGCTGCGGACCACCCAGCGAGCCTTGTGGCGGGCAAGAGATCCATCGGCATGGAACTTGTGGCGGAAGAGCCATTTCCCCGTCACGATGTTGGCGCCGGGGGGACGCGGGACGAGTTTCCAGGTGTTGTTGTTGACAAGTGCCTGGTACTCATCCGTCATCGCAGCAAGCCAATTGGCATCGGCTAACGCGCTGCGATAGTTCGTCGGGAGAGGCGAGGTCGAGGATGATGTGGCCGTCAGCCCTTCATAGCTGACGCGAGGGAGGACACCAGTCATGGTGCGCGTGACCCGCGGCGGAGGTGGCGGTGGTGGTGCTGGAGGTGCTGTCGAAGTCACGGGTGGCGCCGGTGCAACCGGAGGCGGTGCCGGTGCAGCTGGAGGCGCCGGGGCAGGGGCGTGCGCCGCGCGGGGGCGTCGGACGTGGACCCGTGGAAAGGGAACCACAGGGGGGCGCCAGCCCAGTGCCGGAGAAGCTGATCCGGCTGCTGGTGATGTAGGGGTGTCGGTGTGCGGTTGCTCGACATCCGAGATAGATGGAGCGACCACGGGTGTCGAGGGAGGAGTTCCACCTGCAATAACAGTAGGACAGGGCACCAAAACCATATCGTCGTCTAAGAGGAAATCTAGGGAGGTGGGGGATGGGGCGTCTGGGGTTGCTGTAAAGGGAAACGTGGACTCGTCGAAGGCGACATGACGGGAGATGATTATGCGACGGGTCGACAGGTCGAGGCAGCGGTACCCTTTGTGAGAGGGTGGATATCCGAGGAAGACGCATGCCGCGGAGCGAGGTGCGAGCTTGTGTTTGGAGGTGGCCTACAGATTTGGGTAACAGAGGCACCCAAAGACACGCATATGGCTGTAGGTGGGTGGCTGTTTATGCAGGCGAGTGAAGGGAACGTCATGCTAGATGGAGGAGGATGGACGTCGGTTAAGTAGGTAGCATGCTGTTAGGAGGGCCTCGGCCCAATAGATGGGTGGTAGGGAGGCATGGAGGAGCATAGTGCGAACGGAATTATTAAGGGTGCGGATTATACGTTCGGCCTTGCCGTTTTGGGAGGATGTGTATGGGCAGGAGAGGCGTAGGTGGGTGCCGCGTGCAGCGAGGAATTGGGTGGTGGTGGTGTTAAGGAATTCAATGCCATTATCAGCTTGAATACATTTGATGGGTAGGCTGAACTGAGTTTGGGCGAGGGCAGCGAGCTCAACTAAATGTTGGTGAACATCAGACTTTTTGCGGAGAGGAAAAACCCAACAAAAATGACTGTAATCATCCAAACACACCAAATAGTAGGAAAAACCAGACAGACTGTTGATAGGTGATGTCCATACATCACAGTGAACAAGTTCAAGGGGCGCATGAGTTGTGGAATGCGAACAGCTGAAAGGTAGACGTGTGTGCTTGCCTAACTGACATGAATGGCAGAGGGAGCGATCTACTGTATTGCAGGCAACAGCACGAATTTTATTGAGGTGCGCTAAGGCAGCAGGTGCTGGATGACCGAGACGTTGATGCCATAGGGTCGACGAAGCAGCCAAGAGGGCGACTGGCGTAGAGGCGGGCATGGTGTAGAGGTCCCCGTCGCTGTTACAGCGGAGAGTCACGTGTCCCATTCGGAGATCCTTGATAGAAAAACCATGGGCATCAAATTCAAATGAACAGCTATTATCACGAGTGAATTGACGAACAGAGAGCAGGTTACGAACTATAGATGGTGCGACAAGGATATTTTTAAGAATAAAATTAGATGCGGGAGTGGGTAGGACGGAGTGACCTCTAGACGTGACTGGAATGGTGGTGCCATTACCAACTGTTATTGAGGAGGTGGAAGGGGGTAGGTGCTGGGTAATCATACCATCTGAGGATGTCATATGTGTTGAGGCGCCGGAATCGACGACCCAGGGTGAGTTGCCCTGCATGTTCATGGCCTGGAGGGCGGCGATGAGGCCGGCTGCATCCCAGGTGGTGCTGCTGGAGTTGTCGGAGGTTGCCGCAGGAGCGAAGGCTGTGTGTGCCTAGGGAGCAGGCCCGAGGAGGCCTTGTTGGCGCCCATACTGGGCGTTGGGGCCACCAGACCCGCCGAAGCCACCATGGCGGCGGTGTCCAGGAGGGGTGACCCGCTCACCGAGGGCCACGCGTTCGCCGATCCAGGGGTTAAAGCCCCAGGGTTGGCGCCAGTTGGGGTTGTGGCCGCCAGAGGTGGAGGGCTGCTGGCCGCCCTTCTTGCTGTTGGGGCGCCGGTTGTCCTGCTGCTGCTGCGGCTGGCCACCAGCAGGAAAGGAGGCAGCAGTGAAGAGCGCCGAGGCAGCACGTACCTTCTCGTCATTCTGCAGCCGCAGTTCCTTGAGGAGAAGCTGATGGCGAGCGGAGGAGAAGGTGAGGGGCTGTTGCCCAGCGATGTTGTCGGCGACCGTAGAGTAGACCTCGTTGACGCCGCGCAGAAGGTTGAGGACGAGGGTGCTCTCGAGGACGGTCTGACCAATGTCGCGCAGTTCGTCGGCCTTCGCCTTCATGCGGACGCAGTAGTCGTCGATGGAGGAATCCCCCTGAATCATCGAGTGGAACTCGTGATTGAGGAAGATGGCACGAGGCGCTTTGTTCGCCTGGAACACGTCGTCGATGGCCCGCCACAGCGCGCATGCCGTCTGCTGAGTGTCGGTCATGGCGAGGTTGAGGACGGGGTCGGAGGCGGTGCTGTACATCCATCCGCGGACACAGAAGTCAGCTTGCTGCCATGCTTTGTCGGTAGGGCGCGCGGGGAAGGCGGGATCGAGGTGGCGCAGCAGGCCAAACTTCCCGCACATGGCGCGGAAAGCCGTCGACCACTTGGTGAAGTTGGAGGGCTTCAGCTCGAGGACCATGGGGACGTGCAGTTTGACATTGATGGTGGCGAAGGGGCAGATGGCCGAGGCAGAATGAGCCCCTAGGGCGCCACTAGTGGCAGAGGTGAGGTCTGATTCGGTTCCCATGGGAGGGGAAGGAGGAGGGGTGGCGTGGGAGGTGGGAAATCAGATCAAGGCCCGGTTCTCTGATACCATGTAGAAGAATAGAAGAAGAATAGAGTTTGGGGGCAATTGGCCACACCTCAACGTGAGGGGGACACCTTCTATTATATGGCCGGCTGGCCTTGCTTTACAAGGCAGGGGGTAATCTCCCTGATTTACATCTGCTAACTATAGCAACTGATCACTGATTTACATCTGCTAATTATCTGAATTACAGCTGCTAATTATGGCTATGCTATCCATAATTAGCAGGGGATATTCTATTGCCTAACAGTATGTTGCATAGTTCATATTTCACAATTCACAAATTTTGGAAGGGGAAACATGCACTTTCCAGACCATGAAAAAAAAAGAAAATCATTCCACTATCAAAACCACCAGCAGAATCTTAATGGATAATCATCATTTCTGGAAAAGAATTATAACCTACTGTATCACATCAGTCATAAAAAAATAAAGATAAAGAGAAAATCAGAACATTAATGGACAAGTAACATTTCTGGAATCATCACCACCTATTGTGCCACATGACAATCCAAGGCTCCTAGGCATAATAAGTTAATAACAACAAAACGAACCAAGATCTATTACTAGAACTCTGTATACATATTGAAATTCTAGCAAACCACAGGCTGCAACATCAGTTCATCACAAAAGGCAGCACTAAAAGCATGTTCAAGCATACAGCAGCATGCTTTAAATGTCTAATACGAGAAACCTAGTTCATTCAGTAAAGTAACTACCAGTGACAGTGCATGTTCTCCACATGGTTCCACCTTTCTGAACTCCAATAAATTGGAAAACATATTTGATACCAAAAAAATCTGGAGCCCAATATCATTTTTTACAAGTGAGGGCCAAAAGTCCATTGTATATAAGATAATTGGGTTCGAAGTGTGGCACCTTCTTATTTTCAAAGACATAGGGGAGTCTTCTCCTACGATCTAGTTTTTTATAAGATAATTGGAAAGTACGAAAGCTCACATTTTTATCCATGACAGCGCGGTGGCCAAAAATATATATTAAAAATTTTTACCACAACTGCTATCCTAAAAGAAATTAGTGGATTCAAATGCACTAGCATCTATGTCCTTGACTGGAGCTTTTGAATTGTGGGAATAAAAAAGTCAACTATTTCAGCTAGCACGACCTTTGTTGACAGTGGGATTGCCGGAGTGGAAGTGCAGAACGACAGCGTGCAATGCTGAGCGAAAGCGACTCCCTAATGCGGCACTACCGTGGTCCCTGTCGCAATGGAATCGCAGGTCCTTTTCTCTGGGTGTTGAAGGCTGAAACAAAAATATCCAGATCAGCTCTTTTCTCCCTACTAACGGATCAAAGATCCAGCCCAGAAGCTCAACTCCAGAATAAATCGGCACTGAGAACACATCCATATATTCCGATTCACATTGACCCAAATTGGCAATTCTGATTCTAGTTTGAAGACAACATCTATCCATCCACGGAAGTATTAGCAACGACGGAGGTGCATTGGCAGAAACGTGTTAGCGACCTGGACAACCAGAGGGAGCCGAACAGGGAAGAGGAGCCAGAAACCGCTGAGCCAACAGAGGGAAAGGAAGCCAACGAACGCAGAAGGAGCTCAAGAGCCAAGAAGCCAAGTCGACTCTTCGCGGGAGCCGAGTGGGCGTGAGCAGTAGGTTACACGCAGCTGCGTCTGCGTGGCTCACGCTTGGGCATACACGCCTTGTATAAAAGAGAGGAGTCGAGGCCGGAGAGAGGGAGGAAGAATTAAAACCAAACAATTCGAATTAATCATTCATCGTTCCTTCCCCTAAGCTTCTTCTTCTCCAAGTCCGATTCCAATCCTGCTTCCTTCCCTTCATCGATCCCCATTGCTAACAAAACGCGCCGGGGCAAATCCCTAGGAAAAGAAATCGTTAAACTAAAAGCATGCGCACACAGCAAACATTGAACAACTGATTGGAATGGTAAACGAAGGTTTGGATTCCAGCGCTCACACCAAAGAATGGGGAAAATCCCGCATACGCGCAGACCGAAACGAAACAAACAAGCAACACTATCCTATCCCTATCCGAACCAGCCAAAGAGGCTACGATGACTGGAAGGGGGACATACAACCCCGTTCGGATCTCCATTCCATGCTAGAGGCGTCCAGCGTAGGGGGACGCCTGCCGACGGGGAAGGAATGGAGGAAAGAAACGCGGTTGCGGCGGAAGGGAAGATGCATGCATACCTGGATCTGGATCGGGGAGTGGCCGGCCGGTGCGGGACGGAGCGGACGCGGCGTCCCTTGGAAAGGGAGAGAGGCGGGCGGGGCCCCGGTGAACCGTCCGAATATCGACGACGGCCCGGGGCTTGTGTTGGGGTGGGGTGGGTTGGAAGCCTGGCAATACTACCTCTGAAATAGGATGTGGATGTGGATGGGTTTTTTTTGATATATGTACTACTACGCTTTCTTTCCAATGTATATTAAACAAATATGCATTTATGTATTATCTATATACTCCCTCCATGTTCATAATAATAACTAGAGGAAACATTTACACCTTGTGCTCGTTACTTGATCTCATACTCAGGCATTATATGGCATATAAAAGTGGTTCCCTAAATTGTATATTGTGAGAAACAAGCAGCTGAACTGGTGCTACAATTGTTACCGAAAATTAAAGGTAGTGTTATGAAATACACACACCATCCGCACTAGTGCACTCTACTCAGTGAGCCCGGTCCACAAGACAGGCAGCTTTGTTTTTGTTTATAGGCCGAATTTGAGGAAGGTCTGTACTGTACGGCAGCCTAACCGAACAAAAACTTAACCAACCTTTTGGTTGTTTTGATATTGTCTCGTCAAACATGACAAAAACTTCCGATCCCTAAAGAGTGCACTTTTGGTTTTTATAGTCAATCAATCTTAAGATTGATCAAATCTAAAAAAACATTAATATTCTGAGATTGATCAAACCATGGAATATATTTTATAGTAACATTTTGAGATATAGAAGTTGGTATTATTTTTTAGAAGTTTGTTAAACTGAAAACTTTAAATTACTTCAAGTCTAAAATTGCACTTTTTCAGAACAAAGTGCATACGAAAAAACATATTATTTTAAAAGAAACATTTTGTAGGAGTGACCGGGTTGTCGCTGAAGCTGATGGAACCACAATGCAGGCATATGCAAACTACAATGCAACACAGGACAGTATCCTGCATGATGAGAACCACAAGTCGAGTGAAAAATTAGCGGCGCGCCCCCCCCCTCTTTTCATATTAAATGCAACACCAAAATCTTGAAAAGGAACTGTATATTTTTTTGTGTAGAACCATACACTATCTCCCGCTTAACCGTCTTTTAGTGCCGGACTGCCGGTCCCTTTGTTTCAAGTTTCCAAACGTTAAAGGAAGAAATTCTTGGCAGCGAAGAAACGCTTTTCATGTAATTGCTGTGAGCGTTGCCTCTTGGCAAAAATACAGCCAACTATGGCTTTGAAAAAGATATGTTTCTTTTTTTATATTTTTTTCCGCAAGAGCTGTAGTTGACGGCTATTTCATACCTCTATGCAATTGTTGATTCTTTATAAAAAACGAAAATTCTGATGATTCTAGAAACAATGTATTCTCTCTCTAAACTATAGCAAGTTATTCTAGCTTTTATCACAAAGGTTTTGTTATGGAATGAAGGTAGGGTCCTTAGTTCCTTACACATTGTTGAGATGCTTGTTTATACTCCATCCGTTTAATTTATAAGACATTTTTGGCTTTTTTAGATTCATTGTTTTTGTACGTATTAGAAAAGACAAAATGGAGAGTCCGTTATTACAGTAGTGGAAAAAGGCAGGTATCCTTTGAAACGTAGCAGATCTGCTCCAGACATGACACAACGATAATGACCAGAGCTTCCCTGCTACGTCGAGGAAAGCTAGTAAATACATTAGCCAAACATGAGCAATCGTTAGCCCTTTTGATTCAGAAAATTAGTGAAAGCTTTTAGCCTATTATTGGTTTAATAATGTAGTAAATTCACGCTGTTTCTGTGCTTTAGGCCTCCCTGAAGGTCTGGAGACATGTGATACAATACAATTTTCCCCTATAGATTGAGCCACTATACGGAAATCAGCCACCTGTTAGCAAAAATGCCATTACATAGCTTGATTTCATATTTACATGCATCACTGTTGGAAAAGCTTCGCTTCTCAGACAATAGTTTCAACTATGAGGCGCAGAAGCCTTCAGTTTATTTTGCTAGTACAACATCACCACCATTATCACCTTGTAACTTGTAAGGGCAGCTGCTGCTGTTGCCGCAATCTCATTTCGAAGTCCTCCAAATATTCTCTACTGTTAATCTCTGTCAACCTGTAAAAGCACAAGGCACAACAGAAGACATCAGTTAAATACGAGTTTAAAGTGTAGATTGAGATTTGTGAATTGTGATTAGACATGGCAGGCAGAGCACTACTCTGAAATATATATACATTAGCAAACATAAATTTCCATAATTCCATACCTGCTAATTGTACGATCCTTGGCAAATCCTAGCTCATTGTCCACACATAGGTCAGGATCGTCACTTTTCTGTGAGCGCAAAGATCTTGGTGAAAGCTTCTGTGCTTCAGCAACAGTCAAGATATTCTCAAACAGATCTATCGGTCCAGCCTCGGCTGTACATAACAACCTTGCTTTGTTCTCGTACATAACCTAAAAATCATTCATTATTTGAAGATAAGTACATGGTAGTCTGCAATATGCAAAATCTATTGGTGAAGAGGGGAAAAGCATTTTTGTTGTTTATATTCAAGTATAATTTTGAAGTATATATGAAGGACTACTGCATGCAATGAGATCTAATCTTTTATAAAACCTCCTGATACCAACACTGAATGTTAGTTTTGAGGTGTCTTCAGTTCAAATATAGAAAAACAAACATTGTCTGCTCATACTGTGTCCGAGACAAACTGAAACATAATAAAATGAGACATAACAAGGATCATACATCAATCAGTGT
>CM041635.1:23355922-23421525 GCA_023333625.1 Bothriochloa decipiens
AAACATAATAAAATGAGACATAACAAGGATCATACATCAATCAGTGTGACGAATCGATAAGCTGATGTTCTGTTACTAGACCCAAACTTTGGAACACCATCAAGTGCCAGGGTGTGAAATTTTTCTGCACAGCGACATTTGGTTATCAGTTAGATGTCAAGAGCAAATTTTTTAATCGAAATACTAGAAATTACATTGCAGCAATGTACTTACTAAAGAGTCCAAAATAATCTACTGCGCCTAAAGGTTTATCACAAAGATCTTCAAAAGGAAAATACGCACAACCGTTTGCTCCAAGGGGAACCTGCAAAGTCATATTTAAGTAATATATAAGAAATAATATGTTTTAGTGGGTTGCTTTTAAATGCTTCTACCATACGTCCATACCATTAATTTCCTTCCCATAATTACTTCAACAGTTTGTGGGCTGGGTTCCTCATCTCCAATTAAAGATTGGAGCCTCTGTTTCAGAAGCGTACTGTAATGTTTCCCAACGAAATAGATGTTGGAAGCTATAAAATATATGTTATGACACACACAAGCTTACATTACATAGGAGGAGTACATGTCCTTTTATAGACTTTTAAGTCGGTGCTACAGTAGCAGCTACAGTAACCGACATTGTGCAATCTGTTTACAGCTAGAAGGAAAATCCAAATTGACAATTACTACTGCCTGTTATCTAGTAAAACTTACTAGCTAAGTAAACAAGGTCCTAGAGATATCTAGTACTAGTAATAAAATATAAATACTAACACAAGGATTATTGCTAACAATAGAAACCTCGCTCAGCCTGTTCAGATATCAGTTCAAAGATGTCAGATAACTAGATAAGGGAAGGGGGAAGAAACCAAGACTCCTAGTAGCTTGCAGAAGTTGGTAACATACAGAACCCATTTGGCGATAGTCCACCGCAGATCCAATGGGATGCACGATGCACCTTTCCTGCAATGGTCCACAAAAGTAAACACCACCATATAGCATATTAAGCTTCGATTGACAATGCAGAGAAATTGATAAATGTGAAACCCCTCATACTTTCAAGGTGTCAATAAATGGCAAGAAAAGGTCCCGTTGTAAGCCACCTTCATAAAGCTTATCTGGGGCACGGTTAGAAGTCGAAACAAGAATCTGAGCACAAGACATGCAAATAAGTTGGTGGATTGTATAGATAACCTGAGCAATGCGCCCCCATAAGAAAATGGAAGAAAGTAGTAGCCACGTACAACGCTTGCTGAGCAATTGTCTAAACAGCTGGTTCAGAATCATAGCATCAGCAACATCAGTTACCTGTGCAGTATAGTTGGGCTTGTTACAAACATATATATTATGACATTGTTGGAATATATAACCTCAAAAAAGTGTACCATAAACTAATCAAGACATAATATGATGGCCTCATCTGAAATCTCAGCTACTACAACATCAAGGGGATCTGAAACACCTTTATGCATCTGCATACAAGTGTCATGACAATGATTATCATATCTTCCTGAAGCTTGGAGCAGGGCACTTATGAAGGCAGTTTGCACATATAAACAAATTACCTGAAGACGACTATGTACATTCAACATGAAATGATGAAAGTGAATACGTGTTTTTCTCCAGTTAGATGGCCTGCCAAGACACAATAATATCAGTTATCTAAAGTGAAGCATGCGTGCAAGTACCAACTTTTTGTCTAAATATTATTGTAAAAAGCCATGAGATTTGTATGCAAACTCTGTTGTTTCGTGATTATTGGGAACAAAACTATCTTGCTGAATGTATAAAATGACAAGAAAGATATGCCAGCCAGTGCGGATCCAAATGGTCTTATCCCTCCCCCACCCCTAATGGTCTTATTTCTTCATTAAATCACTCTTGATTAGCATTAAATCACCATTAATTTCTAGCTTTAGCTCTAAATCTTCATTGTTCAGATCTCCCTTAGTCCAAATCCTGGATCCACCCGCTGATGCCAGCATTTCATTATTTCCATCTAGTTTATCCATCAACAAGAGAATTATGACAGGATATCTGTTGGCCACAGGCACTACAGATTCCATCAAAAAATTGGAGAACTGCAAAGGCATCAGGCACAAATTTTGTCTGTTTGCTTATCTCTCATCTAAGTCATTTATCCTGGAAGTCCATAAATTCAAATAGCCCCTGCGTCGCATAAATTTCGTGATATGTTCTATAGAATGTGCTGGGATATAATCAGGGAAGATCTATAAACTTCATGATCAATCCAAAAATCAGAAAGCCTAAAAAAAATCCATTAATGATTCAGTCATTATCTTAGTGACTAAGATGTATAATCACATTGAATGATTCCATGCCAATTTCTTAACCTAGTTTTGTGCTTAGATTCTAAAAAAGCTGGTACAGGCCATGATAATCAATTTAGCTTCAGTAAACTAGAATCGTCCATTTTCAAGAAATATAGCCCATTCATGATTCAGTCATTATCTTAGTGACGAAGATGTATAATCACATTGAATGATTTCATGCCAATTTCTTAACCTAGTTTTGCACTTAGATTCCAACAAAGCTTTTAACCAACAGACTGCAGAAGGTTATTCCTGGTACAGGCCATGATAATTCAATTTGGCATCAGTAAACCAGAACAATTCATTTTCAAGAAATATAGGCAAGGGAATTTCTTAAGTAAAAGTGTAGTGAATTCTGCAATGTGCAAGGATCATCACTATATAGAGTGCCTAAGAATGCAACTCACGGAGAACTATTTTTGATTTCAAGTTTATTTATATGTGAACAAACATATTCGATACATATCTGTATGAATGATTTTTTTGGCTATAGACCAACTATCTAACATGTTTCTCCTAAGCAGATAAAAATCAAAGTTTAGCACTGAGAATTCTCAAATATAGGGTACTTGCTCTAACTTTGTGTATGTAGCAACCAGTGGCATGGAATTACATTACAGGTGAAACTACAATTACCATACTGCCAAATTCCTAAATCTCTTCATAGATAAAAATGTCAATGTGCCAAGTTTTCAGAGTACAGGTCATCTGTAGAAAAATTCAATGTTAGGTTATAGTATCAAAGCAACCAGTTAAAATTAGGTTAATAAAAAATGATGCCATTTTACTTCTGCTACCCAGATACCTTCTCATTCACATGCCACTGGTCCTAGGACCCTAAACCCTAAACAAAATTAGGTAGAAGGCTGAGTAACGTGTTCTGTTAATTCACAATTGCAGATGAACTAAAAAGAATGAAAAAGAAAGAATATTAACCCTTAGAATATGAATAGTTGCCATAAAAGTTGTGATAGAATCACATATACAGACTGATGTACCAGAAGAGCAATTAATTCACAAAGTACTTGGTAATGGACTAGGATTACTGAGGAAGTTCTAGTGGAATTCAAGCAGTATTTACACAATGACGATTCATAACATTGTATATTATTATCATAAAGTGGTGTGGCGGAGATCTTATCCTAGAAGCCTAGAACTGATAGACTTACAGCTGCTCATAGAACAGGTCCATAAGCATCGTCTACCCTGTACCGACACCACCATAGAGGTAAAGCCCCTTAACTGAGCATAGGTAGAAGGCTGAGTAATGAGGCGGGACCATAGCCATCGACTCCTTCAATATCAAAGACTAGGGTTAAGATAATGCAGTATATACAAAATATTTCACCTCGGTGCACTGGAACTGCTCTTACCGTCCTGATTTATCAGATGACTTGTATCTGTCCAGCTTGCAGTCTTCTTCATTCTCAATCAACTCCTCATAGAGCCTTTGTAATTGTTGAATTGTATCAACCTGTATGAGCCAGTAAAAAGGTGGGAAAACTCCTTATTGCCTTATCACAGCATTGATGGAAACAATCCAAGAAATGAACCTTTGGTCAAGGACAAGAACAACACCTGAAAGCTGTCGCCATCTACTAGCTCTCCTGATGCTATTCTCCTCTCATATTCCACCATCGGACCAGCTCTTCTAATATCTACAGCTAATTTCAAGAAAGCAAATAAGTTGATTCAAGAAAGCAAATAAGTTCAAGAAAGCAAATAAGTTGATTCCCCAAAAAATAGAAGATAGAAAGGTACCACACAGAGAGAGAAATGAGAAGTGAACCTTTGGTTGAATCAGCTGCTACAGTGGAGAACATGGACCTCATCAACTCAACAGCAGGGCTTGCAAATCTGCTAGTTTCACTGTTACAACATAACCTGCTCAGTGAACGAGTTGTTAAACTGCACATGATTAAAGCGTTCTGCTGCCTGAATAATCTGGTGGCTGGCGGGTGCCTCTCTGCATGGTGCTGGGTGAAACGGCAAAGCTGGCGAAGCCACCGAGTGAGTGATCTCATCTTCCAGTAGGTATGTTATTTTTTCCACTTTCTAGACAGGTACCACAAGTTATGAGCCTACAAATGCAGCAGACCAAGGTTCCATTAAGGAAAGATACAGGGTACACCTCCTAAGAGTAGCATATTACTGGCCGTGTGACCAAAGAAGCATCAATCATGTGGCACAAACAAAGGAATCTCAAAAGTAATAAACAAGTAAAATAAATGGGGGTGGGAGCACGAGACATAATAGAATCTACCGTACGAGTAGTAATCAAGAAAATGACATGGAAAGGGGTGCTCGATACTCCTAGTAAAGAAATGCAGCTGCTACATAATACTCTGCAATTAATAATTAGTTCAATATATATACCAATCAAGAAGGTTTCCAGACGGAGTATCACTACAGCTCCATCGCTCCATTAATCGGCTACAATAGATGAAATACTACTTATCTAATCCCTCCAAAGCAGGAAACCAAGAGCCCGAGATGTGTAAATTCTTGCACGATGGGCTAAAAGGTAACGTCAGCTCCAGGATTATGGGAGCACTGTTGCGACGGTTTCTCCAAAGATGCAAACTAGCTTTAGCTACGGATCGAGGAAGACGAAACAGTATCAGCGCCCGCTAACAGCAGCAGGTAACAAGAAATGTACCAAATGGGGGAAATCCGAGCTCCAGATTTTGCGGAATCGCAGAGCAATCCTGAATGGAGTGATCTAAGGTTGAACTTAAAAAGGCCAGGCGCCTCATCTGACCTGAGCGGATTGCGGAGAACTCCAGCACACGAGCACGAACGGCCTGCTGCCCTGGCCCCGCCCAACACCCGACGGCGCCGCCTGCGCCTTCCGAGGAAGGATGCCTGCAGGCGGCGACGATCCGCTGCGGCACAGCAGGAGACGCCCCGGAGCCGCAACGCGGCAATTAGCAGGCGGTGTCCGCCGGCGAGCAGCCACTCCAGCAGACAGGGAGGAGACGCCGAGACGGAGAGCGAGCTAGGGGACAGCGACGGCGCCAGCAGCCAACTGTGTACGGAGTATTACGGTATACATACGCACCACACAAATCAGGTGAGACCGATAAATGCTCGTGCGATGGAACGGAAACACTAAATTCCACGATAACGTAAACATGACTGTGTTTTACAACGTTGATTCAAATAATATTATATAAATCTTCAAAAAAGGTAGATAACTAAAATATAACTCTAATTTGATTACTTCATGTTTACCATAAGCAAAAGACAAGCTTGAATTTTCTTTAGGAATTGACACTTTTTTGAATTGTCGTTTTATGATAATAGTTATTCTTCATCCATCCTACACATAGTCAAATATAGAACCAGAAAGAACAATTAGTAGCATTATTGTACAAATAAATCATTGACCAGAAATAACATTTTTGCTTACCAGTTTGATCCATGTGACTTGCCCATTATTCCAAGCCAACATTAGTTGTAGAACACGAAAACTAGACAAACTTCTGAAATATAGAAATAAAACGGTTAGCAATTCATTATATTATAATAAAAATAATATAGTTATTATATCATTATATGGGTCGTTTCAAAGGAACTTGCGTATCTATGTCAATTAGAATGTTATCTGGAATTATACTTTTCCAAAGGAAAAGGTTTTTCTTTCTCCAGCCAGAGCCTCGAGCGACCATGTCGCACCTATAGTCATTCTCCATCTCAAAATTATTCATACATACCTCTTGAATGGTATATCGTCTTTCATCCGTTTTGGAGGTGGTGTTATATCAAGTATAGTCATACTTAAAGCCTTTTGATCGAGCACATAAAGCATATATGTCAGCGACAGCTCCCTCGTAATCCATGGGATAAACACCTACAAAACAGTAGGGATTACGATATTGCAGTTAGGATTCAACAGGTACGTATAAAATAAAAAGAATCAAGAAAAGAAGTCTTACAAATCTACAACAAGAGGGATCATATTGCATACGAGGTCAACGTGCACATGTTTCACCAACCTTTTTTTTCGTTCCACTGTCTTCAAAGTATTGAAAGTTTCAGAGACCAACAACTCCTAAAGTAAAATAAAAGGTAAGCAGGACATAAATAAATAACATACATTATTTTACTAGTATAATAGTAAAATTAGGCACTCACATGGAATCGCAAGTCCATATAATGGTTTGTCACAATCTTTTTATTTGTATTCTGAAGCCTGTCTGCTTCATTGTTTGCATGCCCGAACACACAAGTTGAAGCACTCTTGGGACATTCTTGTTCCCATTTGCTGCAACGTTTGTACCTTCCACCTGCTTCGGACTCATCCATGGCGTTTCGAATACGTCTTGTCTTTCGACGCCCAGCCTTGTCTCTGATCTTACTTGGATCTGGAATATAGCTAGGTTGCGGTACTGTACCTGTAAAATTCCCCGCTATGTCAAAACCATAAATTTCATGTGACCATGTATGCAATATGGCTTCCTTGGTGAAATAGGGAGATACAAAAGTACGATCAAGTATTCCACACTCCGAGCTCGCTGCAATAACATGGGAACATGGTTTGTGGTAGAGTCTTGGCTTGTGGCACGTGCATGCGCAATACCCATCCTCCTTACGTATGCATTCTTGCACAACTCTTGTTCTATATATTCCACGCTTTGCCCTATCAGCACATAAGATTTCAAATCGGTGCTCTCTAGTACCTTGAGTTATAACTCTATGCTCCTTTGCCTTCTTACGTTTTTCTTCCAGATAATTTGTCAACATATGTCCGAAAAAAACACCTTGCACTTGCATTGATAGGGCAGCGACTTGGTACCGGTCTCTGAAATATCTGCATGTTCCATGCAGGATGAACTCAACAATGGCAACCAGGGGAAGGTCTCTAACACCACGCATCACCCAGTTGTAAACTTCGGCCAAATTAGTTGTCATAATGCCGAACCGCGCTCCGCCGACATCATGCAGCAAAGACCACTTCTCCTTAGGCTCATTCTCTATCCAGTGCGAAAATTTTCTCACAGCAGATGCCGATCTCCTTCTCATGTTTGGACATCTGTGGGCAGCGGTCCTAAGGCCTCTGGACCATCCTCACCAACAGGTGCTGATCGGCTTGAGTGCTCTTCCCTTTGCTTCGTTGTGAGCTCGTCCAACCTCCTCCAAAGCTCGTTGAATTTTTTCTTTTGATTCTGTCCGCACAGCCTCTTGAATAGATCCATCAAGCTCTTGCTCTTAAACTGCTTGTAAAAATTAGCACCCATGTGACGCATACATCACCGACTTTGAACATCTGGCCAATCTTTACCATATCCCATCTCTGCATCACCGTTCTTCAGATATTCAATTGCTCGAAGAAGGCCAGCGAGACGGTCATGAATTAGGCATACACCAGGCCTCATAGCAACAATGCTAACCTTCACCGGCTTGAGAAACCAGTACCAACTATCGGTATTCTCGCTCTCCACAAAAGCGAATGCCAGTGGTAGAACTTGATTGTTCCCATCCACGGCAATTGCTGTTAGTATCTGACCTCTGTATTTACCTGTCAGAAATGTCCCGTCAATACAGAGTATTGGACGACAATGCACAAATGCCCTGATGCAAGCACCTAGTGCAAAGAAAGCACGTTGCAAGACCATATTGCACGGTCATTCTCCATAGTTAGGTATGTTTTAAGATCTGTACATGTCCGTGGATTTCTGGCGGCTATGCATTGAAGAAGAGATGGTAAATTATCATATGAGGCTTTGAATGTGCCAAATCTCATCTCGATAATCTTCTATTTTGCCCTCCACGCCTTAGCATATGAAATGGTGTATTTGAATTTATCTTCGATATGCCTTATTATTGACCTTGGCTCGTATCCCAGATTATGCACAACATCTGAATACATCTCTGCAGCAATAAATGCAGATGTTATGTTTCTGTGGTACTTCTCTACACCTTCCAAGTGATAGTTGTGCTCAGTGACTATTGACACTTTCCAATAATCGTTCCACTTTCCCTTGAATGCATGCACCCTCCACGGACAACCATCGCTGGATCTCATGCACTTAACTTCATATACACACTTTGTGGACTTTGCTACCCAGAACTCCCTCTGCAGTGATACAGGCCAATGCTTGACTGCCTCCATCAATTCTTCCTTCTCTGCGTACATCGCTCCCTCGATTACCTCATTCTCCTTATACTCCCATGGAACATGTTATCCCTCTGAAATAGTAAGTTCAGGGAAGTCTTCATTAGACCATTGCCACGGATTCACATTGCATCCTTCCTCATCAGAAGATTCATCACCCTCCACTTCCTCATTCGCCGCATCTTCGTTTTCCATTGCCTGAACAATGGAGTTGATCCTCTCGCCCTCATCTGCCAAGCCTCTCGGCTCACTGGCTTCTCCTTCTCTTTCTGGTTCCCGCACATCCTGTCCCTGTTCTTCTCCTTGCTGAGCACGGTCGTTTCCCTCTTCCATTTCAGCATCAGTCTTAACCATGCTTGTACCCTCTGCATCTTGCAAGGTTGCATTGTCTTTATCGTGCACCTCCATAAAAATGCTGGGTTCTCAGCCCCGCTGCAATGCATTTTCTACGTACCATTTCCATGTTTCGGTGCAATCTACCGACATCAATTCCCAGAAGCATTCTTCGTTGCCACGGTTGACTACTACATTTACTTTTATTGTGTTAACCTCTGGGTTGATATGAAATGCCCTCATTAACCAGTTACACACTTACCAAAAATTTCTTTCCGCTGGCCTATCTATCCCCTTTAGTGTTGACCCAAATTCAGACAGATCTATACCATACGGGCCATATCTGACAGTGCCACTACCATGGAACAACCGAAACGTCACTTTGGTTGACATATCTATTCAGAGAAAATACGATATTCGTCACATTTCAAATCATGCAATCCATTGTTTAAAGCATAGCATAAACATCATTATTCCTAAACCCTACACCCTAAACCCTAAACATATCTATTCAGAGAAAATACGATATTCGTCACATTTCAAATCATGCAATCCATTGTTTAAAGCATAGCATAAACATCATTATTCCTAAACCCTAAATATATCTATTCAGAGAAAATACGATATTCGTCACATTTAAAATCATGCAATCCATTGTTTAAAGCATAGAACAAACATTATTATTTCTAACATAAACTGCAATGCTCTAACATCATTATTTATAGATCTAATATACATACTACTCACAGATCTATCCAGAGTCAACTAAAAACTAAACAACTCTAGTGCACATTATATTTTACTAATGTATAGCAACAGACTTGTAATGTATGAGAAACTTACCTAAAAGTCGAGGTCTCAAACTAACAGGGCTTCGCCATTTACTTCCTTCCCCTCCCTCCTCTCCTCTTTCTTTTTTTCTGAAAAATTTAGTGAATATAATGAAAATCTGAAGAGGGGGGCTGGGTATATATAGGCGGCGTTTTTTGCGCGCTAGGGGGCCGCCTGCAAAAGTGCGCGGCCGGCCTCGCCCTTTTGCAGGCGGCCCCCTAGCGTCCAAAAAACGCCCACACAGTGGGCGTTTTTTGGTTGTTCCGAGGCCCGCCCGCAAAACAACGCGCACTTTTGCAGGTGGCCCCCTGGCCACCAAAAAACGCCCACGCAGTGGACGTTTTTTGGGCGCCAAGGGACCGCCCGCAAAAGCCGACACCGGCGACGGCCGGCCCTGTGCCACGTCACATATAACGCCCACACAGTGGGCGTTTTTTAAAAAACGCCCACTGTGGACGACTAGTTCTGTCATATTTCAAAACAAAAAATTAAAAATGTAAAATTTTTTTTAAAAAAACTAAAAATAAAAAAATTCCCATTAGGTTAAGCTGTGCACGACCAAACAGATCACCTTTTGAGTTGAGCACCATATATTAGAAAAAATACATATATCTTATCTTAATAAAAAATTCATGTTAATATGTTAGAATGCATTACAATTTGTAGTTCCAATAACATGCTTGTTTTTCCCTTGATGATAGGATTTGTGACGTCTCTTATAAATTGCATCCTTTTGTTCCTGAGACATTGCATGCCATCAAGCTCTATCCCTTTCCCTCTTACGCTCTTTAGCATCGACTGCACTTAACTTTGAATTATACAAGAAAATATACATATAGCACGTACCATGTAAGATTTGAAACGATGTTGCAAGCATATTACCTTCTTTTTAGTCTTGTCTCCTAACGGTGCACGAGAATTTTTTTTCCATTATACAGGATCTACAATAGAATAGACAACAATTAATATAAATCGCAATGCGCAATTAAAGCGTTTCAACGAGAACCAGAAAGAAAAAAAAGAAAGAGATCATGATATTCGAAATTTGAAAAGAAAGAGATCAATTCCATATGCTCAACCATGTTTCTTGAAATCATTATCTAGAGTGACAGATGCTTCAACAGTTAAATGGCAAAGGGGAAATAGGTCCTGAACCCCTCTGTGATAGGGCCCTTTCAGGAAATAAATAGTGTCAAACTGAGAGTGCACATGACAAAAATACAGCAGGAAAGCTTGGTTTCCGGAGCATCACCCACTCTAATGAAAAAAACAAGCAGAAAGGCTATCTTTTCTTATTACATAAGTATTTTAGATGCCAGTTTAGTTCTGTATAATCATCACACACACCCAAACTCAATTAGGCACTCACTCAGTTAGGTGATAAAGGACCAACAGTAAAAGATGAAAAACCAATAAAGTATATGCAATCAAAAGTTGAAAGCTCAAATCTCAAAACTGTACAAGTATCATGTGACACTGTAATTAACACAACAGAAAACACTACCACCTGTTTGTCCAAGGGGATTAGCATACATGCAGCATCTGTGGCAAATTTGCACTGCATAGTTTAAGCGAATGGCAAATATTAATGCTTGAGAAAAACTGAGGATAGCAAAACTCAAGAGGACAACACATGAGAGAAACTACTGAAGACAGGCATCAACCTATGAAGAAATAACTGATGTTGTTAGTTAAGCATATACAGTGTCACACTACTTTCTCCAACAAGCAATGACTGAAATTTATTTCTGCACAATTCATTGTTGCAACATGGCAGATCAGTAATCACTTTTTTTAATCACCAAGGGTATATATAGTTGATCGGGCATTACTGTCAAAAATAAAATCCTCCTGTTTTAACCTACAATATGTCTAGATTAGTATGTTGTAGGCTTTCAACAGTCAAGCAATTATTTCATGCTTATGTATAATAATTAGTAGAGGGACTAACTCTTGAATTAACAAGCAGCCTTTTCAGTTAATGAATTTCATTTGAAAGCAACGGCAAACATCAACATTGTCCAGTAAACTACAACAGCAAGAGTTTGCACACATTAATGGCATCAGTAGCTACTCAGGTATGATAGAGAAATGAAGCTCATCTATTCCATGGGGCAACAGTCCAAACATGTACATCAGTTGGGCATATAAGCGTTAAGGCCCTTATACAAAGAGGAAAATACAATATACACCATATACATCTAACACCCCCCCCCCAAAACTCAGGGTGGATCTGAAAAACTGAGTTTAGAGAGAAAGAACCGATGCTGTGCTCGCGTCTGTGCCTTGGTGAGGAAGTCAGCCACCTAAAGCTCGGAAGGAATATACTGAAGAGCAATGACATCATCCTGTACCTGAGCCCGAGTGTTATATGCATCAACTCCAATATGCTTGGTGCGCTCATGCTTCACAGGATAACGAGCGATGTTGATAGCACTGATGCTGTCCGACAAAAGAGGAGTTGGCGCAGAAACTGAAACACCAAAATCCTCAAGTAACCATCGAAGCCATGTAATCTCAGCTGTTGCAATAGCCATAGCTCGCAACTCGGCGCTGCACTGGAGCGAGATACCGCAGTCTGCTTCTTTGTCTTCCAAGCAATGAGAGAGCCACCAAGAAAGATACAATAGACAGAGAGGGAGCGACGTTCAGAATCGCTAGCCCAGGTAGCATCAGAATAAGCTTTGAGTTGAAGAGAGCTAGAACGTGGAAAGAATAGGCGACGAGTAATGGTCCCACGAAGATAACGCAAGACACGAAGAAGATGGCTATAATGAATATTGGTGGGAGCAGAAACAAATTGACTGAGAATGTACACAGCATGGGAGATGTCAGGACGGGTCACAGCCAAATAGACAAGACTCCCAACAAGATGACCATACCGAGTGGGATCAGTGAGAGGTTTACCATCAGTGGCATGAAGCTGAAGGTTAAGCTCCATGGGAGTCTCAACAGTGCGATGATCAGTGAGAGAAGAGCGAGCAAGAAGATCTTGGATGTATTTTTCTTGTGATAAATAAATGCCATCAGAGGTGGAAGAGACCTCAATCCCAAGAAAATAGCGAAGAGGACCAAGATCAGACATAAGAAACTTCTCACTGAGACGTGCCTTGACAAATGCAATATACTCAGAGTCATCACCAATGATAATCATATCATCAACATAAAGAAGAAGAAGAGTGCGACCACGAGGTGATGTGTGAATAAACAAGGCAGGATCATGATTGCTCGGAGCAAAACCAGCAGCAGTGATCACAGAGGCAAATCGCTGAAACCAAGCACGAGGAGCTTGTTTCAGACCATAAAGAGAGCGACGAAGACGACAAACCATGCCATCAGGAACAAAATACCCAGGAGGTGGTCGCATGTAGACCTCCTCACGGAGCTCACCATTAAGAAAGGCATTCTTGACATCAAGTTGAGAAATGGACCAAGCACGAATAGAAGCCACAGCAAGAAGAGTGCGAATAGTGGTCATGTGAGCCACAGGAGCAAATGTCTCATCATAGTCACTGTCAGTCTCTGGATCCTTGTTCTAGGTGTGAGCAAGATCCTTACTCATCGAGAGGATAGCACACAGAGAACTCAGAGTTGAGGCAATTTTCTGGGTTTATTTCTCACACAATGCTATACCAACCTGAGGGGTTGGGGATACATATTTATAGGCTGCTAACCAGCCAAGCATATGCTAAGATGCTAGTCTAAGATGCTGTCCTAGATGCTAGTAAAGATGCTATCCTAAAATGCTCCTAAGATGCTTCTCCTAAGATGCTAACTGCTGTCCTAAAAGCAGTCAAGGATGCTTTTACAAAGGACACAAGGACACAAGGACCATGTGTTGCGTACTGCAGCCCACACAAATAGAGAGTTATCCATCACTCTCCCCTAAGTCTTGTGACTCCTTGTGAGGTATCTGAGTCATCCCGATCCTGGCATGTCCTGCACCATCTCCTTGTTGCCGAGCTGCTTCAGGGCCTCGAAATTGAGGTGCCCAAAGCACTCGTGCCACCGCCAGGCCTCATCGTCCCGCCGAGCTGCAAGACAAAAGGGTTGCGCCACCTGTACGTGAAGAACATAGAGGCGGTTGCTCCCCTTGTTCACCTTGGCGAGAAGTCGGTGACAGGGATCCCAAATGCGAAGCACGCCGTCCTGGATCTCCACGCCCGAGCCGTTCTCATCCAGCTATCCCAAGCTGATGATGGAGTTCCTCAGCGCGGGTATGTAGTAGACGCCGGTGAGCAGCCGGTGCTCGCCGTTCTTGGCGACGAAGATGACGGAGCTGGCGCCCTTGATCTCCACGGCGGAGGCGTCCCCGAACTTGACAGAGCCTCGAACGTCGAAGTCGAGCTCGGAGAAGAACTCCCGCCAGCCTGTCATGTGGTGGGTGGCGCCGGTGTCGAGGCACCACCCATCAATCTTGCTGCCGCTGCCGGACCCGCTGCTGAGGAGGGCATGTGCCTTGGGCTCATCGAGGTGGAGAAGAGCCGCTGCAGCCGGTGCTGCTGGAGGTAGCTCGGTGCTCGCATGTGCCAAGAACAGAGCTAGTTGCTCCTCCTCTGTCTGCGCGACGTGGGCCTGGGCGCGTCGTGGCTGTCTGCAGTCCCTGGCCCAATGGCCGGCACGGCCACAGTTGTGGCAGGCGTTATCTTGTGCCGGCTTGGGCTTCTCGGCGGCGCCGCCCTGGGCACCTCCGCGGGCGCCGCCCTCGGCACGCCTTTGCGCCCCGGCCTGGGCGCCTTTGTGTGGCTTGCCGCGCTTGCGGCCGGCTGTTGCGGAAGAAGGCTCCCCCTTCTTCTTGTTACCTTGGCCGGCAGCCCACTGCTTCCGGGTGAGAAGGAGCTTCCCACCAACGGTGGCAGGCCCCGAGAAGGGTTGTGGCTCATCACCGTCGCGACCTTGAGGCGACCTATCGCCTCTTCGATCGACATCGTGGAGAGGTCCAGCAGGGACTCAATTAAGCGAGCCATCTGCCTGTACTTCTCGGGGATGCAGCGGAAGAGTTTCTCGACAGCTCTCTCCTCGCTGTAGGTGTCGTCACCAAACTGCACCAACTTCTGCAACAGGGCGTTGAGACAGAGAGCAAAATCATCTTCGTCCTCACCTCGCTTGAAGGCCAGGTTCTCCCACTCCTTGCAAAGTGCCTGCAATGTGGACTTGCGGGCGCGGTCGCTGCCGATGCGTGCTGCAGCAATGGCGTCCCAAGCCTCCTTGGCAGTCCGTTGCTGGTAAGCGAGAACTGCATCTCAGACGGGACTGCAGCAATGAGGGCATTCAGTGCCCGTCGATCCTGGTCGTAGTCGACGTCGCCATACCGGACTGCCTCCCACATGTGCAGCACCTGAAGTCTCACCTTCATCACCGCAGCCCACTCAACATAGTTGGTCTTGGTGAGGGTAGGCCACCCACCACCAGGGGCAACGTCCCTGGCAACAGCTTGGTACCCGTGGTGACCACGGTACCGGTCAGGGGAGAGAGCCACGCTGCCTGTGACGGCCGTGCTCCTCCTCGACCCGTCCGCCGAGCCGGTGCTCGTACTCCACCTCCGCCTCAAGCTGGGCAGCCCGCTCCCGCAGCCGCCGGGCCTCTAGTGCGAGGTCCTCGCCACGCGGATCGCGGTCGCCGCGTCCGCCCGGAGCGCGGTCGTCATGCGCACGTCCACCGGGAGCGTCGCTGGCGCAGCCACGCCCGTTTGGGCTGCCGCCGCCGCGCCTGTGCTCCTCCGGGTCGTCGTCGTCGCGTCACCTCCCGGCAGGGCTGCCGCTGCGCCCACGGCACTGTGCGGCTGCCCACCGCGCCGTCCGCTCATCCGCCGCCATCCTGGCTGCGTCGGGCTCCACGTCGACGATGCCTGCGTCGGAGGCAGCGCCGCTGGAGCTATCGGCGCGCAGGGACTTGAGCTCCGCTGCGGCTGCAGCGGCAGCGTTTGCCGCTGCCTCCTCTGCCCTTGCTGCTGCCAGCTCCGCCGTCGCTAGCCTTGCCCTCCGGGCTGCTGCCGCAGCGAGCTCTGCTGCTGCTCGCTCGCGCTCCTCTGCCACAGCGAGCTCGGCATGCTGCTGGCGCCGCATGCTCGAGCCGAGCGAGTGCTGAGACGCACCTGCGGACATGGGGAATCTCCGGGCTGCTGCGTGGGGAGGAGAGGGCCTCCGATGAACTGCTGCAGCTCGTCTCCGCAAGGGGAAGGGGAGGGACAGGAGCTGCTGGCTGAGAACTTTGGGGAATTGAGCAAGAGATGCTCAAGCTACAGGTAGTACGGCTCTGATGCCACTTTTCAGTCTCTGGATACTTGCTCTAGGTGTGAGCAAGATCCTTACTCTCATCAAGAGGATAGCACACAGAGAACTCAGAGTTGAGGCAATTTTCTGGTTTATTTCTCACACAATGCTATGCCAACCTGAGGGGTTGGGGATACAAATTTATAGGCTGCTAACTAGCCAAGCATATGCTAAGATGCTAGTCTAAGATGCTGTCCTAGATGTTGTCCTAGATGCTAGTCAAGATGCTCCTAAGATGCTTGTCCTAAGATGCTAACTGCTGTCCTAAAAGCAGTCAAGGATACTTTTACAAAGGACACAAGGACACAAGGACCATGTGCTGCGTACTGCAGCCCACACACAGAGACTTATCCATCAAAATCAAAGGAGGTTTAGAATCATACATGGACCGAGCCGGTTCAGACGGCTCAGAGGGCAGCGGAGAAGAGGGTGGAGGTGGAGATGGTGAAGGTGGTGGAGAAGGTGGTGGAGGAGGTGGAGATGGTGGGGACGGTGGTGGTGGAAGTAGCACAGTGGAGATAGGTGTATCAGGAAAGGTTAAGAAGGATAAAGGCTCAACGACAGCCTGAGGAGAAACATCAGAGGAGGGCCGAGGGTAGATGGGACGAGACTCATCAAAAGTAACGTCCCAAGAGATCCGCATACGACGAGCAACTGGATCCCAACAACGATAGCCGCCCTTGTGCTCAACACTGTAGCCTAAGAAAACACATTCAACGGATTGAGGAGTCAGTTTAGTGCGTTCACGAGGAGCAAGAAGAACATAGCATAGACATCCAAAAAGGCGAAGACTGGAGGAATCAGGTGGATTTCCAAGAAGGCGCTCATATGGAATACCTCCTTTAAGAGCAGAGGAGGGCTGAATGTTGGTTAAGTACGTGGCTGTGGAGATTGCTTCGGCCCAAAAATGAGGTGGGACAGAGGAAGCAATCATAAGAGCACGAGCAGTTTCAAGGAGATGACGATGCTTGCGTTCAGCAACACCATTCTGAGCATGCGCGCCAGGACAAGAAAATTGTGAAAGTGTTCCTTGCTCAGAAAGAAATTGGCGAAGGGCACCTGAAAGGTACTCTCCAGCAGTCAGCACGAAGAACACGAAAACATCAAAATGAGTATGAATTATGCGAGCAAAAGATTTATATATGGATAACACCTTATTATGATGTTTCATGAAATACACCCATGTGAAATGAAAGAAGTCATCGCTAAATATGACATAATATTGATGACCCCCTTCTGAAACAAAAGGTGTAGGACCCCATACATTAGAATGAACAAGGTCAAAAGAACGTTGTGACACAGACACACTAAAGGGATATGAAAGCTGAATTTGTTTGCCAAGCTTACAACCCTGACACTGATCTAAAGAGACATCACCAAAGATATTGCCTAGAACACCACGATGAATAAGGGCAGATAACCGGGAGCCACACAGATGTCCCAAGCGATGATGCTAGTGAGCAAAAGAGAAAGAAGCTGATGCAGGAAAAGCAGAGCCCACAAGACCGGCAGAGGCAGCGAAAGGAAGACGAAGCCAGTCAAGCTCCCAAAGACGCTGAGAATCTCGACGACGAGGGCCAGTACCAACTAGGAGACCTGTGCTGAGATCCTGAACACGACAAGAGTCAGAATTAAGATTAACACGACAAGAGTCGGAATCAAGATTAACACGACAACCATGATCAGTAAGCTGGCCAGCAGAAATAAGTTGCATAGTCAAATCAGGAACATAAGAAACATCAGGAACATGAAAAGAGGAGGATGAAAGAGTGCCACGACCAACAACAGAAAGAGACGGGCCATCAGCAGTTTGGACAGTGAGGGATGGAAGGAGAATGAATAGAAGAAAGAGGAACATGAAAAGAGGAGGATGAAAGAGTGCCACGACCAACAACAGAAAGAGACGGACCATCAGCAGTTTGGACAGTGAGAGGGATGGAAGGAGAATGAATAGAAGAAAGACGGGTGCTATCAGGTGTCATATGAAAAGAAGCACCAGAGTCAAGAATCCATGGCAAGATACCTGAAGTGGATGGTGGTCTCTTAATGGTAGACTGAGAAGTAGCAGCAGAGAGTACTGGAGCAGAAGTGACAGAACCGACTGCTCTAGTAGTGGCCGAACCAGTAGCTCCAGTAGCTGCCCAGGAGTGACAGCAAGACGACGTAATAACATGAGTATCTCCTGCTGTGTATGCTGCTGGGACTAAGCCTGTGGGGAACACCCACCTCGGCGAGACTGAGCCTGTCGCTTCTTCTTGTAACAATGATCTTCATCATGTGTATTTTTGCCACAGTAAGTACAATGAAGGCCACTTGAGCTGCGAGTTCCCGAGTTGCTAGAGGCTGCTGATGTAGGTACTTTAGGAGGAGTACCAAGAGTTCCAGACCGAGCAGCTAGAACTGAGGAGCTAGAACTGAAGTAGACCAACTGAACGAAGACGTGCCTCTTCATTACGAACAATAGCAAGAGCCTCCATCAAGCACATGGCTCACGAGCAAGTAACTAGGCACGAAGAGGCTCAAACTCAGCACGCAAACGAGTCAGAAAGTCATAGGTGCGACGAAGCTCGAGATGGCTTCGTTGCTTCTTGCAAGAGCCACAAGTGTCAGGGGATAACTGAGGACTAAGAGTGTCAAGCTCACGGCATATTGCAGATAGCTGTCGAAAGAACTCCTCAACTGAACTGTCACCCTGCTGTAACAACTGCTCTTGACGTAAGGCAGCAATATAAGTGGACTGACTAGAGGGCTCATAGCGCTGGCGCAAGAAAGCCCACATTTGAGCAGCATGCTCAAGTCGAATAACCACTCCAGTCAGATGCTTTTCCATACTAGCAACTATCACAGCCCCGACACAAGCATCTTCATCCAACCAAGTGCGATAAGCCCGAAAGTGAGACATATAAGAGGCCATATAATCATCATAACCTTCACACAGTTTCTTTTGTTCATCTTTAGATACTTGTGGAGGAATCACGGGCTGCACTGGACGATCAGGCAAGACTAGACAGGGTGGGTAGCTCACCACTGACAAACTCCCAAAGACGAAGACCACGCATATGCCACCTCATATGTGGAACCCAATCATGATAATTGGTGCCATCGAAAGTTACTGGACGACACTGAATCTGAGCACCACCAGTAGCGGAGCAGCAGGAGATGCCGATGCCATATTACTCTCGCTCTTTCCTTCTTCCTCTTTTTTTTTTGGACACTCAATTGCTCACTGGAAACAAAGTAGTTCACGGGAAAACAGAGAAGCAGCACTCCTGGCCTCCCGCAAAGCAGAGCAGAGCCGGCTGCTGAAGATTGGATGGCCACGGATGGGCTCGCGCAAAGCAGAGGACCACACCCGGTGGCAAGGGAGCAGGCAGCGGCGACGGAGCAGAGGGTCGTACGGACAGCGAGGACACGAGCAGATGCAACGCCGCGCGGGTCCGTAGAGGAAACGCGGAAGCAGAGGGAGACGCGCGTGCGTTCACGGGCCTAGCCGCAAGCAAGGGCCACGCTGAACAGCGCACGGAGAGGGGCAAGGGCGGACAAGCGTGGCGGCGACCGTGGCAGACGAGCACGGCGGCGGCTATGCAGAGGAGCCAAACAGCAACGGCGCATAGAGAGGCGCACGAAGAAGTGAGCAGGCAAGCATGACGGTGGCGGCCATGGCAGACGAGCACGACGGCGGCTATGCCTACCAGCGAGGTAAACCCTAACCCTAGAACATGAGTTGTGATACCATGATAGAGAAATGAAGCTCATCTATTCCATAGGGCAACAGCCCAAACATGTATATCAGTTGGGCATATAAGCATTGAGGCCCTTATACAAAGGGGAAAATACAATATACACCATATACATCTAACAAGGTATAGTAATAATTAGTAGAGGCACTCCTTCTTGAATTAACAAGCAACCTTTTCATTTTATGAACTTCATTTGAAAGCAACGGCAAACATCAATATTTTTCAGTTAACCATGGGACGTACAAAGTTTCATGGGACGTACAAAGTTCAGATGCACAACTAACATATAGGGAGGCTAACTCGGGTAGATACATACAACCTGTGTATCCATCAGATTGTTTTGACTACTTATAGCAAGGTGGGAACAGGTTGAAAGTCATGCACTTAAGTGTCCAACACAGCAGCTATATAAATGAGGTGTGCAAAAACTCAGATTTCCAATACCAGTTCATGAATTTAGATAACTGATGCAGCCCTAAAGTCAATGCTGCTTTATCATGAATGTCATTCTTGGTTGAAATAGAGTTGCTTCAGCAAAGTTCTATCAATAGCATAGCCATAGATGGATCCAACTGAAAATGGTTCTCACACAATCCATTTGGAGACCTATAAAACAGTCTATTCAAGGGCACAAGTCGTTGATTCTAACAAAACACGTAAAACTGAAATGCCAAGAGCTTGACCCACAGTAATCCTAGAAATACATGGGAGATGCATTGGAATACTTGTGCAGATAACTTGCATCCTCTTGCCACAAGTGCCATTGTGCCAGCAAGAGCAATAAAACAAAGGAAATTGTTCCACAGAGTTGGCATGGCACACTCAAAAGAATTTTGCATGTACATTGCATACCTTAATATCCTTCAGAAGTTGATATGTTCTTGGCACCACGAAAAGTTGAATTGGGGCGTATTGCAGCAAATGCAGACAGATCGCTGAACATAACAAAAGCAAGGCCAAATAAGTTCCGAGAGCATATCATTTTGGTTGCAGGGACAATCATATTCATATCTGAACCATAGTACTTTTGTCAGGTGCTATTTAATTCAAAATGAATATAAGAATCTTCATTATATTACATACTGTCATCATGTGATTAGTGCTCAGGAGCTTGTGACATGATAGATCATTTCAGAACAGTAATGAAAAATAACAGAAAGATACACTGTTGTAAAGCAGCCACCCAATCATACCATTACAAATCCATAACCAGGTTTAGGTTCTGCATGTTTAGGATTCTGGTTGGGAATCGTTTCAGAACAATACCCCATAACAAAGAACCAAAAAAAAACATGTCTGAGAAGGACTACAAACTTAATGCATTGGTCTCCTATCAAACTAAATGCATCAGTCTCCTTTCAAGTATCAGTGAAAGCAATCATGTTCTATGTATCAGTCAATGCAAGAGCATAGTCATAACAGAGCTATAATAGCAAACCTGCTTGAGTTGCATAACAGAGTGTTGTATAATAAAAATAACAATGCAAAAAACTTGCTTGAGTTGCAGACAAGTTATCTGTAATAATAATTCACTAAACGTGAGCTGAAAAACATGCTTATGTGGACTCACTCAAGTAAATGGTTTCAATTGAGGAAAAAAAACAACTCACTCCAGGTGTCAAAGCCTGTGAGCCCAACATTGTGCCCAACATGAACATGTTAGTGCAAGGAAGAATCCATTCAGGGGACTGACAACGGCATGCTCTGCCATCGCTCCCAACTAAACATGGTTCATTTTTGTCTAAAGGAAATTCACTCTGCATAAAGGGAAGAGAAGGGGTGGGCATACCTGTTGGCGGATGAAGACCTGCCGATGGGCCGACCCGCGCGCCTGGTCTGTGGCGGCGCGGAGGGCGCCGGCCGGAGGGAGGCGGTGCGGAGGTGGCCTCAGCTCTTACCGTGACGGAGCAGGACTCGTTCCCTGCGCTTGACCCAAAGGCGCGGAAGGCGGAGGGAGTCGGCGCGGAGGGCTACGGCGTGCCTCCTCACCGCTGGATCCGTTCACGGGCTCGACGGATGGAGGTGGAGGCGGAGCGACGTGCTGCTGCGGCAGTGAGCGCGGGCGAGCGGCGGTTCGGCTCGGCCAAGAAGGGGCGTTGGTGGCACTCTTGGCCGCGGAGAGTAGGGCGGGGGACAAAGCCGGGTTTAAGGTTTAGGGTCTAGGGTTTAGGGGCAGCGGCCGGAGGTGGGCGGCGTGGAGGGCTGCGGCCGGACGAGGGAGCGCCGGCGGTGTGCCGTGCTGCTTCGAATCCGTGAGCGAGGAGGGACGGGGAGCGTCGGGTCGGGTCGAGAGCGAGGGACGGGGAGCGCCGTGCTGTTTTGAATCGAGAGCGAGGGAAAGCGCCCGGGTTTCACTTTCACGCGAGGCGAGGTCACAGCCCGGGTGAATGATTCCTTTCGGTATGTTTTAGGGGTTGAGAAATCAAACTCGGGCCAGCCAAGAAACCGAAACCGGCGCGGCCACCTCGACGAGTGGCCAATAATGGGGCTCGGGCCTTCTCGTCCTAGACATCGCGAAAGAGAACCGCACATGCCGACTTGCGTGTCACAGCCTCGCAAGCAGGCATCGATTTCACTCAATCTAAGGCGTTTATACGTAAAGTCTTTTTTTACTCGTACGCCATTAAAAAGATGCTATAATCGTCCCTCAAAGATGGTTTTTACCGTACATATTCTCTCTCACGTCATTATGTCCATTTTCTGTTCATTTTTCACCTTCGTGAGTCCTGACAAGTGGGTCCGATCACTTAAAAAGTCCAAAATACCCTCTTCTCGTAACTCTGTTCGTTCTCTACCGTCTCGTGGTATGGGCTTAATCGCCCGAGGCCGCCGCATGGTGCTCATGCTCAACCCATGCAAATCTAGCACGGCGAGCTCAACCCCAGCCGCGAGCTCGGCCATGAGCTCGCCACTGCTGTTCAGGTCCCCTTCCACCCCTGCCACGCGCTGGCATCGCGCCGACGCTGCTTGCACACGCTGCCGGCCGGCAAAGCTTCCAAGCGCGCCCATGGCGTCCTGGCGGTACTTCCCCATGCACGTTGGGTAGCCTCGGGCTGCTTCTTCGCTGGGTTGCGAACAACTATCCACGACGACGGCATGGATGTTCCATCGATCCTATGCATCTCGGAGGAAATGTTGTGGCGTAGAACATGTCGTCCAAGGTGGCGAGATGACCGGCGGTGTGAATTTCCAAAATTTTCCATCTACAAGGCATGGATTGCTCTCGATGTGAGTTGGGCGTTTAGCTAGCTTGCTTAGCTACTCACTAGTGTGAGGGATTGAACATGAGGCCCTTGAAAGGTCGAGATAGCGGATTAGAGGGGGTGAATAGTCCTTTCTTAAACTTATCGCATCAGCTAACCGAAACAAATACGGATTAAAACTATCGGTCTAGCTAAGACTTTACCCTTTAACTATGTCTCTAGATGCACCTTGTAAAAGATCCTAAACAAGAAAATAAGGTGCCAATCTAGCTAGTACTCACCTAATCAATTCTAGCTTACAAGGTTACACAAATCTAAGCAACTAGTATTTTGGCAAACAAAGGAGCACCTACACCATTCTAATGAGCAAAAACACAAAGCCAACCTAAGCTCACTAGATGCTCATGGCGGTGGCTGGGCGGCCGCGCGCGTGTCCACAGTGGCCGAGCAGCGCTACCCCGCTCGCGCTCACAGCGGCAGCCGGGCACCTCCGTCGCGGGTCGAGCACCTCCGTTGTGAGTCTGTCGTGTGACCGCCACGAGCCGAGCACGTCCATCGCAAGAGACTCCATGGGCGAGATCCATTGCAAGTCCGTCGCCGACGAGTTCCTCTGCGCGAGTGACTCCGTCGTGGCCATTTTAATGCCCAACGGCTGACCGAGGACGACGAGAGGGATGGCTGGAGGTTGGGGATGACCGAGACGACGACGAGGGCAGAGCACCCCAGCCTGTTGGGCGAGGCTCGTCGGCGCCACATCGACCGGGCGAAGCTCGCCGGCTCCAGCGATGCCTCTATTGTGTCCACATGAATATAAGGGAAAGAGAGAGAAAGTTTGGGCGACTGACATTTGGACCCTACTATGGGTAAATTGGTCTTTTTAGTGGCTCTGTTTGACACCGTTAGGTAGAGATGAAGTGGACGGAATGGGCTAGGAGAGAAAAATTTTGATACCCAGGGACATGTATGATAGAATCCATCTTTGAGGGGCGTTGACGATTATAGCATCTTTTTTAATGGCATATAACTGAAAGGCTATTATATGCCTATTATTAGATTTATAGGTTAAAGTATGCCGTAATATAACTAAATTAGTTATATTATGGCATACTTTAACCTATAAATCTGATAATAGGCATAACAGCAAGAACAAAATAAACCTATATGCATATTCGCTACCGAGACGAGTTGCAACAGATTCTAAACCTAACATCACAGTAAGTATTAGAGATAAGTTTAGTCACTCTTGAATGAAACCCGATCCGATGCACGGGGAACTGCCTTACCACTGCTGGTACAGATCGAGATTGCGTCATGGTGGCCTGCTTGAAGTAGCCAGTCTACAGTTGATGTAGGTAAAGGCATGCATCGAAGTTGCTAGATCTAACACAAGCAGTCGCGTGGATGTGTTCCCCCAACAACTTTATCGTCCACCATCCGTGCAGGTATGCTTGATGGATGGAGCTCCGCTTGCTCACCTAAGCCCCTTGTACGCACAAGGAGCTTGGGCATAGAGAGCAACTCATGCTCAAGAACAGAGTAGTGTGAGAAAGAATATAACTTTCAGGACGAGGATGAGAGGAGGAGCCGCTGCCTTTAAGCAGCCTTAGGCCAAGTAGAGATCAACCTAGACGGATTCTCACAATAGTATTGCGGACATTTCGTGTTGCGGCTTGGCTCGGCACGACACGACGGTGAGCACGTGATTTTCCTTTCCCTCTCTACTTGCATATAGGAGCACCAATTAACTTCCTCTTTAAGTTGTGCTTTTTCTTAGTGAATGTATCATGTGGTACTAATCCCACTCTCACTCAACACTTTTTATGGACCTTTGAAAATCTTGTGATTAATTGTTGAACTAAACATGGGAGAAAAAGATTATTGGTGATCAAGAAACTTTGATCCCATTGAGAGAATAAATATGGTTTCTATCACTACTTATGTTCTGTACCGTAGAAAATCTTGCACTGACAAGATAATTTCTTGGTACGATATCCTATGCTATAAAAAGTGATACTAGTTTCTTGTATTATGAGTGCCCTCATTAATTTTACACTTTTCTTAACCTTCTATTGCAAGAAATCAGCCTATGTTCTCTTGCGATGGCTGGTCTATTCGATGCGTTTTATGATCTGTGCTAAAACATGTTAAAAATTATTATTTATGATTTGTATCAACACACATCTTATTTGTACTTATCATTTCATAGAAAAAATTGTCTCTTGTGATTTATGATAAAATATATTAAAATCTATTATCAAAATAAATAACAGATATGACCCTTAGATGATAATTCAAAGGCTCTAGAAGTTGCAAAAAAAAATTGGCTATATTTCTTGCGAATGAAATATAGCAACTCTCTTAATTTTATCTTTGATGGTTGCAAAGAGAAAACCAAGATTTGGAGACGATGAATCCGCATCCTATGTTATACTGAGTATACAAGTGCTGATATTCTTTTATTGTTTCAAATGCTTTGGATTGGTTCCAAAGTGTTCTTGCGTCATGTACAAACGGCATGTCTAATGTTTTGGGTTGATCGTTTGAGCTACTCTGACGTGCAGTCCCGTCGCAGGGGAACCTAGTCCTGGACTGTGTTGATGGTAGATCCGGGGAACAGAGGCGCAGAGCGACGGTCGTCGCTTTGTGTTTTTCTCTATGTTCATGCAATCATATTTCACGCGCCAACAGAACTACCACGGCAACTTTGGGCCTAAAATGGTTGTGCTTTATGGTGAGCCTACTTTACTTTGCAATGGAAAAATATCCATATGTCCTGTAATAGATCAAAATATCGTGGCCCAGCACGAAATTTGAATTTATATCTTCTATAAAGATAAATTTCATTAGAGATTTATCTCAATATGTAAGCTATCCACTTCAATAATCCATTCACCAATTCATTATAAATTACAATAATAACCAACTAGCACATATAATTATGATACTTTCTCTTTATTCACTAACATGTATTTAGTTGTCTATAACAATATTATGTCAAACCATTCATCAAAATTATATAGTTTATTAATATAATTATAAATATAAATAATCTAATTTCTTTTTAAAGTGTCTAAAATACCTGTAACAACTTGTAGAGTATTCACCTAGTCCGTAAGATAGGACGATAGGTCGTAAGCTATAAGCCTACAGACCCTGGAGGGCACTCCTCAATAGCGAGTATTGTTTTTTGGTTAAATTCTTCTAACTTAATTACAGTGATGCAGAAATCTTTTGTACATTAGGTAGGTTTGTGAAATGCTATTTTGCTTGACAATGATCTAAAAAGCGGACGCTTCCGAAAGGTATAAGTCGAATACAAGTCTTATTGTTGCTTTATATATATCAAGTTTTTGTCGAGCAACTTTAACTTGTTTTGTTCTCTTTTCTTCATGAAGGACGTAGCGTGACAAAGATGGCTGATGTATCGGCTAGGGCGAGTGAATGCGTTGTTTAGTTTGACCTTACAGCAGTGTGTTCCTGCTTGAATGTAGGAGATGTTATAAACACCAAATGTCTGTGTATGTTAGGTAGCCTTTTTAGAAACAAAGATAAAAATGAAATAAAATCCATGGCATGTGTCTCATTGTCTCTAGAGTAAAATCAAGTCCAAGCTAAGCTGTACCAGTAACAAAACCCCACAAGCGGCCAAGAACATTGTTGCAGATCCCAACGATACGGAGCTATGCACCAAAGAGGCTCCTGAAAAACCAAGGCCAGCGGAAACATCACCTCCAAATCCAATGCTGATATACCAGACAGAATACCCACTTTTTGGCTGTGTTCGGTTGCGACAAAAACCACATAGCCTTTCTTGATGAACCCACCTCTGGCACAAGCATAGGCTAAGCTATAGCACAAGCATGCATCGCCAGCAACACGAGGTGACGACGGGCGCTCGGAGGCCCGGCCGGCAGCATGCCAACGGAGGCCACAGAGCGGCGGCCGAGATGCCGGTTGGCGGTCACCGCGCGGACCGGGCAGAGCGGCAAGCCGGGCACCGCGTAGAGCGGGCCGAGGCCGGCGGTCACCACCGCGCGGAGCGGGCAGACAGGCCAGGCGGGCACCGCACGGAGCAGGCCGAGATGCCGGCCGGCGGTCACCGCGCGGAGCGCGCAGAGAGGCCAGCCGGGCACCGCACGGAGCGGGCCGAGACGCACGCCACCCACCACCACGCCACGGAACGTGCGGCGGGCGACGCGCGGAGGACTACGGCGACAGCTACGGCGGCGCCTGAGATGCCCGCGTGGCAGACGACGGAGCGCAAAAAGAGCCTCGAGAGCCTCCTCGATGCCGCAGGGGACGCGCGCGGGAGGCAGCAGCAGCACCACCACCACCACCGCGGCGGCGGCCACCACGTCCCCGCACGGCCAGTGCCGCCGGTCCCGGGGGAGAAAGTGATGAACTTCCCCGGGCAGGGGCTGGAGTTCAAGGAGCTGTCTTACAGCGTCATCAAGAAGCAGAAGAAGGACGGGGTGAAGGTCAAGAAGGAGGTGTACCTGCTCAACGACATCTCCGGCCAGGCGCTCCGCGGCCAGGTCACCGCCATCCTTGGGCCCAGCGGCGCCGGCAAGTCGACGTTCCTCGACGCGCTCGCCGGCAGGATCGCCAAGGGAAGCCTCGAGGGGTCCGTCAGCATCGATGGGCGATCGGTAAGAACACTAACTAACACAGTGACAATGTTCTGTTGCCTGAACATCGATGAACTCAAGAAGGTTTCTGATGATCATTCATGCAGGTGACGACGAGCTACATGAAGCAGATTTCATCCTACGTCATGCAAGATGACCAGCTGTTCCCGATGCTCACGGTGTTGGAGACGCTGAGGTTTGCGGCCGAGGTCCGCCTGCCTCCGTCGCTCTCCAGGGCTGAGAAGCTCAATCGGGTCTGGGAGCTCATTGAGCAGCTGGGTTTACAGGTAAACCCCTTTTCTCCTCTGCTCCTCTAGCATCAGTTTCCTTTTTTTCTCCCAAAAAAAGATTAAATTGGTCAGTAGCATTTGGTACGTTGTCGGTTCAAACTAAATTACACAACGTCATATTTTTCATCGTACAATGGAATGCACTCAAACTGATGAATTATCACTTCATATAGTGCCCCTTACCTCAACAATACAATTTCATTTGTTTCTCTACTGTATTTTACTCGATGTTATCATTCACAATCTTTTATTAAGCTCTGAATGTCAAAATAACAGACAACAGCTCACACATACATTGGGGACGAAGGGATACGAGGTGTCTCTGGCGGGGAACGCCGCAGGGTGTCAATTGGCACTGACATAATCCATAAGCCATCTCTGCTGTTTCTTGATGAACCCACTTCTGGCCTTGACTCCACCAGTGCATACAGTGTGGTAGAGAAGGTGAAAGAAATTGCAAAGGGTGGAAGCATTGTGCTAATGACAATTCATCAGCCATCTTTCAGGATTCAGATGCTTCTCGACAGAATAGTCATCCTCGCAAGGTAATTACAGACAAAAGCCTTTACTTTTAAGAAAACTAAATTTCTGAAAACACATTTGATTACTCAGTTGTGTATTACAGTAAGTGCTTCTTATGACATTATGCTAACTACCTAGTACAATTGATTCATGCAGAGGAAGGCTGATCTATCTAGGAAGTCCTATCACACTTCCAGCGCATCTTGCTGGATTTGGCCGACCTGTACCTGATGGTGAGAACAGCATCGAGTACCTCCTTGATGTCATCAAGAAGTACGATGAATCAACGCTTGGACTCGAGCCTCTAGTTGCCTACCAGAGGGATGGCAGCAAACCTGATGAAGCTGCCAAGACACCAATACCCAAGACACCAAGAACACCACACCAGAAATCAGTGCAGTTCCGACAGATGCAGCTCAAGAGCAACCAGTTTTCGGTCACAACCGGAACACCTCATGCTAATACCTTCTCAAACTTCGAGTCCTATAACATCGATGATGATGAGGAAGAATACGACAATTCTCTTGAGAGAAAGTCACATACACCCTTGCATACCGGAACCTCAACCTACCATCCAAGGCTTGCATCACAGTTTTACAAGGATTTCTCTGTTTGGGTTTACCATGGTGTCACAGGGACGCCCACACGTAAGCCTACATGGACTACTCCTGCTCGAACGCCAGCTAGGACCCCAATGTCGAGCTACCAGCAGCGCAGCCGTTTCGCTACGCCACAACATGCACCTCCTCCTCAATCCCCCCATGTACCAGTTTTCAAGCCGGAGGAACCAAGCTATCATGAGTACCAGCTTGAACTGGAACCACCGCCACTAGATGCTCCTGAGAATGGCCCCAAGTTTGCTAATCCATGGCTCAGGGAGGTCGCTGTGCTCTCATGGCGTACTGCTCTGAATGTGGTGCGCACGCCGGAGCTATTCCTCTCCCGGGAGATTGTCCTCACAGTTATGGCACTCATTCTTTCGACGCTGTTCCACCGCCTCAGCGATTCCAGCTTCACAACCATCAATCGCCTCCTCAACTTCTACATCTTTGCTGTCTGCCTTGTCTTCTTCTCCTCCAATGATGCTGTCCCCACATTCATCCAGGAGCGCTTTATCTTCATCCGTGAGAGGTCCCACAATGCTTACCGTGCATCATCCTACGTGATATCCTCTCTAATCGTCTATCTCCCATTCTTTGCCATTCAGGGGTTCACCTTTGCAGTCATCACAAAGTACATGCTCCATCTACAAAGCAGCCTGGTTAAGTTCTGGATCATCCTGTTTGCGTCGCTTATAACAACCAATGCATACGTGATGCTGGTCAGTGCACTTGTTCCAAGCTACATCACTGGATACGCGGTAGTGATTGCGACAACGGCGCTCTTCTTCATCACTTGTGGATTCTTCCTGAAGAGGAAGAAGATCCCTATGGCATGGAGGTGGCTCCACTATATCTCCACGATAAAATATCCATTTGAGGCAATGCTTGTGAATGAGTTCAAAGGAGGCCATTGCTATGTTGGCACACAAAATCAACTTTCACCTGGACCTCTGGGGCAAGTCAGTAATCTGAATGCCACATCAGCGACTTGCCCCCTGGTAGGCCAAGATGTGCTCACCACCATGGACATAGAAATTGATAACATCTGGATAGATGTTGCAATTCTCCTAGCCTGGGGCGTGCTCTACCGACTCGTCTTCTATGTGGTCTTAAGATTCTACTCCAAGAACGAGAGGAAATAAGCAAAGTTTTCAGCAAAGAGGTATGAGGCATAATCATACAAGTTAGATCTGTTTGCAACATGAGTCTACTCATAGGAAGCTTAATTTGTATTATGGAAAACTTGTATTAAGAATTTATTGTATTTGATTGAATGACAAAAAGAGATAAAATTTCATGTTATATAAGGCCAATCTCATTGAATAGTTTCATTTTCTTGTCTCGAATATGTCACATTAGAAAATAGGATTTGCTCTATATGGTTGAACTAACAACCTTCTACCATGCATATATACAGTTCCTACTTTTGTGTTTAATATGCTCTGCCTCTTTGTAACATATTCATACTTGGAAACAATGTACATCCGGTTTTATTTAGCTGAAACTCATTTCATTTTAAATATCTCTCTTATTTGTTATTTTTGAAAGCGATCTCTATTATTTCATTATTCCTGTGCCATAAATTTCCTCAGGTGACACCTAAATTAATGAGAATGAAACTCTCTTTTATAGTAGCCTAATTATAATTGAAGCACATGTCATCAATGTTTGAAACTCTCTTTTATAGTTGCCTAATTAAAATTGAAGCACATGTCATCAATGTTTGATTGTTATCTTCCGATCCAGTTCCACCCTCGTTTTTCCTTCTCAAAGTAGAGGCTATAATGCTGTGTGAGATGATTGTTGGAAATAATCTTGACGTTGAAGCGAGATATTGCGGCTGCATTCCACGGTGGGCCTGGTAGTGGGCTCACCGGCGAGCTTTTGCCTTTTTTATTTTTCAGTCTATTTTCGTAGGTGGGCACGATGACTATCTCGGAAAAAGATGATTAACACAAACATAGAGGAGCGGCAAGGTGGATGTGATGCCAGCTGCCTGCCTCCGAAAAGCTTTTAGGTAGTAGTGATAGGACTCTATTGTAAATTGGATGCTCAAGAACATCTCCCTGTGATGGATTCGCATGTGTGCACATATATAGATTTCATTTCCCTATGCTTTCCGAAGGGCTCCACTTAGTATAGCACTGGCAAAGTAGTATTTATTCAGTATAAAAGCTACTCCATTCGTTCCAAATTATAGTTCGTTTTGACTTTTTTGGTGCATGCATTTTGCTATGTACCTAGATAAATAATGTCTAGATACATAACAAAATGCATGCATCGAAAAAGTCAAAGTGAACTGCAATTTGGAACGGAGGGAGTATATGCTAAATTAGTAATGTAAGCTTTCTTGTGTTTTCCTGAAAAAAATGCATGCATGTGGAGCTCAAAATTTTGAATGGTGGTCTGTCACAATATAAGTTCAAGGCTTAGATGATGTTATTTATGATTATTTCAGGTTTAGTTAGGGAATAATAAAATAGATGTGTGCATTGCCTTCTTACTTGATATACCAATACATTTTTTTCTCTAATGGGCGAAAAACCATCAGAAAAAGCACTAGAATTGGTCCATTCTATGATGGTAACTTTCAAGAATGCAGTAGAAATGGTGGTATGAAAACGGTCACTGACTAGAACCTGATAGTTTTTATCATCGCATAAAACTTTCACCAACTTTTTTTGTATGCACCAACAGGAATTCCTTCCATGTTGGCCGGTGTACTGTTAGCGGAAAATCGAAACTTTCCTGGTTAGACTTTTCTGCATTAGGGAAACCGCATTTCCTTCCCCTTTGGTAACATATACCATCGGCAAAGCCTCTCGAACCCCTCAGTCATACACCACCAGACAAGCCTCACTATCATCTACATACAACATAAATTATTATTCGAATTAATATATCGCATCAGCTCAATTAGCCTACATACCATCTAAATGTTATATTCACCAGTGTTGATGCATATATGAAATCATCATTAGAATCTTACATAAGATATAGTTCCATGGATACATTTAGTAGTGTTGATACATGAAGCTACTACTACCCTTGTCATACATATGAAGCTACTATTAACTTGCAATGTCTCATTCCTAACAGGTCAATGTGAAGCTACTAGCTTGTTCCTAACATGTCCTTTACCAATAAGAAGCCATATGAAGCTACTACTTTCTAAGGGGCCTAAAAGACTTTGTACAACAAGCACATAGCATGTAATTCATTACAAACTCATTCCAGTTTTTTTTTAAGTTGCCGCAAACTAGAAACATTATATCTAGTACCCAGTAAGGAATATAGTTAATGAGTCTAATATGGATTGGCTAGGGTAGCAGGAATAACCCTTTTGACTATAGACTACTTACTAGGCTCTTGTTGCTTCATTGCAATCAATAATGTATTCTCTCTTTTGCAAAGATGAATGACTTGATTCCTAAGGAAATATCCTAAGCAAACCAATTTAACTTCTCTCTTTCCTAACATACAGAACAAATCTAATATAATATACTCTGGCAAAGTTCACATGCTAAAGTGCTACATAGGCCCATGGGCTAGCTCCACTAGCTTTCCATAACATTGTTCCACCCCTTTATTAAGACAACTTGTCCTTTTGTGCTGCGGCGATTGCTGACGTGGAAGACCTTGTAGGCTACTAGATTGCTGTGATGATGCCTTCCCATGAGTAAGTTGCTTGAAGAATGTTGTTCACATGACTCTCATGTTGACTCTCATGTTTTAGAGGTGGGTGTTGTAATTAAAGCGTTTCTGAAGATTCAGGTTCCTAGAGGTGGTTCTTTTAATCCAGCCGCCTCTGACACATGGATCATTAAGGGCGGTGGACGTTATGAAACCGCCCCTAAAATGGGAGCCAATTTTAGAGGCAGTGTCCTTATGTAAACCGCCGGTAAAACTATCGCCAAAATCCCGCCAAATAACCCTTCTTCCTCCTCGGGTCAGCGCTGAACTCCCTCTCTTATTTCTTCTGCTGAGTACTTGGAGGCCGCGAGAAGTAGCAAAAGTTGTAGGGGGAGGTTTTGCCCTTCGATGATTGAGAGGTGAGATTTTGGCATCCCTAAACACTTTCGGAACTGTACATTTATTATAGGCTCTTCTATTTTCTAGAACCGGCTAGATCTAGAGACACGCATGCAAGGTGTTCGATGACATGCATGCAAGGTGTTCAATTTTTTTCACTACCAATATATACATCAATTAATTGCTGTTGTAGTTATATGAGAACCCTACCTTGATGCAAATATACCTTTTGTTTTTGAAGGGCAACTATGGACCGGTCATGGATGTATACGAAAAAAGATTTGAAGCATCCTACTTAGCAGATGTCAATGGTTTTATTGAAGCCGCTAAAAGACACGCTCTGATCAAGTAGACAAATGATATCTATTGTCCCTATTGTGACTGGCGAAACTTTATAGTATGTAGTGATCCAAAAACGATAAGATCACACTTGGTTCGGCGGGGTTTCATGGAGAACTACGAGGTTTGGGACCATCATGGTGAGAGAAGTAGAGACGCATGCACGGGAGGGTCAGACACACCAGAATCAATGCAAGAAGACAATGGCACCCATCAGAACCCAATGCATGGTACTATTTCAACAGATGACGATGGAGGTGGTGGAGAAGGCTGTGGTGGGGAGGATGATCATTTTTTGATGCAAGGGAGGATGATTATGGTCAAGAGAACGACGTGGACGAAGAAGAAGAAGCAGAGGACTTCCTGGATGACATGTTGTGCCATGTTGAACAAGGAATTACTTTTGAAAGGGCTAAGAAACTTGGAGACTGTTGAGAAAGCAAGGAAAGAACGTTTGTACCCAGAGGAGAAGGGATGTGAGAAAAAGTGGTCACTGCTACATTTTGTGCTGGACATACTGATTTTGAAGGCTAAGTATGGCTGGTCTGATAGAAGCTTCAATGACCTATTGACTTTGTTGGCTGCTGTGCTTCCTAAACCAAACTTTGTGCCCACCAACACATATCAAGTGAGGAAGCTTATTAGTCCTCTGACAATGGGTGCGGAACGAATACATGCGTGTCCAAACCATTGTATCCTTTTTTGTGGGAAGTGTTTTGAAGACCTTGATAAATGTCCCCGCTGTGGTGCTAGTCGATACAAAAAGGACAACAACTGTAGTAGTGATGCAGTCAGTGGTACTGTCAGTGGGAATACGAGAAAGATGGGTGGAAATAACATTGTGCAAGAGGATAACACCACATTAGCTCCTGATGGTAGTAACCAAAGAAAAGTCCCTGCATTGGTTATGTGGTATCTATCACCGATTGATCGCTTGAGACATTTATTCTCAAACCCAAGGGACTCACAGCTGATGCGATGGTGGGCATCGGCAGATCCCAAGAAAGGTGATGGAGTGCTACGTCACCCGTCCGATGCACAGTAGTGGAAGGACTTTGATGAGAAGTACAAAGATTTCAATGCAGATCCGAGAAACGTAAGGTTTAGTTTGAGCACTGATGGAATGAATCCTTTCACTGATAGGGCTAGCACACACAACACATAGCCAGTTCTCCTATCAATAATAAACCTCCCTCCATGGTTGTGTATGAAGAGAAAGTATTTGTTGCCGACCATTTTAATATCAGGGCCAAAATAACCTAGCATCGACATAGATGTTTTTCTTGAGCTGTTAATGGAAGAAATGCAGAAACTATGGAGGGAATCTACCATGTGGGATGCTCTTGTGAAGAGTACCTTTGATTTGAGAGCCATCATATTTGTTACCATCATTGACTACCCATGACAGTTTTCCCTTTCAGGACAGATTAAAGGATTCACGGGATGCCCGGAATGCTTGGATGACACTGCATCTTAGTTCCTAGATAACTCAAAGAAGGTAGTGTACGTTCGTACCCGATGCTTCTTAGCGGAAGGGCACAAGTACCGTGGCAAGAAGATGATGAGATACTTCATTGGTGGTACCATTGAGACAGAGTATGCACCAGATAGGCGAGATGGGCACTATGTGTTTAAGATGGTGAAGAATGTCAAAGTCGTTTATGGTAAAAAGACAAAGGATGGCAAGCTCAACAAGACAGACAAGCCTTTGATTGAGGGCGTGCTATTCAAGAAGATGTCTATCTTCTACAAGTACCTGGATTACTGGCCAGATTTGACCATGCACCATGCCATTGATGGCATGCACGTCAAAAAGAATGTGTTTGATACCTTGATGGGCATTCTAATGGATGTTAATTTGAAGAAGGATGGAGTGAAGTCATGGGGGGACCTAGTAAATTTGAATTATAGACCAGAACTTCACCCAGAAAACAAGGGGCAAAATAAGGTTAGCTTTCCTGTAGCCAGCTACAACTTGAAAACTGCTGAGATACGAGGAATGTGCACAAGCCTAAAGAGCTTAAAAGTGCCGACAGGTTTCTCCTCCAACATTAGGATACTTGTCTCAATGAAAGACTTGTCATTAAAAGGTTACAATGCTCATGATTGCCGTATGATGTTGACAGTGTTCCTTCCTATGGCTATCAGGGCTATAAATCCCGTATACGTGAAGATGGTCATCACCTGGATGTGCTACTTCTTGAATAGAATTGGATAGTCATGGTAGAGACTATGTGCCAAATGGAGTAGTGCTTCCCACCATCATTTTTCAATATGATGCCGCACCTCATGTTTGCACATGGTTGACTAGGTGCGGTTTATGTACTTGCATGAGGTGTGGCCATATGAGAGATTCATGTCAATTCTGAACCACTATGTACATAATTGTGCTCACCCTGAGGGATCCATGATAGAGAGATATTGTGCTGAAGAATTCATTGAGGCTTGTCAAGATTACTTGCGGGAAGAGGATAGACATGCACTTGGTTTGCCTGTATCTCATCATACGAGTAGGTTGGCAGGGAAAGGCAACAAGGGCAGAAAAACATTCATCGACAAGGAATACACTAATGTGGCAGAAGCACACTCCTGTGTGTTGCAATATTCGAGTACTATGGAGACACTACTCCAGGAACACCTTGCGCTCATAAGAGATGCAAATCCTAGGCGCTCGGAGCAATGGGTCATTCGGGAGCAGAAGCGTAACTTTTGTAAATGGCTTTGGGAACAAGACTTACCAGAAGATGAAACCATACAAGAGTTGGCAAATGGGCCATCATCCCAGTCACATCTTGGCAGCATATGATGCAAAATGGATACACATTCTATACCAAAACTAAGGATCGCCAGTTTGTGTGTCAAAACAGTGGGGTTTGTGTTGAAAATATCAATGCATTTGGGGAGGTTGAACACACTATGGTTTCATAGAGGACATATGGGAATTGGAATATCAATCAGATATACATATGGTCATGTTTCAGTGCCAATGGGTCAAAAATCCAGGAGGCATCAAGGTCGAGGATTTTGGTCTGACACGTGTCAACCTCGAAAATGTAGGTTACAAGGACCACACCTAGGTTCCTTCTGATCGTGTGGCACAAGTTCTCTATCATGTTGATCCCGCTAAACCAAAGATTCATGTGGTCATATCTAGGAAACAAAGGATCCTAGGAGTAGAAGGCATAGAGGATTTGGATGAGTACAGTCACTGCTGCAAAATGCAACTATTCACTTACTTACCAGACAAGATCAAGGTTATAGAAGATAAGCTGGAAAAGGCAGGTGTCGTCCCATACCTGTGTACTAATATGGAAGCAAGAATTGTGTAACACATCTTTTTATTTTCTATTTTGGAACATTTGTAATAAATTTAAGACCACGTAGCACTGATGTACTGATGAACTTATATATGTATTGTATTCGTGGTCCATTGTTGCTGTAAAAATTGCTATCTATAGTGGCACCCTCAGTCCCAAAATTAAAAAGACAAAGAATAAAAAATTTGGATCCCATGACGGTCCGGCCACCGTGAAAAGAAACAATCAGGACTAAATACGGCAAACAAGCAAAATCAAAATTTTGGACCAGAAGGTCCGGGGACAAGGAAAACTAATGAGAAGGACTAATTGCGGCGCACAAGCAAATACAAATGTCTTTACACACGTGACAGGTTTTCAAGAGCGGATCTTGTTAAATTACCGATTCTGAAGATGGCGCCGACGCCTCTCTCACGCGGTCATCTTCTATCTTCTATTACTTTACCCCAGTACGGACGCTAGGTCAACATATCTTCTTTACCACACCACAAGATGACAGTGCGAGAGGTGGAGATGACGGTCGGCGGCAAGGTGGCACCGTGCCGGCAACCGTTGGTACGTGGAGTCACTATATTTTCTGCTCCCTAATTTGGTGTGTGTGTGCGTGTGTTAGTCTTGGATTGACCTATATAGATCTGATCTTGTTAAATAGTGTGCTCGTGATATAATTACATATTATGACGTGTACAGATCTAATCTTGTTAAATAGTGCTCGTGATATGATTATAAAAGGAATCATCATTTTTTCATAACATTAATTTAGGAGAAGACATGGTCGGACAAGTACCTCCACCAGATGTCGTCTATGTGCACGACTATGTGGATTCCGACCAACCCTGGAACATGCACAACACCCGTATCCAAGCATAGTAAGCCACATGTGTCATCTATATAAAATTTTACATATTATTTTTCTAATCTTAATATATCTGATTTCCAAATGTGTAATATAGACAATTGACCCGATCCCCTGGTTCGAAAAGACACTCTCACTCTTTGGTGTAGAAAATGTACAAGTTTAGAGGTTCAACCCTAGTCCTGTGCCGGGCGAGACAGGTATTTGAAGTCGAATTACCTTTTCTATGCCAGCTAGGTTGCCGGGACAGCCCAATTATGTTGTACCAGTCATGGAGATTAGCAAGCCAATGCCCTACGAGATCATGGCGAATAAACATTCTGTGCTGGCATGTCTATTGACACTTGCCGATCTTGGGTATGAAATTTCTTCATTCTCCTCCATGATGCTACGAGCTTTGAATGAGGGCATCGATGATGTTGCGGGTTTTTGTGCAAACACTGCAGCAAGGAACCAAAATAATGTGGTAAAGCTCGACATATATTCTAGGTTTATTAATCCGTATGTCTATGTGCACATTCTTCTCAAGTATCTATTTTTTCCAATGACACTTTCCAGGTTCACTAGTATGACTTAGCCTATGCGGCGTGTAGCTTTGAAGCCATTCTCAATTGGGTCCATTTGAATGGAAATATGATGGGCCAACACTAACTACAATACTATTCCAGGAAAGTGTGCATGTGACAAGGACTTCATTCTCAGATCGAGGTCCTTCTTCAACACTGCTAACCACCATTAGTAGACCTTGCTTACGATCTTGCAAAGCAAGGGAGAGTGCACTAGTCCACACGCTGCTCCACATCATTAATCGTCTAGAATATGCTACTAATGATCTGCACTTCGCCGAGTACATGGCAACCCATGCTGGTGTCAAAGATTAATATGTAATTTACTTATGTTTATATGAACCTTGTTAGTATGGTTTGTACTCTAGTAAATTGTTATGATTTGTACTATGGTATTTAAGTTATGTTGGTTTCATCTTTAACTTTCATTTCATCATAGGTTCGAATTAAGTCCGGCATACTCATATTTTTCAATGCGAGATAGTGTTGCAAATGGTCATACAAGCTTATAATATAGAAATAGAGTACCAACGCCAGACACAAATAGAGTACCAACGCCGGACATAAATTTTCTGTAGCCTTTTGGGCTACGGTATCGCTTTCGCTTTTATCAAGTGCCCCGACAATCATACCACTTTTGCTCGTTGCCCAACTACCCCACTGTTGTGCTCACCGTTACCCCCGTGGCTATTCAGCACGCCACCCCCCGTGGTTGTTCTGCTCACCATCCCATGTAGCTGTCCCACTAGTAATCCCCGACGGCTGTTTCGCTCACCATCCCCATCACCAACACCGAAGCTGTTGTGCTTGCCATGGCCTTGATTCATGAGCCACAACCGGTCAGTGCAGTCGCATTGATCTGCGCCGCCTACCGCTTGTAGAGCCACTGACACCCTGCCCACGTCATCGGCGTTCATGTGCATGCCGCCATTGCGCATGTTCTCACGCCACGGTCGTGGGCCAGCAAATTGACTGAGGAAGGTGATGTCTTAGCTCCTGCAGATCATGCATGCTACCTGCTCGATAACATGCTTGTATGCTGTCTATGTTGTTTAATCTAATCTCATGGCTTTCCCACACTGAGCTCTTGCAGATGACACGAAAGGGAAAGGAAAAGAATATTGAAGAGCAACCAAAGAAGAAGAGTAAGCCAAAAAAGCGCTGACCGAGAGAAGAAGATTCTAGAAATGGTTGAGGTTCTATTGGAGCAATGAGGAATCCAGATATGGGGACAAGATCATCTGCCCGGCTAGCGAATAGGGGCGTGGAGACCCATGAGGTTATTCCAGATGTAGCGGAGTCACCACAGTATACTGATGAGCAGATTGCGCGGATGGAGAACTACCACAGGATGCACTAGACCTCTGTGTTTTCATTGAAAGATTGTGCACCTTATGCATTGCAATGATATGGCCCTAGAACTAGCGGAGGTTCAATTTCTGCAGTTAGTGGCACGAAGAGGAAAAAAATTGAGGAAAGGGGGAAGCAGAGAGGCTGTACATTCCACGACTTTATGAAATTTAGCTCAAAGAGGATCAAGGACATTAGGTTCTATGATGTTGCGTTATGGTTTCCTCAAGTCAGAGAGCATGAAGCCAGCCTGGCGTTTTGGACTGTGACTCAGGAGAGCTTCCACTTGAGCTACCGGACCAGAGGCATTGCACTAGCAGAACAGAGGCGCCTTCGCTGGGATGAACTTGAGAGAGTAGCAGGCATACTGATCCGCCCCCTGTTTGAGAAGTTCTCGGGATTCGTTCGACTGTTCAGCGAGGTAGACGTGGTAGTGCCTCGCTGGGTACGTTAGTTCTATGCTACAGTTTGGATGGACCCATGGCAGGAATATATTCAGCTAATGGTTCATGATCATATGACATGGATCAGATAGGAGGTTGCATGAGATAGTTTATGGCGATGTGGATCCCTCGCGATGTGGGAGTGCTGGTGGTACTGTTGGCAATAATTAACTATCAATTTTAATAGTCAACAAAGAAGAGATAAAGGACTTAAAATGAACATCACCATAGACTTAGGGGATTAAACTAACAATTTCCATGAGTTTTGGTGAATGTCTGTTTCTATAGGGGGTTATCAGAAAATGATCAAAGAAGGTCCACATGTCATGTTTACATAGAGAGAAATCCACGCATCTGAAAGAAGACTCTAGAAGACTCGGGAAGGCAAGCCACCAAAGATGGGGCCCACTTGTCAGATGGGCAGGGCACCCGCCTTGACATGTGGGGCGCCCGCCCTGGCCCTGAGCCAATCAGGGATGAGCTCGTGGATCCTGCCCCTAACCACCTTTTAGGATAAATCTAAGCCGTGCATTAAGGTCAGTTTGATCCGAGGGCTCTGGTGCATTTGAGGAGGCTATATAAGCAAGGCCCTACCCCTTGGGTTGAAACCCTAATTCATAATTCAGAATACAAATTCATATCAAGAGGAGGCCATCAGTAGAGCTGGGGTTTAGAGATCTCTCTCCACCAGATAATTAGAATAGCTACTCCAATACTTCAATTTCTACATAGGTTTAGACTAGATTCAAGAGTTGGGTACCTGTGCCTAGGATTCGGATCATCGTCTACAAGTTTGGTACTATCTTTTATTTACAACTTTATTCTAAATATCATTATGTTTCTATTTATTATGTTCCTAGTTTGCTCTAGTTCTATATTTGATATAGTTATGATTGATAATAAGTTTATGTATATGTTTGCAAAGCGCTTAGCTCTTTCTCGAGGGAGTTAGGTGGTAGATTACATGTAGGCATGGTGCCTAGATGCTATTTTCCTGCAAATGCATCCTATTGGTCAGGTTGTGTGGTAGTTCGCGGAAGTGACAGTTTTGTTGATTCTTATATAGTCCACCGCCCGTTAGTAGGACAGGCAGAGCTCATATTGCATGGGAAGTCATGCTATGTTCTGGCTTTCTTCAGCGATATTCCTTATACATAGATGGAATGTCTTTTGTGCTATATATGATAGTGTATGTGCTAGAGTAGATGAAAGACTTAGTTTACTAGAACCTACCTAGAGTTTAATCTTTTGCCTGATCAATGTCTACCTACCTTATGATGAGTAGTCTATCTCTAATCTCTGTGTGTATTACCCTTTGAGCTTATCAATTCTTTATATCTATTTATTATGGCTTACCCCTTGTCAAAGCAAGTGACTGTGTGATTGGATTTCTCATAAGTAGTCATGTTTTGCAAGTTCATCTCTTTTGTTTAAGTCCTTAGTTCTTTCCCTTGAGCTAAATATAAATTAATGATTCCTAGAATATTTTCTTGATGAAGTGCTACAATGGTATTTTATCTGTGCACTTGCGGATCCCTTATTTATTTTCTAAGAGCATTTATAATAATACCCATACACTCTTGCATCATGCTGGGGATGACAACTTAGCTTAAGTGGTGTAAGAAGTGTCAACAAGCATTTCTGGCGTCGTTGCCGGGGAAGGAATAAAATTTTGACAAAAATTGCTTAAACAGATACTTAAAAATGAAAAATCATAACAAGGCACCTCTGCTTTGACCGGATCACCCCTGTTTTTTTCTATGTTTATATTTTTATACAGGGCATAGGAAGGATTGATTCCGATTCACTCAACCCTTCATCATCAGAATCGGATCAACCAAAGAAGAAGCTCAACACCAATTTGTGAAGCTATGGCAGAAAAGAACCTGCAAGAATTCTCTGCTCCATGCATTGAGAATATTCTTACCGGTCCAACACTCCAAACTGAGAATCTTGAGTTTGAGCTCAATCTAAGCCTCATCAATATGGTGCAAACTACCCAATTCAGTGGAAAGGTACATGAAGATGCAAGTGCTCATACATAGAATTTTCTGGAGCTTGGAAGCACCATCGTCATTGATGGAGTCACTCAAGACAACATACTACTTAGCCTCTTTCCACTCTCACTTGTGGGGAGAGCGAAGCAGTGGTTCTATGCTAATAAAGAAGATATCAACACATGGGCAAAATGTTCCAAGACCTTTCTTGCAAAGTTCTTCCCTATAGGCAAGACCAATGCCTTAAGAGGAAAGATTACCAATTTCCAACAACAGAAGAAAGAAACCATTTCAGAAGCTTGGGAGTGTTTTCAAGGATACATATCAGATTGTCCTCATCATGGAATGGAAGAATGGTTACTCATGCAAGAGTTTTATTATGGCTTAACTCCAAAGACTCATGAGCACCTAGATGCAACTGCTAAAGGAACATTCTTACCACTCACTCTTGGGAAAGCTAAGATACTTATGGACAAGATAGCAGATAATCGGAGCTGGTCCCAAGACAACATTCAAAATTGTCATCAAAGCGAAGAAACAATTAAAGAAGTAAATGCGCTGTCCACCAAGATGGATGATTTGCTTAGCTGGCTTGACCAGAGGGCCAAGTACAAAGAAGACCAGAGGGCCATTAAAACAGCTTACTAGAATTCAAATACTATCATCAGAAAAATTCCACATCAACCAAGTTGGAAACAACAAAATACTAACCAAGGTATGAATCCAGGCAATTCTACTAAGCAACATACTTTGAGAGAGTTAGTCATACAACAAACAAGTATAAATGAAGATATCAACAAGAGGCTTGCTGCTAATGATGATACCTTCAAGGATAGTCATGGGAAGTTAGAAATTTTCTTAGGAGCAATTGAAAAGCAAAGTCAGTTTAACAGAGAAATACGAAAGAAGCTGGAACAGCTAGTTCTATCGGTTGCCACTAACCCTGAGTAGGTAAATGCTATCACTACAAGAGGAGGGAAATCTACCAGAGATCTCTCTTATCCAAAAGGAGCAAGAAGGGCACCAGCGATTCCAAAAACAATAGAAGAAGAGAATCAAAATGAAGTTAAAGAATTATTACAAGAACCTCAAGAAAGGAAAATGAGACAAGATTTCCATGACACAAATTACTTACCATTTTCCCAAAGAAATAGAAGACTACAATTAGATGAGCAGTTTGGCAAGTTCATGGAGGTTATCCAGAAGTTGTATGTCAACATACCTCTATGGGATGCCATTCAGGTCCCTACATATGCCAAGTACATCAGAGATATTCTCAACAAGAAGAGACCACTGCCAAATACTGAGGTGATCAAGCTGACAGAAGAGTGTAGTGCAGTTATCCTCAACAAATCACCAGAGAAGAAGAAAGATCTAGGATGCTCCACTATTGGTTGCTCAATTGGAGACTAACATTTCAACAATGCACTTTGTGACCTTGGAGCAAGTGTTAGCGTGATGCCAGCAGCAGTCTGTCACAAGCTCAGTTTTGCAACACTCAAACCAACATCAATGTGCTTACAACTGGCAGATCAATCAGTTTGATACCCATTGGGCATTGCTAAGAACATCCCAGTCAAGATAAGAGAATTCTTTGTGCTAGTTGATTTCGTGGTACTAGACATGTGTCCAGACTCAAAAGTGTCACTCATCCTCGGGAGACCCTTTTTGAGCACCGCCAATGCACACATTGAGGTCAGGAAGGGAGAAATCAAGTTCACTATAAATGGACAAGAAGAACACTTCACATTCAAGTCAAAAGCAGAACTCAACTCCACTGTGAAGATGGTATGTCAGAACAAGGAAGAAATATTGGAGCCATCATCACAGGAGCCAGACAATCAGAAAGAATAAAATATATTGGAAGTCTAGTTCGGAGGACTTCAAAAATTCGAACCCTCGCCGAAAGGTAAGTCGGTAATTATCTTTACATTTATACATTGCATTGTTATTACATAAATATTTTTCTGTTTCTTTATAAAATTCACGCCCGTGTAAATAATTTTTTATGGTGTGTAAAAACCCATATCAAGAATTTATTGTGTGGCACAAAAATATTTTTACTTATACATTTTATTTTAAAATATATTTCTTCATTTACATATATAAATAAATAGGGCCCATCCTATGGGACCCACATGTCATAGACTCCACCTCACATATATCACATCACCTTATTTCATCCACTTCCACTCACCTCCACTACCTTTCTCTTTTCCACTGTCCAAATCCACCACCTGTACACATATCTTGCTTAATCACAAAGCATGAAAGGGAGTGGCAAATTTTCAGCCAGGGAGGAGCCAGGAGGTGGGCGGTCACCCCCATGACTAGGGCGCATGCCCTGCTCACTCCCCTTCTATAAATACCTCTCCTCTCCTTGCTTCATTCACCACAAGCATTCCAGAAATCTTCTCATACCTCGAACTCTCAACTTCCAGCTTTCTGCTCCAAGTATAGGCAAGAAAGGAGAGAGTTGAAGTAGGAGAAGAAGTTAAGGAAGAGAAGAGAGTAGTAGTGATCTTTTGGGAGAAGAGTGAAGGGAAGTAGTGCTGCAATAATCTAGAAGAAAATAGAGCACTTGGTGGACATGCTGTCCTAGGAACAACTATAAAGAATTTGGGGGAGGTTCTGTTGAAACTAAAATCTTGCTCGGATGACTAATCCCTAGACTACTAATTCTGGATGGCTAACCACTAACCCACTAACATTCTCCACATGTGTTGTCGTTGTTGAAGCTTTTTTGCAGGATATTCAAAATGTTCAGTGCCGCGAAGAGTGCATTCAAGAAACTAGGATCAAGACACACGACCCGGTCTGCTTCATGAGCCAACTCTAAAATGAGCGTCGACCCACCGACCAACCAGCCACCACCATCATCATTAGCCCCAGCAAGAAAGATTCTCAAGGATAGCCACCTTCGATTGAAGGATTCCCGGAGAAGAAGATTTGCAAAAATGGAAGAACAAGATCTATGTGCACACTCTAGTGCTTGACCTTGCACTTCTCCATGAAATAGGTATGGCTGATGAGTTTGATAAAATTTTTCCTTTGGTGGGTTGGGAATCATTTTGGGACATTACTGAGTTAGGGTCAAGGCTCTTGACCATAGAGTTTCTTTGCTCTTTGTAGACCACTGAGGATGGGGTGACCTTTAGACTTTTTAAAGAAATGTTTGCACTTACTTTGAGGGAGCTAAGCGACCATCTTGGTTTCCACCCAAGGGCTGCTATAGATTTAGATGATGCTTTGCCTAGTTTTGAGAAACATCAGTTTTGGAAAGAGATGACTGGGGAGGACGTTTTCTTTCAATATCGCACCAATGATATACAACTCCCCACTCTTCATTTATTACATAAATGGATGGGCTATGCTATGTTCCCTAGAGATGATATCCACAAGGTTAGGAAAGGAGACTTATAGTTGCTTTATGCCGCACTCAAAAAGATCAGGGTCTCCCCTGTCCATGTTTTGGTAGCATATTGGTTTTCCACTCCTGAGTTGAAGGGCCCAATAGGTTGCACTTCTTTAATTACTCATTTGGCCACCAATTTAGGAGCGTTGAATAATTCTTCTATTGAGTTTATTGAGGAAGCCCATCCATGTTATGGTTATGAATCCTCTAGACAAGCTAGAATTTTGAAATGGGAGCACGATGGTCTTTACATGCTTTTTGAAAATCGAGGCAAGCTCCGGGTACCTAACCCAGGACTTAGCCTTTACTCTGTGCAGAATCTTTTAGTCGATGTGCAGGCAACACCAGTGAACCATTGGATCCCTCGGAGAGCAGAATCTACTAGGATGGGATATCAGGCTGAGCCCCTGTGGCACGGTGCTGACCCCGGTCCTAAAGCAGCAGTTCACACAAGTTACATTGATTATGATGCTCGCAACCACTACATTCTGAGGAACCCTTGGAAGCAGCCTCCACCTACTCCCCAGTACATGGAAGAAGAAGTTTGGCCACAAGAAAATGAGGCCTAGTGGCAAAACCGCCCATATGACCAGTATGCAAGACACTCTATTGATCCAATGGGGGCATCATCCTCTGGTGCCCACCATGGTCATCATCACCATGAAGATCACCAACCAGGACGTGCCTCTGATGCTGGATTTTACTACACCCCAGAGATACACCAAGAACATGTAGCATTTTACCAACACATCGATAACACTCTCCAGACCGTACAAGAAAATCAAGACCAACAGACCCAGTGGTGGGAACAACATCGCTAGTTTAATGAGAACACCAACCAGACTTCTCACTAGATCCGCGAAGGCCAAGAGACCTAAAATTAGAACATGAGCACTTTTTTCAGATACTTGTACCTGGAGTGATTTCGACGACAGCAAGATCTAGCTTGGGGGAGGACCCCCAATTATCCAAGGTAAGTTTTTCTTTTTCTGCAAGTTTATTTTCTTTTATGCCATAAACCTAAAACAAATAAAAATTTATTTACTGTTTTTTAATAGTTTTGCTTCTGTTTGCATAAGTTTTTAGAAATTCAAATAAATATTTTCTGTCTATTTCTAGTGTGTTTCTTAAAATGAAAAGCAAATAAAAAGATTGTGTATATAAGTTTGTTTTAATCGTGTTGCTTTAAATAAGTAGAATTTGAAGTATGCATGATGGGAATGATGAATAGTTGCTCTGCTGTAATTCTTTTTAAGTACCTAGTTTTTAACTTAGAGTTCTCCCAAGGATTGAATAAAATTGTTAGAGATGATGACTTACTCTAAACTGGAAACCTGTGGGAGCATATGCCTAATCTAAAGTCTAGGTAATTGACGGACATGATATGATAGAGTTGAGCTGCTGTTTATCTTGTTCATAGCAACGCTAAATTCTAGAGATTTTTTTGAAAATTAAAATCACCACATGATGAGTTCCTAATATGATAGAGTGTGAATTTCCTACCATGGCCATACATGATTATTAGAATAGGAAACCTCCACTCTTTATTTCTGCTTGTATTTGTATTGAGTTTGGTCGAGTGTGTAGACCCTTAGGAGCTTTTCATATGGTTAAAATCAAGATTCACTTTCACACATCATGCATCCTTGCTACTTCTACCCTGGAAGTATGCACCACCATTTTCATCCCATTTTAGATCCACCAAAAATGTTCTACTCTTATCCTGAGTGTGAACACCAAAAATAATCCCCTATAGGACTCATTCATTTCTGCTAGCCACTTATCATTACAATTGCTCCAAATTCTATCATTTATCCTCTCAATTTATTTTTGAGTTTATGGGCAAGTATCGAAAAAAAGAGAGAAAAAAGAGAGAGAAAGAAGAATAAAAGAGCAAGGAAAAAATAAATGCTCTAAAAAATCCTCTCTCATAAAACCCAAGTACTATTTTTTTCAAGTGTTAAGAGAGGAAGTTATCATCAACAGAGCATTATAGAATCAGACATTCATCCCTTTTCCTTTCTACCCCTTGTTTTCTCTACTATATTTTATCCACCATATCAACCACACATGCACATATTGATTTGATTGTACGACAAGATTCCTTTGGATCCATGGTTCGATTAGGCAATATATGCAGTACAATTGTTTTTGAGTGATCACCTGTGAACCCCACATAAGCTTTATTAGTTATAGGGTGAGGAAGAGCAGGCATAATAAAGTATTGCCTTGAACCATAAATACTACATATTTTGAAAGAAGGCATAATCCTTCCTAATGCCTTTGAGAGGATCCATAAATACCACATATTGAGAGTCTTGTGAGACTCGTATTTATGAAACTCTAAGTTTTATTTTGAAAATTTCTAAAAACTCTAGAACAGAGGTGGAGCAAAGAGCATGAGACATAGTGCTTGACTTAATTGTTCTATCTTTCAATTACTCAAGACCCAAGTGCAGATAAAAGCCCCATGGTTGGAAGTAATATGAGTATGTTTGAAAGTCAAAACAATCCACTCTAGTCTAGAAGAGAGCTCCTGTTTGAATGCGTGTGTGCTTTTAAAGCATCAAAGCATTGCAGCAACTCCTGATCCATCTAGGTTTAGCTCAAAAATGATCTAAAGTTGATTCTTGCGGTATTGGAAAGGTACTAAAGTCTAATCATTGCCATTAAAATTTTACCAGATTTGAAGTAGCCAATTTCGAGATATATCATAAAAAGTGCAGGCTACTCCAGAATTTCAGCACCGGAAAGATTCAAGATTGACCAAACCAAACTTTATTAAAGACCTCAAGACTCTAATATGTTTAACTAAGGAGCATTGCGGACATGCCCGCAAAGTTCCATCACTCATTACAAAGATTCAAATCACTCAAAAGCACAAAAACAACTCAACTGGCACACCAAAGTTCACTCATAATTAAAAGACTCAACTCCACTTGACTAATGAGACTAACAACTATTACATAAAAGGTCTCCTATACCTAAAGACAAACTGGAGGGGCACACTTCTCATAAATCTTCAGTTCTCCAATGGAAGCTCTAAGGTTGTCATGCGCCTTCTGCAACTTCCTGTAGTCCTTCCTTTGCTGGTAGAGCGTAGATTCCAAAATCCTAACCCTTTCCATCATATCATAGCCAAAATGCACCTTAGCTTGGTGGGCAGGATCAAGACTCAGAGGAAACATCATTGCCCATCCATCTCCCATATTCCGGTCCTCATATGGAAGATAACGGTAGCGATCATGCTGCATTGGCTCACGGTGAACCCCACGAAGACTCACCCACGCTTGAAATGCTGCATCATCAATACTGCTCTCCATGGTATGGCGATGTCCCCAATGAAAATGAGCCCTTTCACGCTTGAAAACTCCTGGTCTCTCATTCTCGGAGAAGATGTTCACAGTGGTCTTCCAATAAATTGTTGCAAGAGGATGAGTATACTCAACACAGACATACTATATTGCAGGCTTCCAATCAGCATAGTATTGCGTCAGCACCTCCACCAGGCGACGGTGTGTTGCGGAGTCATGGCTCCACAAGGTATGCTCCCTTGAAGTCCACTCCATTGGAGAGGTTTCGTCATCACCTTCAGCAGCTTCCATCTCATCGTCTTGAGCAGTGTCTGCCTCATCATCTCTGAGGATAATGATATCTTGCTCCACTTCCACAGGCTCCAGTACTTCCACTTCTTCTTCTTCTTGGACTTCCTCCATAGGTTCTTCTTCTTCAGATGCAGGTGTAGGAGATGTTAAAGGTGATGGCGCCTGTTGTGCAGGGAGTGCGACCACTTCATCTTCATCATCCTCATTGTTCTAATCCCGCACTTCAACCTGTGGCGGAATGAATCCTCCAATACTCATGCGGGCGGTCTGACGGGTACGCATCTATAGAATTAGACCAAGTTAAGTTAGAATCAATGTTTGGTAAGGGAATAAGGGAGAAGTAGCATACAAATTTTAAAAAAATACCAAGACCAAAATAGTAAGAAAGAATGTAGTGAAGCAAAGAGGGCTAAACATGACCATTCTAACTAGGCTTGCGTTCTATAGTCAACCATGCTCTGATACTAATCTGTCATATCTCATTTTAAAGGACTAAAATAAGATATATAAAAGCATACATGCGCTCCAGGATGTCACACACATAAGTTGACAAATTATAAATGGTACCAAATCAGAGTTTATTATATAGCGCACGAATAGCATGACATAGTATTTAACAAAAATAAGACATAACTAAGATAACTCCAGGTGTTAGCTCCACCACAGGGACACGTCAACTGGTTGACACAAGCTAGTAGTCATGTCGATAACTCTCACACCAGTCTTGATCTGTTACCCATCTGGGATTTTCCAAGTAATAAAATAAAACAAGTGTAAGTACATACGTACTTAGCAAGCATAGAAGAGGTCATGAAGCCCAATAAAGGTTTGACATGGTTTAACTGCAATTAGGTTTTTAGTGTAGGTCATATTTTAGCAATTAGCATCAAGGTATTAGCAATTCCCATAACCACATGATCAGGTAGATATGACTAAGAATATGATGAAAATAACATTAACATGTAATACAATTTAAGTTGATGATCCATTCCATAAGAACCCCTTGGCCGCCCTAACCGTGGGCACGGACGATATATTGGTTTACTCTATGTAGAGGTGTACACTTTCACTACGGGTCATGATTTCCAAATGCATGGGTTTGCAAGGCCCAAAACACCGTAAACCATATAAAGCCACTCATAGGTTCGTCTAACACGCTAGGGCCACAGGGTCATCGAATATAGAAAACCCCTCTCCTAGAATGGCACATCCCAGTTATAACACATAATGGAGAGGCAACCCTATACCCAACTTGTAGATCCTCTAACTCGCTAGAAAATATCCTATGAACAACTAGAGCAAGAGCCATATAGCCCCCATTGCTGTACATTATGTCCCTGATGATCACTTACAGTTTGGATCTTATTAAAAACCATCTTTTTATTAGTTGCATAGTCATTAATCAAGTTACAAGATCATGGTTATAAAGCAATAGCATTAACTACCCATATGCAACATCCCCAGTTATCAAGGTAAACGGGTGATCAAAGCTAGGTAATCTTAATAGGGTAGCAAAGAGACACATGCATATGAGTTTAGTGTGTATAGTGAATAGGTAACAAGGATGGTCCTAACTATACTTGCCTTGATCAAAGCTCTCCTAATGAACCTGCTAATCCTGGTTGTAGAAGTATTCTTGTTCTCCAACAAACGGCTCACTCTCTAAACTCGATCATCAATCAGCAACACACAAACATCGAGCAGTCATATACGAGCAAATAAATAGATTTAATTATACCAGTACACCACATCATTAAAAAAGTATGAGAAAAGTTTATAAAACTATTCTACACGTCGCTACGATCACACAGACGTAAAGATCACCAAAATCAGAGCTATAACGAGAAAGTTATGAATTTTATAAGTTTTTCTATTGTAAAATAATAGATTAAAATAAATCTCAATTTTCAAAAGTTGAAAATAAATCTAACAATGGTACTAACAGGTAGATTATAAAATTACGAACCTAATGCAACTTGAATGGATCAAATAGGAGTTAAAACAAAGAAATCAATGGCAAAACTATAAATAGACAGAACTATTTTTGAAATTAAAATAAATTGAAAATCAGGATTTTCCATCTGGCCAAGGGCTCTTAATTAAATAAGCAAAAGCTCAGGGGGTTTTCTACAAAATTGCAACCCGAAGGGGTATCGGCCAATGATGGTCGTCGGATCAGAGATTGATGGCTCAGATTAGAAGAGAGGAGGTGTGAGAGCAGCGGCCGATCGGAGAAGAAGGTCAGCGCGGCGGACGGCCATGGCCGGCGACGAAGGACCTCGCCGGCGTAGATGAAACTGACCCTACGAACCTCGGATTGACTCGGGACTTGAACCAAACGGACGCTGAGCTCATTGCGATCTCACCTGGCGTTAAGATGGAAACCGGAGCGGACGACGGCGAGCTGGCGATCGGAGACGGCGGCGGCGAGCTTCCTGCGAAGTTCGGCGACTCAGTGTTAGCTAACTCGAGCAAGAAAAAGAGAAATATAGGGTCCGGCGGCTTCACAAACTTGAAGAGGACCTCGGCGGCTTGCTTATGGTGACGATGGAGCTGTGGACGGCGGAACCGAATGCGAAGATGGCGGCTAGGGTTACGGCAGCGGCTGGAGCTCGGGCGTGGTGGCGCTGGCGCGAGGGTGGCGGCGCTCGCTATTTAAGGGCGGGTCAGTTGGGGAGCACGCGAAGTGAGGGGAGTCGGGGTCGGGCAGACTCCGGCTGCTCCGTGTCCTGCTTGGACACGAGGAAGAAGACGACGGGCGGGTCCCACCTGTCAGCGACAAAGGGCGGGGGTCCAGCTCGTCAGCCGGACGGGCGCGCGCGCGTGGCCGATGGGCCGTGGCCTTGCGACCCAGGAGGGAGGGAGCAGCGCTGCACGCTGGCGGGCCGAGGAAAGAGGAAGCGGACCGACAGGCCGGTTGGCTGCTCGGACCGAAGGGAGGGAAGGAGGGAGAGTGGGCCGACCAGGCCGAAAAGGCCTTTGGGCCGGATAGAAGGAACGGAGGGGTAGGGAAAAGAAATTCTTTTTATTTTATTTGAACCATTTTTCAAATAGAATTTCAAAAGGATTTTGAAATCCAATTCAAACTCAACAAAATCCAAACATCACAATAAAAATTATGCAATAGCATGAATGCACAAACATGCTTCTTGACCTATAATTGATTTTAATGTCATAAAAAATTATTATTTCCCCTACATTAAATGCTCACAAAATTGCATAATTAAATCAATTTGGCTATTTTAAAACCGTGCAAATTTTAGGGTGTTACAAGATGGCTCAAATGTATATAGTGTTTAGTGGTTGCATAAGTGTTGGAAGTCCTTATGGATCATTCTTAACCACCAACTTATGCCTAAAAGGAGAGAAACTATCATGCTTTAACACATAGACATATGCTATTAACAGAGTTCCACTTGTACCCCTAGTGTTTATGTTTTTATAGGATTTATGGTGAAACAAATGGAAGTGCACAACACCAATTGGAAAGCATAAAGGCAAAAAGCGAATTCAGGAAATACGCAACCAAAGTTAGCAAAGGAGCCCACCTTTGGTGCATACCTGGGCCTGATCGTAACCACAGGGGAGGTCCAGGCCCAGAGGTGAACCGACCACGTGAAGCCTGTGGCCATTTGGCCCCACTAGTTTAGAGATCTCTTACACTTCCATTCCCTGTAGAAATACGATACCCTGAATACTTTCGGGTGAAGGCTACAACGGTACTTTCGTGCGCTTGCGGACTTTTTTGCTAACGCTAAGAAGCGCCAACAAGCTTTCTGGCGCCGTTGCCGGGGAACGGTTGTTGTATTTTTCTCTGAACCTAGTTCACTCGTGTGTCCTTGTGTTTTATCCGAAAAGAAAAAACATTTTCTTCTACGTTCATGGCCCTTCTTCATGAAGCCTACCTTTCAAAAAAAATTGGCATTATTATTTTAAAATTGCATGTTCAAACTTTTGCATATGCACAAAAAGATTTTTATCTACTCTCTTATCATCTTCTCTTATTTTAGAAAAGTATTTTTTTAAAAAAGTCTTTATTATTCTAGTTCTCTCTTTCTACAATAATGCCCTTTCAAAATTCAAAATTTTTTTTTCTCCTATGGACGAGTTCTTATAGACACCATCGAAGCCAATCATAGCTTTTGGCTTCAGAACTTCTCCCTAGTTTTGGCAGTCAAGCTTATGACCATAAAGAAAGCACTATCGGGAGATACCCGGATTATTCAATAAAAGCAAGAACATGTGTTCAAGTTGGTATACACCTTCGGGTATTCTTGGTCGCTAACCATTTCAGGAAGAGATTGAGAAGAACAAAGGACATACAAAGCTTGAGAACATGGGAGCGACATCAATGACACACCTTGATGATCTTGGGTGGTGAATAAACTCAAGAGGAGACCCTGACCTTGCACACTTGACTTTCAACAAAGTCCGGGGAGGACGGTTGGAGTCTCTCCACAAGATCACCTTGGTTCAAAGGAAAAAGAGATGTTGACTCTATCTTGCTAAAAAAGAGGAGAGATTGTTAAAAATAAATAAATAAATAAAAATAGTTTTGAAAAAAAATATATATTGGAGGAGAGAAAAAGGAGCATGCTGGCCTCACATGTTTGTAAAGATGTGCTAGCTGACCTCGCCTAGCATTGCTTCCACAAGCAAGAAGGGCTAACCTCCATGCCTTTGCAACAACTATCAAAGTCCATGGTCCATACACACTAATCAGGTGTGTGTGGCCAAGCTTTGTAGTTTCCCTGGACAGATCCATCATGCAAACAACACATTGTTAAGAGCGATCATCTACATCTGTTGTTGGTAAGTACTCCTAGGTATGCAAAGGTAATATTTACCAATTCGTTTACTCACTTTTGTCCCCATAGCCTGACCATGCAAATTCATGCTTCCTTTGTTTATGTTATATACTCTAGCTTGGGTGTTGTCACATAGGAATATGCGGCACATTCATGGGTCTTTTAATCTAAGCATGGTGCTTAGGTTAAAAAGACCTTCATTATTCAAATTCTAGCATGGTGTTAGAATATTATTAATGAGCTATGAGTTGTTATCATAAACAATAGAGGTAATTTGATATGGAGACAAGCCAAGGTCTATTTTACTTTGCATCATAAGTATGACCTTGTTTGAGTTATGTGAGTTGGATGAATAAATAAAAAAGACTTAATAAAATAAATAGATAATAAGTAAATAAAAATAATCATAATAAGTTCTAGGCTCTCTAAGGTTCAACCTCGTAGAGCCCTTGCTTGTTTTATGTTCTCTTTGTTTTTTGTTTTTTTGTTAAAATTAAAAATAGGTACAAGAAAGAGTGCGGGGGAGATCTCTCAAGCACAACTAACACACCCTTCAAGATCTCCCCTGGACGTTGCACAAACATCAAGCAGGCCATCATATAGAGGGACAAGACACACGACTTCCATGAACTCCTTCTACATCAATGGTTTGTGCAACACCTCTCTCGCTCCCCTGACCAACCATGACTCCATGCATATCGTGGATCACACTTTGTTTAAAGATTCTAAAAAACAAAGGGGAGTCATGGTCGTAACATTTTAGATAGAAGCTTGCATAAGGTTGTTCCTCCTACGTTTGTTGTGTGTGCAAGACACTAATATGTAGGAGTTAAGAATAAACAACTTGCTACACGACAACATGCTATTAAAAGTGACGGACTCCAAACCATACCTTGGTAGTCACCTAAGATGGAAACCGAGCCACCACAAGGACAACTCCGTTGTTTCATCCATACATGCTGTTGGTACACATTCAGGTATGTCAAGTAATGTTGACCAACTCTTTTGCTCATATTTGTCTGCATGTAAATATAATATCATGCTCTTCTTCTGTTCATGCCATATGCTCTGCGTTTGGGTGTATTCACATGCGCACACTTGTGGTATATCCATAGGTTTTTTAATTTAAGCATGGTGCTTAGGTTAAACTAGCCTTCTTTAATCAAAATTGTGACATGGTGTTAAATTTGATTAATGAAACTTTGAGTTGTTGTCATAAATAGTGGAAGAAATTCATTTTGGAGATGAAGAAAGGCATGCCTTTCTTTGAATTCTTATCCTAGCCTTGTTTGAGTTCTTATGGTTCCCTTGTTCAAAAATCTGTCTCTGTTGGATGAATCTTATTTATCTTGTGATGACTCAATTTCTATGCTGGTAAGTTTTGGTTCGGAAGTACTGGTTACACATCTTTTGAATTAAGCATGGTGCTTAGTTTGAAGTTCAGATGCGGATCATGCTCCTTTAGGCTCGTTAATTTAAGCATGGTGCTTAGATTAAGTTGCCTACCTAGACCAAATTAGACATGGTGTCTAGTTTGATCTTGGAACCAAAGCTGCTAGTATAGATTTTGGTTGATCTTATGAACTAACCCCTTGTAGGAATTTATCAACTTCATAAGGGTAGGTCTTTGAGATGATAGCGGAGACAAGCATTTATTGGGTAAACCTTGAAAAGAAAAATATAATGATAAATAAAATCTTGATAAAAAAGTAATATACCTTTCAACCCCATGCCTTGTTGTCTTGTTATCTCAATGCCACCATAAAAACAAGCTTGGGGGGAGCTTCATAGCATGCTTAAGAGAGGCCATGAACTGCACATCAAGCTGAGGCACCACCAATTTGCGGCACCCCTAGGTGAACCACATTGGTAAGTCAAGAGCAAGCTTGGGGTTGGGCTCCCACAAAAGGTAACTTGTATCTCACATTTCTTTTTAAATTCTCTTACTTATAAAATGGTGAGATATGATTAATAAATATATTTTCCTCTCTCATGTGTGTTAAGATATGTTAGTTTCTACCCTTGTTGAAATGATGAACAACTGCTCTGTCTTATGTTTCACCTGTACCCATTTTATAATCGAGTTTTCTCTAAGATTTGGGTTTATCAGCTAAAAATGTCTCATCCTAAAAACTTGAACTAGTGGGTTGCACATACTTGATCTTGTCTAAGTTATTGCCTGATATGATATAGTGACATGGGCTGCGCTATGACTTTGTTCTGAGTGAAACTTGACATCCGGAGTTTTATTTTTAAAAATATTTAAAAACAAAAAGTTCCTCAATAATTATGAAATACCTACCAAGGCCATATGACATGTTTCAATTCTGCAAACCTTTTAGTCATATGCTGCTTGTGGAACATTGAGTTAGGTCAAATTGTTGTGACCTAAGTGAGATTATGGTTATGCACCCATGATTGATATCACATGCACCCACCAAATAAAGCCAATACTCACCCCGAGAGTTGTGCACAACATGCACCCATCCATCCACAAAAAGATATGCCAACTCTTACCCTGAGAGTTGCGCACTCTTCCACCAAATAAAAATGCTGGTTCTTAACTTGAGAACCGCGCATTTGTTATCCCCCAAATAAAAAATGCCGACTCTTACCTTGAGAGCCGCGCATTCATTTTCCACCATATAATTACTCCTCGCATTCCATCATGACATCTCTCCATCCAAAAAGTTCTTCATAGATCGACAAGAGATATGGGCTATGCAAAAAAAATGGATATATGATTTTATAGCCCATATCCCTCCAAAAAGTTTCATTTCATCCAATAAAGGAGAGAATCATGATGCATGGAGTACCAAAAATATTTAGAATTAGAATTTCCACCATCCTCATACTCCACACACTTGTACATCTCAATCAAAGTGTATGACTTGTATCTACTTGTGGTTCAGTTTTTGACTAAGTAATATATGTGATGCAAGTATGCCCACCTTTATACCTGCCCAAAACTCCACTCATAAGCCTTAGTGGTAGGATATGAAAGGCAACTTTACAATGCCTTTGGTGAGGTATTCATACACATTGAGTGATTGTGTGAATCATTTGAGGAACTTACATTTCTTTTACAGAACTTTCAAAACCTCCAGAAAGATAATTGATCTTGGGATGAATGATAAGCAATGTCTGTGAATCTGTTCTATCTTGCAATCACCCAAGACTCGAGATGGCTAAAAGGCCCCATTTATTTCAAGATAATAGTAGGGTGGATAACATGCTGGTTTATTCAAATTGCGGTAGAAAATTTTGTTATAAACTTTGTACATTTGAAATATGATCAACATCATAGCAACTCCTGATTAACAACCATACTTAGCTATTTGCTCGGGACGAGCAAAGGTTAAGCTTGGGGGTCTTGTTGGTAGTCCTTATGGATCACTCTTAACCGCCAACTTATGCCTAAAAGGAGAGAAACTATCATGCTTTAACATATAGACATATGCTATTAATAGAGTTCCACTTGTACCCCTAGTGTTTATGTTTTTATAGGATTTATGGTGAAACAAGTGGAAGTGCACAACACCAATAGGAAAGCGTAAAGACGAAAAGCGAATTTAGGAAATACGCAACCAAAGTTAGCAAAGGAGCCCACCTTTGGTGCATACCTGGGCCTGATCATAACCACAGGGGAGGTCCAGGCCCAGAGGTGAACCGACCATGCAAAGGTGGTGGCCATTTGGCCCCACCAGGGGGGCGGTCGACCACGGGGGCGGTCGGTCCTATGGTGCCCCCTCTTGGGCCCAGTCTTTTGCGACGGTTCATAGGTTGGTTTTCCCATGACGGTCCCACCTATGATCAACACAGATGGAAAGTGGAAACCACCCTTTAGAGGTCGGTTTGGGTCTTTCCATGTGGGGATAGCCCTTTTGCATTGAGCCCCCTCCTCTCAAGCTAAAAGGAGGCCTCCTCTCTTCACAATGGAGGAATACACCAACACAAAAAGGTCACAATGTAGAGAGGAAGGGCCAGCTCCATTCCATTAGCTTCTAGCTAAATTAGTATAGGGAGTGAGAGAGGGAAAGAGCTGGAGAAAGAGCGGAGTCGAAGCAGTTCTACCTCCGGGTGGACGAAGTGCCAGGATTGTCGGCTCTCACTCCAACTTGTACCTCTACAATCGTCTTGCTACTGGAAGTAAGAAGTTCATGTTCAACTTTGGTTTGATTCATTAAGCATGTCTCTTTCATAAAGCTACTTGTTTGTGGGATTGTCATTCGTCCTTTGGATGGATGCTCTAGTAAGAGGACTCCTGATAGAGACAGATGTTCCTGATCGCTGCTAGAGTAGTAATCGCCTTCGTAGACATGGTTTCTAGGTTGGGGTCTACCTTCGTATGTTGCACGCACCCACGGGCAGAGGGGTAGGTGGCAGGTGGTGACAGCCCTGTCCACTCGTACCAACATTCCCCATGTTCGGCCACGGAATAGCGCTGATGCTGATATCACTTGGCAGACCAAATGCGTCAGTGGGCCTGAAGCAAGCAAGTAGTGGCAAAGTTACCATTGCTTATATGCGTTTGATCTTAGAAGAACCTCTCTACCCAAGCTACTCTTCATCTTATCATTCTAGGATAACTAGTTTAGAGATCTCTTACACTTCCATTCCCTGTGGAAATACGATACCCTGAATACTTCCGGGTGAAGGCTACAATGGTACTTCCGTACGCTTGTGGACTTTTCTGCTAACGCTAATAAGTGCCAAAAATAAGTTAGCTTTACAATCACTCAGGGCCTCCACAACCAAACTTGCAAATCGCTGCCCCAACTCAAGGACAACCTCAAATTACAAACATTCAGATAGGTCTGCTAGCTTTCCCGCCAATTGCGGCAACTTGCACTACCAGTGCAGTATTGTTGAACTGCTGTTGCTTGTACAAGTCAAACATCCAGCCAGGAGCCCAATGCCGGAGCCATCAGGCACGGTGACGGCAACGATAATGTCTCCCACGAGGTACACGATGGCAGCAAGGATAATGTCTCCCACAACCTTAGCCCAACTAGAATGATTTCATCGGCAGCAGGTGAAGACCTATTGATGCTCCTTTAGATAGCAACAAGTGAAATATGTTACTCCCTACGTCCCAATGAATATGCAATTAGATATTAAAACAAATAAATATTTATGCTAAGTAATTAGTATTATCAGAAAGATCTTTAAGTCTAGTTGACGTAGCTTGACCATCATGTTTCCCATAGTTGCATTATCAATGGGACGTAGGGAGTACCTGCTTAATTTAATCATAATAATTTTGTTACCAGACCACTCTAGATCAGTACTTGTTAAGCTATTGTTGCTCCTATAGATGAGACAACCCTGGAAGATCACAATGACGGTGACACTAAAGTCTCCAGCCTCACCGACACTACTAAAATGATCGATGAGTATCACAATGACGACATGACCAATGTCTCCACCAACCACACCGACACTGCTAAGACGCACCATGAGGTTCACAATGATGGCAGCACTAGTGTCTCCACCAACCCCACTGACACTGCTAAGATGCACCATGAGGTTCGCAATGACAGCAACACCAATGTCTCCACCAATGACGAAGGCAACACCAATGTCTCCACCAACCCCACCGACACTACAAAGATGACCCTTGAGGATCACAATGACAGCGACACCAATGTCTCCACCAGCCCTCCCGAAACTGCTAAGACTTCATTGGGAGTAGGTGTTTCGGATGGTACCTTGGATGTGTAATGATACTGCTAGACTTTGTTCTGCAAGACGTTATTTCTCTATTTCATATGAGACTCGGATGCGTAGTGACACTGCTTGGACTTTGTTCTACAAGACTTGTTATTTCTCTATTTCCTATGAGACTTGATATTTGGCATCTACTTGTAAGAACAATTATTTATGTTCCCTTTGGAGGTTCTCATGAGTTTTCAATAAACACATGTATGACGATACAATAGAGTAATAAATTTTCTGATATCATAGGACAGTCGGGCAACCAAACATAAGGAAACCCTAGACCAGTATTCAATTGAATATATGAGCATATTACAAGATAGGACTGTCTGTTAATGTAAAACTGCTAAATGCTAGACAATTACTGATTTGGTCGGACCTAATTTTGTCGCCGTTGACAATTGTCATAAACAAATGCCCTAACTACAATGAAAAATATGTGTTTATCTGGCTGCCATATCATAATTCTTGCACCCATAGCTAGATCCTCCACAAACAACTTCTCCATTATGCTTTCCTTCTCCCTCACCCTCTTTCTCTATTCATTATGTCTACCAAAACCATGGCTATTATGCATGCTAGTACAGTGACAAGGAGTTTTGGATCATGCTATTGGTGTAAGATTGTGTCCATAGTTTCACTTTTCCATTGCGGTCCATGCGATTGTAGATATCATCTGCAAAATTTTCACCTCTAACATGAAGTCCTTTACATGTAATGACAAACATAACAAGTTTGAGGTGGCAAACCATTGTGATTTTAACCATAAATCGATATATAAGCCCTAGACACACAATTTTTACAAAATAGTGGCAAGGAGTGTACCTTAACTCTTGGCATTTCATGCTCGCCATTTATGGGTGGTCGGACAAAATCTATGAAGTTCGTCTCTATTGAAAGTTACATCACAGGACAATCCTTGGGTGGACAGAAACAATCAAAGTCCGGCACTGTTCCGTTGAGCATTGTCGGACAATCCGGTTTTTGTGGGCACAAATAGTCTACCATGGCAAGATCAGAGAACTAAATGCGACATTTGGTAGATCAAACTGCCATCATCTTGATAGATGGACCATAGGACGGGCGGGGCTGGGCTCTAGTTCATTGTGAAATGCAACGACTCTGCACCGAATATTTTGCCAAAAAAAGATAGGGGAAATAACGGTCAATTGAGAGGGACAGTCCGGACATGCGAAAAAACGGCTAGGGTATCGCACGCCAAGATGTGCGTCTTTAGGAAAAAGAGGGAACGAACTGCAAAGAGACAACCAAACTATCACTGTGCGACCAACTTGGGCCACTAGCACTCAGATTAGAAATAGTACAACTGCTGGCAAGCATGTTTTGTTGATTGCATCCAAATAGTTCTAGCTAGTTAACTCCTACACGATGTGTTCATATATAGAACCACCAAATCCAGTACCAGGAGTTCTACTTCCTAGTGATGCTAGCTAAAATTACAATAACTCCCAAATGATGAAAACTAAAAAAGAAATGACAACCACTATGGCAAAGATAAGGGCATCTTTAACTTCAAATGCACCCTGTGTCATCTTCTAATCTGATGCCGCAGCAGGCTACTCATCATTTGGTGATGGTGGTGCCATGAGAACAGCTTGTTCCTCAGGCTCATCATGAAGAAGTGGTGGCATGAAAAAATTTGCCGCAGGCTTAGGAAGTTCTAGTTGTGGCATGAGAACACCCTGAGCAGCATAGAAGGCTGCCCATGCTTCAGCTTCTGTGTTGTACCTTTTGTGACAGGCTCCGACGAAGTGGTCCACCTCAGCATGTGCCTGCTGCCAGCTGGTGTACACACTAGGGTGGCGACCAACAGTGACAACATACCACGCCATAGCTTTCTAATTTCTCACAAATATTAGAAAGAAGAAATCAAAGTTATTTGTTAGCTGTAGATCGATAAAATTAACTTCTTTTGTTCCAAATTGTAATTTCTTTTAACATTTTAGTACATCCATTTTTGGCTATGCATCTAGATATATAATAATATGTCTACATAGAAAAATGGCTTAGGGTTTAGTCAATTCATGAGTTTACTTACTACTTTTGTTCTGTTTGATTATCGGACCTCATAAATTTATTTAAATAATCTCCAAAATCAAAATCTAAATATATTACACTAAACCCAAACCCTAAATTTTCTAAAATATATTACAGCAAGTGAACTATACATATGCAATTGGTAAATATGAAAGAAATAAATTTTAATTAGTGGAACAAATATGCCAAAACATGTAACCATAATCGTGGATCTGGCTTCCCACAGTGCGTGGATCAGAGAAGCACGTGTGAGGTGGAGAGGAGGCGCACTTGCTTGCTTGCTGGCCTGCTGAGGGAGATGGGGGGCGGTGGGGAATGGCAGGGGTAGGGCTAGTGGTGCAACAGAGGAGCAAGGGGGTGGCTGTCGATGTTTTATCACTGATAGCCCACCACCGGGGTACCCGGGAGGGTGTTTTTGTTACAGCAACAAGCTTGATGAGACAAACAATTTTATACTGGTTCAGGCCCTTGACTTGCGTCGAGTAAAAACCTTTATATCCAGTTCACGTGAGCCTGTTACGTTGTATCGATGAGTATGAGGGATTGTGTGGTGCTGTGTACTTCGCGCTCTTCACAAGTGGTACCCACAACGACCTTATATAGGGCGAGGCCGGCTGCGGGTTCTATGATTCCTAGTCGGATTCTAGGAACGATTCCTAAACTAGGAGTTTCATGCTCTTTTCTATTACAATCTGTCTAGGAAATGGTAATTCTCATGTCGTGCTGCTCCATGTTGTACTCGAATCAGACGGTGGGATCTTCGATCCTCCGTCTATATTTCGTCTCCTTCGGGAACCTCCGGTGTCCCCCATCGACAAGCCCCCGAGCGTTCCAGGATTTGGAACTCTTTCGAGGTGAAATCTTGGGATGATCTTTCTTCTTGTTTCTTCTGTCTTGGTTCTTTGGGCAGTGCCATTTTGGAAAAAATTGCACTCACCGAGTGTAGCCCCCGAGCCTCTTTTTTTTGGTACAAAAAGCTGGAGGGTCTAGTTGTAGCCTCTGTCTTCTGGTCGTCATCTTCGTCTTTTCACAGAGTGCAAATTTTGAGGAATTGGCACTCAGTGAGTGTAGCCCCTGAGCCTCTTGCTTTATGGAACAAAAATCTGGAGGATCTTGATAAAAAATTTGAAAAGTGCCTTCTCTATGGGGTACTTCTGCAACCCCCAAGCCTTTTTCGGGTTCTTGTCAATGTGAGAGAACTCAGAAAAGGGTTCTGGAGTTCCTTGCTAATGTAGCTCTTTATTATTATGCCGTTGGTTGTTGAGTCTCTTCATTGCTCTTGTACTTTCTTTGAAATATACTGCTGGATATGCCTTCTTTGTCTTGTAGTGTCTTTTACTGCTCGCCTGTGAGCTTTGCGGGCGCTCTTGATGGTTTTAGTCTGCATGCCTACCCTCTTGTTGGCTATGTGGTGGTCATGCATGCTTGTTTAGTCCCTTCTTTCGATGCTCCTTTCTTCTGTGGACTTGGTATTGATACACCCATCTTTGCCTATAAATACTGCTTCCTGGTGCCCCGTTGCTTCCCTCGTTCACTTCTAGTCTCCTTTTGTTGCTTCTTCCTTCCCGGTGCCCATTTCTTCTTGTGTTGCTTATAATCTTCTTGAGCTATTGCTTTGTTGGCGCTCCTTATTGCATATAATTTGACCGCCAAACTAGTATAAATCCATGGCACATCGTAGCAAAAGTATTATTTATCTAATAAGTTCCATGAGTTTTGCTATTTTCACTTGTGTTGAAGGAAAACTTAATTTTTTATGAAAGAAAAGTATCTCCAACAATGAAAAAAGTACACCATTGTGACGGGCTGGTCAAGCCGATCAAAATGACCATATCATTTGCTATATTCGGAGCTTCTAATAAAAATATATTAAATTTTCAAATTAAAAAGAAGCTGCTGACGTCATTGTTGAAGTCAGCACCCCAACCGTGCCATGCCACGGCCTACCAGAAGCTGCCATGTGGTGGCAGCGTTGCAGCAGCAGCAGCTAACGGAGCCATGCGCTCCTTCACGAGCGCAGGAGACAAGATGGGCCAAGTGGGGCCTGGCTACACCGCTGCTGTCGCCCAGGCAGGGAGTTATCGACTGGCCCAACCAACCATGGTGGGCCATGTGGACAGGCAGGCCCCCTCCGGCAGCATTGTTAGCCTGCAGGTGGCATGTGACCGGGCCAGCCTCTGCGCGAGCGATGCGTGGCGCCAGTGTCCCCACGCACGGCCGCGTGCGTTTGAATGGAGAGCGTGCGCTCGGACGCGCGGTTCGCCGGCCGGGGGGACACATGGTGGCATAGGAATGGCGGAGCGAAGGTGGTGCGTGGTCTGCCTGGTTCTGGTGCAGCTAGGCTATGGTTCTAGGCTGGTTTTGGCTGGTTCAGCCGCTCGTGCCCATAGAATACTTTCCAGAAATGTTGATAGCCCATGATTCCGCGGTTTGGCTCCGGTTTAAGGCCTTAATGACCGGATCTCTTCTGGTTTTCGATGTAGATTGATTGGCAATCATGTTGCCGACCTAAGTAGGTTGTTTTGCATGCCTCCAACCATCATTAGGCAGGGGGTGAAGTGTAAAAGTGTCTCCCCCTCTCAACTATAAATGGAGGGCAATTTCCTCCATTGTAAAGACACTACACTACAATTTTGAGCTCTAGAATTTATATTGAATCTCTTGAGCTTTCACTTCCATATCTTTTGAGTGGTAGTAGTAGTAGTGTCCCTCTAGGTGCTAGTGCCTAGTTGTATTAGAGAAAAGAGGAAGAGAGAGGAGGCACAGAGTGGAGGTGGTGCCGGCTTGTTGGGTTCTCCTCCAACTTGTACCTCTACGAAGCCGACTCCTTCTGAGTAATATCCGCATTCTTTCTTTGCAATTCCCTAGTCATCTATTTAATTAAAGTTTAGCGCTTACTTACTTTCTTATGGGATCTCTGCTCGACCGAGTGCTATAGTCTAATTAAGATATCAGAGTAGAGTAGTAGCTGTTTGCGTAGACGTGGATTCTGGGCTAGCGAGTTACCTGAGTTTGCGCCCAACCCCATGGATAGTTGTGGTAGCCCCGGGGGTGACAGACATGAAAAGGCCTTTGTATTCCACCACGTTCAGGTTGGTGTCTTCATAGAGCTTTTGGCTGCTTGACCCCGGTTACATCTTCCCAGTCTTTTCGAGAACCAAAAAGGAACAGCTCCTCCGAAGTGAGTGAGTATAGTAAGCCGAGACTTTAGTTATCTGGTGACCTTGGGCTGAGCTTAGAAAACCCTCTTACCCTACAAAAATATCCTTCTACCATCTTCTCTTAGATGTTCTTGCTTCTCGCTAGTACACCTTCACCGGGTAACAAGATGAAAATCCTCATACCCACCTTCAGGAATTCGAGCACTCGTGTTCTTGCCTAATTTTTTCTGGCATGACATAAGATACTCTTAAATGGAAATTGTTTTCATTCTCTCTTTTGGGAAATGCAAAACAATGGTATGCTCATACTGTAGGAGGTGTTCATGGAAATTGGGATGAACTTGGAGACAAATTTTGTCTTTCTTTCTTCCCTGTTTCTAGAGTTACTGCCCTTTGAATTGAAATTCTTACTTTTCAACAGAAGGAGAAGGAGACTCTAGGAGCAGCTTGGGCTAGGTTCTTAAGTCTCATCAATACTAGTCCAAACCTTTCTTTGCCTGACCAAGTCCTCCTACATCACTTCCATCATGGTCTTAGCAAAGAAAATGCTCTCCAACTTGACATATCTTCTAGAGGCTCATTTATGCATATGTCCATTAGTGAAGGAAAAGTCATTTTGGAGAAAATTCTTGAGAACACCCCTTACATTGGCATCTATGATGAGCCTCCTAAAGAAACAATGGAGTCAAGCCCTGACCAACAAGAGGAGGCACCCACAACCGATTTTGAATATCTTTCTAATCTTCCTCATAATCCGGTTGCTGAGGAATCTCACATTGAGGGGATGCATTGCACTTTTGAGGATGATGATCCTCATCCTTTTGCATGCCCCTTTGAATTTGAGGACGATATTTTTCTTAATGTTGATTTTGGATTACCATAGAGTTTCGCACTTCACCATCATCATATGCCTCAAATTCCTATATGAGAAATCAACATCACTTTCAAGACATAGAGGGAAGATCAAAAATAGAAGACATTTCTATCCCTTCCGCCTCTATGTCAAACTTTAATATCTCATCCAAATATGTTCCTAATCTTAGGAGTGAGCTTATGTCAATCTCCGCAATAGCCATGAACTATC